>CM021106.1:626427016-626495109 GCA_007115665.2 Sequoiadendron giganteum | reverse complement strand
CATTCCCTCCATCTGCCATGGCTTTCATTTTTCATGTCCTTTACTTGGTCTGCTCTCCCAAAGATATTCTGGATTCTTGCAGTGATTTTGAAAACCACTCATCCCCAACAGGAGCCATTGTTAGAACCTGAATTTTTTGCTTAAAACCTAAGGTTTTTTCCCATTTAATCCCCATATTTCACTATCTCTTTATAAAAAATCATTCACCACCTTTCATAAAAATATAAAATATCCTTTACATTGCCACGCTAATCATATTTTATGCCCCAACACCCTTTACCGCTTTACCGCGGCCTTTTGCAAAGTGGCTCGCGGTATAGCGGTGACGGTTGGACACAGTCAAAGTAACTGTTACCGCTGCACCGCGGGTGGTTAGCACATACACTGCAGTGACCATATTAAAACAATTAGCAGGGGGTGGCATTGGATGGAAGGGATACCGCGCAACCGCACGCAGATGGAATAGTCACCGTGGTATGGCAGTAGCGGCTTAGGGTAGGCATAAAATGTTTACCACGCCACCGTGTTCGATCAAAACACAGACTGCGTTAGTGCGGTGAATGGATACAGACAGAGGTGGCGGTCAATGGAGTGGTACTGGGTTACTACGGATGGTCAAAGTTGAGACCGCGGTAGCGCGGTGGACAGTCAATAGATGTAAGAGATAAGTGGTTAGAGAAATGTTACCGCAACACCACCAGAGGATACAACATAGACTGTGGTAACTGCGGTGGGCGATAAGACAACCGACAAGGTAGCAACAAGATAGTCACCGCCATACCGCCAGAGGTTACGAATTAGCCCGCGGTTGAGCGGTAAGGGGACAAGCGATAGGGGAGTGGTCAAAGTCGAAACCCGCAGTACCGCCAATAGCAAAAATGAAGACCGTGGTAAGGCGGTAAACATTAAAAGGTGATAGAAAATGCTGGCCACCGCGATGCCGCAGGATGAAGGATGTGAGACCGCGGTAAAGCGGTAAGGAAGTAAATGAAGGGAAATGAAATAGTCAAAGTCAGAGGCCGTGGTAAGATGGTGGATGATAAGGCGGTAAAAATAAAGGCAAAATATAAAGTGAAATATTAAAGGCGAACTACGTAAAAATATTTAATTTATCGATAAGGCAATCCAATTAAATATTTTAATTTCTGCTAACGAATGCAAATGATTGTAACAGGAAATTGAAGAGTCGTGACTCTTGAAATGTAATGTATAAATATTTCAAAAAATTAGTTTTGAGGAGGTAGTTAGTAGTTAGAGTAGTAGTTATATTTTTCCAGAAAATGGAACTGGGAATGTAAATAATGACAGATCCTTTTTTGAAGCAGAGCAATGGATGAATTATTTTTGGATCGGTGAAACCTTTACTGTGTTCAGTTGTTGTGTTATAATCATTTATATTTCTTATCTAGTTGTCTCCAACTTGAAGTCCTCTGATCATTTAAGTCAATGTATCAAACATATGTGTGATTTATCAAGGTGCATTTTCCCACTTTGAGTGATTTCTATTGGCTGGTGTTTGCAAGTTAGAATTAAATTCCTTCAAGTAAGTCACAGTGACTTAGGATTTCTTTTGGATTGTTGAAGTAGAATCTGGTAAGAAAACATTCCAACACTATTTGTGCAAAGCATAAATAATTGAAGTTGTATGCCAGTCATTATAATTTCATTTTTAAAGTGCCTAACAACTAGAGTTAAGCCAGATAAGGAAACACACATAATTCATGATTTTTGACTCCATTGCCCATGTGGATAGAAGGCACCGATCTGCCTCAACCCAGAGATAAAATTTCATATCAAATAACATTTTCAAATCCTTTCTTTTGTGCAGTAGGAGTAGGAGTAGTTGTAGTGATTTTAATCTATTCACTTCCATTTGCCATTGTGGATAGATTGCTCAATCAAGAAACACATTTCAATTTGCATCATTCATATAGGTACACTCGCCTTGGTCTAGCAGAACCTAGAGAGAAGAAGGTTCAATTGCATCAATTGGCCTTGTACATTGGCCAAAAGCGTTGTGAGAGCTTGGCAACCTCTCGTGGTTCAAACTTGCGTTTTTGAGACCCAACACAAAGAATGAAAAAAAGTCTTTTGACCAAGCAATGCACCTATTTTCGACCAACGACTTAGTTGGAACACACAACAAAAAATGATATAGCTGTTAAATCTTCCTATTGCACTTAGTATTGAAATAAAAACAAACACAAAATCAAACATCGACAATGATGTTGACCAACTTCCCCATGAACTTCTACTATGTAGAGGCCAACACATCATGATAACTACAAACCTATGGATTCAGGTAGGTCTTGTAAATGGTTCTCTTGGAGAGGTCTTAGATATTGTATACACAAAAAGCTCTAAACCGCCAGATTTACCATTATATGTAGTACTAAAATTTAATACTTACAATGGCCCACCTTGGAATGTACATGCTCCAACAATTATTCCAATATCACCTATATCTCTACGTGCTCACAGATAGTTACCACTATGCATGGCATGGGCAATTACAATACACAAATCCCAAGGATTAACAATCGAAAGAGAAACAATTGATATAGGTAAAAAAGAAAGACAAGGATTGAATTTTACAGCTATATCTAGAGTTAAATTGATACATGGACTTAGGATAGATCCACTAGTTTCCTTCGATCAATACTCAAGAATGAAGAATAATCCATACACAATTATCACGAAAAAAGAAGAGCTTCGACTACATCTTCTCTCATTATGATGAGTATAGGTACACATACATAAACACACCACTCCCTCAAAAAATTGTATTTGTTTAATTTTCTCCTTACCATATTCATATAATACATATTATTGTTTCTATATTTACACCACATTTGCAATCACATGCAGGTGGATGTTCTACATTCATATACTCCTGCAACGTTTGTTTCAATATGAAGAATTTATTCCAAAGTATGATGAACATCTTTCATCAAAATCTAGCAATGGTCATTTCCAAGACATATAGACATCCTGCCAACTCATGGTTGCAGATATTGAACGATTCCACAACTCAACACTTGATCCAAATCCACTTCAAAATCAATAGAATATTAAGCCAATTCCTATGCCTAATGAAGAAATCAAACAACCCTTTGCAAACAATCCATCCTTCCAAATTGATCCATGTTAAGAACATGAACCAAAGCATATTGAAGGCAACACCACACAGAATCAAGATCAAGAATCTATATCTCAAAGATACTACCATGATCTAATGGGAATTGTCCAATCCATACAAGATGGCACAAATGATGATCATATCCATATATCACCTACTCCTCCATCTACCCATGAGATTCTTACTCCTAATGTACATGTAGATGATCTTGAAAAACAAGAGTCTCCTACTTTAAACATCATTATCAATGAGCAAGAGTCTTCTACTCTTAAATTCCTAGTGATAGATCAAAGCAAAGAAGAGTTCGATGGTATTTCATAGTAACCATGGAGAATATCCTTACATAAATGTAATATCTTGAAGTCATCAACAACAATCAGCAATCTTGTGCAAGGTCTTGATTTTATAGCAATTAAGGAATAGTGATAACTCTACAACACTAGAGAGAACTTTTTCTAGTGCAAACACCGACATTGGGAGAATGTAGAGTCCTTATGATAAAACCGCTATTAATGCTACAACTATTCATAAATTCAATCATCATTCATGCATCATCCCATCCACCAATTGTGCCCAACCACATGAGAACAATGTATATCAAAGAAAGGAACAAATGATTGAGGTAAAATAATCATTGAAGAAAAATGGATAAATAAAATTCAAATGGATACCAAAATATACAAAAAAAAATCATCCCTATCAACCTCCATTAGTCAAAGAAACTATGGGGAAAAAATCAAGAAGGGAAGTTCATCCATCAAAAAAGTCCAATAGTGCACAAGAAAGCTTCAAGAGCGACCTACAAGATATATGAAAAACTTTGTCCCAACTGAATCTCCATATCCACCCACCATTGCTCATCCTCCCAAGTTTGGAAAAAAAAGATTCCAAACTGTCAACCAATCAATCTACATCTCATATCTCTCAACATACACCACCATCAACTTTGACATCCATGATATCCAACTCTCGCATTAACCATGTGTTGACAACAACTCTTTATCATAAGGACTCTAATGGCTCCCTATCACGATGTGCACATCTAGATGAGGTTAACTTTGATATTTGCAAAGAAAAAAAGACAATTCAAGAAATAAAAAAAATAAGAAAATACACATGAAACAATTGTCCTTTATTGAAAACAACTATGGTGGCACTTTAGGCAGGTACCATGACGAAAACCTGGCAAATAGGTGTCATGTGTATAATTGAACATCTACGTGTGCCAAATCAGGTAGAAGCATCTTATCCCATCCATAATAAATCCAACACTCCATCCATCTTATCCATAATAAATCCATTCATCCATGAACCATTTATCAAATCCGTGTTCACCCATTGCCATCCATATTCCAAATCATCTTGATCTTGGTCGACGACTCGATGTTTAGTGTACACTTAACACTTGCTTATGGTAAATATCTTGACATGGGTTGTTATCATTCATTGTACCCACCATTATTTGAGCCATAAACTATTATCCAAATGACTAGCTGCAATCCAAATTGGACATCTTATCACAACATAATCCCTGTCATCCTTTGCATGTCTAACATATCCATTCATCCATTCATTTATCCATGCATCCACCTATTATATTCCATACACTGCTACAAACTAGGGGAAAATACTTACATCTTGCTTCAAGAAAACATCATGATCTATATACATCAACTCATAATATAAATTAGTATTTGTATATTTAGAGGATTATGCCATCTTAGTTTACACATATATTCTTTTCATATAGTAAAGGAGTATGCAAAACATGGCAAAGGTGTTCTCTATATATTACAAACATTTTATATTTAATTCAAACAAAATTGTATAGATTTGGGACTATGCAAAACATTCCAAAGGTGTTCTCTATATATTACTAACATTTTCTATATAATTCGAACAAGATGGAATGAACAAATTGTATTTTTACTTCTTTATTCTGTGAAAGAGATGGTTATACATCCATTATCTTTTGGTAATGTCTATTTTCTGTTGTGAGATTAAAATTTTGTTTGTTCTAGTACTGGTGTTTGGTTGTATCTCCAAATATGTATTACAACCATTTTGTAAAAATATACAGACAATATTATACAAGTGCTAAACTGCACGTCACTCCCATTCTTACTTCTCTATATATTTCTATCGGTGTAACCCTTGCACCCCCTCCGATGCAAGTGCTAGTTATTATTTTCTTTGAGTTATTACAATTGTATTATTTTTTCATTAAATTTCTATAGGACACAATTTTTGAATTTTTTAAACTTTTATAATATTGGAAAATTCATGTAAAATTATGTAGGGTCAATTTCTAAGAATTTTTTATTAGTAAAAAAATACTTATGTAATATAGTGATCAAATTTAAGTTAATATTTTTCATTAATTTTCTCTACAAGATACAATGTTTGATATTTTTGATTTTGGGAAAGCTTGTGAAAAATTAGGTAGGATTGGTTTTTTATAATTTTTTATTGGAAGAAAAATTAATTTTGTAATTAAGTGATGAATATCAAATTCAATTTAGCTCATGTTTTAAAATTTGACACATACAACTTGCATTGGATACTTTCCTCCCTTACCTAGTTTAAAACTTGTCACTAAAAAACCACATCAAAATTCATGTCATTTTTCGGATTAGAAAAAAATCTACAAATATTGAGTAAAAAATAACCTTCTTTCTTATCCACCACATAAAATTGAAGGAAAAGTTCCACTAAGATGTGAAATGGTACATTTATTGATGATAATTTGTTTGTCCCATTTGAAACATCTTTAAATAAGGGATTCGATAGGTTTAAACAAGAGTCATTGTCTAAATTGAAGCCACAACAAAACCCCCTAGATGGATACAACCCTATTAAACAAAATCAAATGATAGGACATTGTTTAAAAGGTCCAAAATTAAACCTACCCAAAATAGACATTCATAAGTTTGATGTTATGGATGTGACTTCATCATGGATAAGTCTAATGGAACAATATTTTGAGCTTCATAATATACTAGACAATGCAATGGTTGACATAGCCTCACTACATTTCAAATTTGAACCATATCAGTGGTACCAATGGATGGTGAATGACAAGCTAAGCCAAAAGCTTAGTTGGAAATAATTTAATAATAGAGGTAATAAGTGTGCTAATATTGAGAAAAGAGCAATCATTATGAAAAACAAGGTGGAAGAAGAGAGTAGTTACAAAAGAACCAAATGTGGATTTTGTGCATGAGAATTCAAAGGAAGAAAAAACAGTAATATCTTCCTACACACATTGAATTGTATAAGCACACCACAATCACTAAAAGTGATTGTTTATATCAAAAGTTGAAAGGTGATAGGGTTGATTGATATAGGTAGTACACACAACTTTATTGATAAAATATTTATTACTGAGTTCAATTGTTTTGTCTATCCAATCGCTAATTTTCAGGTCATGATAGTTGATGGGAAATAACTCTCTTGTGGTGGTAAATGTCATTATATAAAAAATTTAATGAAAGATTAGCAATTGCATCTTGAATGGTTTGCTAGCCCAAACTAGATGTAGTTATAGGCGTGTAATGGCTTACAATTGGGAATGATGTCTTTCAATTATCAACATGTATTCATGACTTTTAAGTACAAATAGAAAAAAACTTAAACTTATAAGAATACAACCACCACCACGATAAATACTCCCATATAATAGAGAAATTACTCAAAAAATTCTCTTTTGGCATTGTGGCACAACTACATTTTGTAGAAGCACAAGAAATAATTACTCAAAAACCACTAATCTCAAGAGAGCATTCAAAACCATCGACAAAAGTCAAAAATTAAAAAACTTTGATCAAGAAAAGGTTGGATTCAAGTATATTCATCCCAATAAAAGTGCATATTCATGTCTAATGATTATAGTTAATAAGAAGGACGAGACATGGATAGATTAAACGGAGCTCAATAAGCTCACTCTTTAAAACACACATCTTATTCATATTGTTAATGATTTATTAGATGAATTGAATGATGCAATTTTCTCTACTATGTTTTATTTACATTTAGTTTATCATCAAATTTAGCTAATGAATTAGAGGTTTATAAGACTATCTTAGAATACATGAGAGTCATTATGAATTCTTACATATGTTATGGTAGCACAAATCTTCAATAAACTTTTCAAAATTCTTATTATGAATTCAATGTTTTGCCATTTTTTTCAACAATTGGTGTTGGTATTCTTTGACATCCTCATCTACAATATAACATAGAATGATAAACCGTTAATACAAAAGATTATAGTTACTAAGCTTTGAGGGAAACATTTTCTTAAGGGGATTAGAATGTTATGATCCTAATATGCTATGTTCCTAATTATAATAAGGATAAACACTTGTGGCATGCTTAATCTTAATAATTTTATTTATTAGTTTTAGTTATTCTTTAAACTAATTTAATTCAAATGAAGAGTTGTGTCATTAAATAGTTATACCTATAAATAAGGAAGGGAAGGCTCTCTCAAATCGTCATAAGTTTGAATATTGAATTGATATTATTATTTTATGATTATTAGAGGTCACCCTCTTAAAGTGGTCTATTATTTTATTGATTTTGTATTTATTTCAAGAAATATCTTAACATTCATATTTTCTTCATAAAATTGCATGAGCTCTTGAGGTCTCATGAAAACACCTAATCCTAAGGCATAGAGGACCAAGATGGCTTAATGTTTTTGGATGAATTTGAAGTGAATTTAAATTAAATTTCAAGTGATTTGGCATAAGTTTGAAGAATTATTTGCACTTACTATAGAGAAGAGGCTTGTTCAATAGTGTATTTGAATAAAATAGGAAGCATCAATAAAAATGTAGAGTATTGAAGTATTATAGTTGTAGTACTTTTGGCTAGGCCTATAATATCTAGTGGTTTCATCAATTTGAAGCTTACCTAATCTTGGTATATAGTTTTCTCGCCTTGATATGAAAAAATTACATACATAAAAATGTCACTAGATTTCTTGTAGCTTTAAATCCCACATCTCATGTATAGTGAAATTCACATATTTATATTATGTGTATTTTACTTTGTTTATGTTTTTATTTATTTTACATATTTCATTTACTTTGAAAATAATCTCATCCTTCATGAAAAGTTTCTTAAACATCTAATTTATTTACATATCATAATATTAGAGCTCAAATTATATAATATTCATCTCTTTCTTTTCTATTATACATTTTTCTTTTACTTAAAAATAACCTCATATTTCATGAAAAGTTTATTCAAATAACTCATTTATTTGTGTATAAAATATTAGAACACAAACTGAGTGGAAGACATATTTCTCTCCACTCACTCTCACATGGAAAATGAAGCCTTTCAATGACAACTAATGATGTGAACAAAATAGACAATTTATCTTTTAAGGTTCAAGTTTTATTCTTATCTATTCTATAAATAGTGTATTATCCCTAGTTGAAAATGTTATAATCATCTCTCACTCATTCTCACATGAAAAATTTACCACTTCATGACAACTAATGATGTGAACAAAATAGACATTTTATCTTTTGAACTCCTACATTTTATCCTATTCTACAATAAGTACATTATCCTTCAAGTGTCTTTCCCAAGTAAAATGTTATATTTTTATCAAAATGCATAATATCAAAATTAATTATTATAATTTAAAATATTGATAGATAATTGCCACAATCTATACCACAAAATTTCCACATTTTATATTACTTTTGTGCAATTAAAAACTAATTTTCAATGAGAACAAAAAATAGAACCTTTTGAATTCAAGAACTTGTCAAACATTGGAAATAAGTCAAACTTAAATACTTGGTTAATCTATATAAGATCTAAGTACACAATTTACATTTTAAATGTGAATGCAACCCAATCTAGACATGTTACTATTATTTACTCTTATGAAAGAATTTTTTTTTTTTTATAATTTACTTTGCACATCATGTTGTGTTATGTATGTGTTGCTTCAACCTAGAAGTTGAATGGCTACTAAAGTTGACTCACACTTTCTCTCATTCGAAATGACATCTTGCTCCATATATAAATAGAATATGTTGTCCATATATTTGCACCATCAATAAGATGGATTATTTTTTATATTAATAAGTGGGATTGAAAGGATGTGAACCCTTTTACAACAAAACAACCAAAAGTAAAATGAAACATTTACTATGACCAATGGGACAAACCAAACCACTCAACAAGACAAAGAAAAGTGAGATGCAATTGTAGCCAAACTACCAAAAGCGACTACAATCAATAGATAAATCTAGGACTCCTAATGTCACAATTAGACAATACCAAACCCTACTCTAATTGGCCGCATGACCTTCACTCCAAACAATAAGATGTATTTTTACTTGTTTTACAATCGTCATCTAAAGATGCATATATTTTCAGTCAATTGATAAAAATTTATTGTATGTACACATCTTAGGTGTTATTATTGTTTTTATTCATAATATTTCTTTAAATTTTGATGAGAATATTTTATGTTGCAAAAAGAATTGAAAAATTCATGAGAAAATTTGAAAATTGCAATCCTATCATGGTTTTCCTTTAGGTTTTTTAGCTTTTGTCAACATTATATCAACACTTTAGGAAACCTCGATATAATTTCTATGATATGTTTGAAAATCCTCTATAACAGTAGTGTTCTACAAAGACCCCTCCTAAAACCTATCATTTCCAAGATAAAAATATCCCCAAGATGTAGGGATGTTGGGAAAATGTACCACTTCCCCCCTTCCACCACCAAGGACATTCCCTAAGGAAATTTCCCTCAAAGAGGAGACATTTCAAAGATGTCTCCCATGATGGGGGGCATCCTTGCAACAACACAAGTACTTCCACAAGTCTCTTCAACATCCTTGAAGCTACTAGTTGTCTCCACAACTTCTCTATGTCATGCTAATGATTTTGATTTGATTCAAAGCTTTGAACAAATAGATAACATGTTGGCATGTAAAAATGGTTGACCTTGGAAGAAAGAAGGAATAATTACATGGTATTGAAGGCAAAATAGACTATTAAAATAGTTACTATTTTGTTTAGATATTTTAAAGATTCAAGAATTATAATGTGTCTTCAACTACATAGCCCTCATCATTTAGAACAATCAAATTTTCTAGCTTCACCATTATTTATATGAAGAATGAAGATTTGTGTGGTCTTGAAGGTCTTAATTTGGGTGTGGTGGCAAGGGATTGATCCCTTGATCTTGTCATGTACTATTTTCAAAATCATGTCAAGGGCACTACCCCAAGACCCCATGAGGGGCATTGCCCCTAAACCCCCAAGGGGTCACCCCTCACCCCACTAGGGGCTCAACCATATATAGCCACCAATTTTCATCCCCTTGTCTAGAAACTATATGGAACTATGATATAAAAAAAATCCAACTTTCAAGGGATGCTTCTAAGAGATGTATATAGACACAAAGAAATTTCAAATGAATTTTTCTAATCTTTGGAGACATCCCTTTATGGAGACAAGGACACATATTTGGTATTTGAGACAAGTACAAAAGGTTAGGTTATGAGTTTTTTGATAACTATACAAGTTCCTAGAATTGTGTTCAAAGTTGAGTAGGCAAAATTAGTCATCTCACATCATTACTTGATAAGTTGTATAGTCTAAAAAGTAATGTTAAACAACATGCATCCTCTCAAAAACTAAGTGAATAATAATATGTATGCAAGAAGGTGAGTTGTCTAGAGTTCATTTTTTTTTATGAGAAACTTAATAATTACACCATTATGCAATCAACCTAGGTTCAAATTTCAGCTCGTCTCCATAAGAGACTTAAGGATGAATTTTGATGGAGACAACATTCATCAAGTTTGACACATACAAGCAATATAAAGAAATTTATAATTTATTTAGGTGCTTTTAAGGGTCAACAATTCATTGAAAAGCCTCTAGGATTGGAAACATGTTAAGGCTTTCAGATCTAGCAATGTAAAAGGTTGCCTCAATTTGTATTGTGAGGTAAATTTATACATGAAAAGAATGGTGAATTGTGCATTCATCAATTCAACAAACAATAAATAATACCCTAAGTTTAATAACAAACAATGGAAAATTAAAACAAACTTGCCATATGGCAATCAACGATGGAATATGCAAACATTCCCCCCTTATTACATCATTCTTTTTAAGTACTAATGAGAGAATCTTGAAAAGTTTTAAACTTCACATGTTTGAGAGGCTTGGTGAAGATGTCAACACAATGCTCTTGAGTAGAGAAAATTTTGAGAGTTGAATATTGTTTTGTTGAACATGTTCTCATATAAAGTGGCAATCAACTTCAATATGCTTGGTTTGTTCATGAAACATTGGATTGCAAACAAGCTTGGCATGCCCCAAACAAAGAAAGAAACAAATCACAACACTTAAACATGGACAATGATTCTAATAAGGGGATCAATTAAGATTACAAGAATAAACAAGGGCAACAATTTCCTTGAATTAGGGATATATTTAATTAAAATCAAATTAAAAAGGTTTTAGGCCAGTAATTAAGGGAAATAGTTGCGATTTCCAAAAAGGCAAAAATAATGAAAAGGTGTGACTCACTCAAACTTGAAGATATAAGAGGGGGAGCATTTCATTTGAGAAGGGGGATATAATATCATTCAATCAATCAATTAAGAGGGTATGTGCAGGATCATGATGGGCCAAAAAGTGGCGATATTTAAGTGATATGATGGCCCATGTGACTGATGACTTTTTTTTTACCCTAAATTGATGAAACAAAAAGGGTTTTTAAAGAAGATTCTCAGCTTTCCACCAATATAAATTATGCTTTACTTTGAATTTAATAAATAATTATTATTCATTTTCTATTTGAATTACGACTAAAGTCTTGATTAATAGGTTGATTGAAAAACATCTATAGTTTTCAAACGGTATCACATTTTTTGAATCTAAAACATGCATCACATTTTATTCTTCACATACTATAGGATTAAAAAAAAAGAATTTCATGAAATTTTGACCAAGTTAAGGTGGTTAGACATATGAGTTTCTATTTTTTTAAAATTTGTAATAAAAGATTCATAATTAATTATTTACTTGGAAAAAAATTACAAAAAAATATGCATTACATCGGGATATGAGTCCCCTACTTATATCTAATATTTTATAAAAAAATATTATCATTTTATTGTGGTTAGGGTGGTTAGAGAGACACCTACTTCTTATTTTTTCCCTGAAATTTAAGTACTACTGCATTGAAATTTCAAATTTTCACCAAATAGATTTTAGAAAATAAAAATAAACCTAGTAGTTTAGAAACTACATTCAATTTGCTACAGATTCTATTCTTACATATTTTTGAAATAATATAGATAACTTATTCAAAGTTTTACGTCAAATTGCATAACTCTGATTTTTGAATTTTATTGCCACTTAAGGGCTTGCTTTTTCCATGATGATCATGCACATATGCAAGAATAAATATTATGTGACTCCTACTATGAAAGATTGTGACTTCTAATGTGAAAAGTTGCGACTCCTTCAAACATGAAAAGTTGTGACTCCCTCAATAATAAGATATAAAATGGAGATCATTTCCTTGTGGAGAAATAATCAATGGGTAATAAATCTATCAATCAATTTGGAAATAAATTATTATTCTCAAAAGGCAACAATAAAGGGTGTTGACTTATTTATTTTGAAGGGTGGTGACTCATTTATTGTGAAGGTTGGTGAATCCTTCGAGAAATGGATATAAAAGGTAAATCAAATTCATTAACATTCAATCAACAATCATCACTCATCTATCCTTCAAGAAATCAAGCAATCAAAATATCAAAAAACCAATCAAGCAAACAACAATAAGTCTATCAATACATTCAATCATCAAATGATTCAAGCATCAATCATTCAATCATCAAATGATTCAAGCATCAATTCATCCTAGTAACACACATTCAAATATCAATTTGACATATCAATCAAGTTGGAAAAAGGAAAAATAAGAATAAAAATATAAGACATCTCTTTGGAATAGAGATTGAGAACAACCATTGGCAATATTCTGAAATATAATTGGTGGTAGCTATTTAAGATTAAATTTGTAATTTCATTAAGAGATATTTAATTAGAAATATTCTAGCAAATTCCTTGAGGAATCATATCTTGAATTTGTGAAGTGTCTTGCAAATAGGAAGATTGTTTGTCCTTTCGAGTTCATGAGAAGTGAAGGGCGACCAACCCTCATGCTCTTATCAAGTACGTCGCCCCAAGATGGAATGGGTAGCCAACCTTGGGCCAGGAGGTGGAATGGAAGACTGGCCTTCCATGCTCTTGGGCTTGATCAAGGAGGATGACCAACCTCCAAGGTGAACTAAAGGATGGAAGGGCAACCCAACTTCCATGCTCTCGCAATACAAGGGCAACTAGCCTTGAGAATGTCGTTTGCAAGCATTTCCAATAAATTCATGAGGTCATTTTCCATAAGGAATATGCTATGATGTGTTAATTCAAATATTAATGATGCAGTGAACTATTGACCTAAATATTATGATGTTTTAGCTATGATTTATTGAACTAAATATTTTAATGTATTATGTATGGATTTGATATTATCATACCTTCTTGTAACCTAATATTACTATACCTTCGTGTTACCTAATATTAATAATATCAAATTTTAATGATTAATATTGTTTTGCAGGCCTAAATTTTAGAATTTCCCAAGTAGGGACATTACAAAGCTTAAGAATAATTTGATTGTCATAATAGAGGATTGTGGGTTGATTTTGAGGTACTCCCAATCCTTCTAGTAGACAATACATTTAAATTGCTTCACAAGATATTGCACTTGTTGCACAATATTCTACTTACGTTGAGGAACAAGCAAATGTGGCTTGCTTCTGACTTCCCCATGAAATAGGCCCTAAACCTAAGAAAAAAATTTAAATCCAAATGTGGATCTCCTATCATCAACAAATCTTGCATAATTTGTATTTGTGTACCTTGTTAAGAATAACTTGTCATTCTTTTTATATTCCAAACCATGATTCATTGTACCATGGATATACCTTAGTACACATTTTGCTACTTTCTACTGACACGTCTATGGTTCTTGCATGAATCGTGAAAGATAATTGCCAACAAAAATAATATTTGGTCTAGTGTAGGTCAAGTAAATTAAACCTCCAATCATCTATTGATAGAGAGTTGCATTTACCTAAGATGGATTAGAAATAGATAATTGCAATCCCAATTCCATGGGTGTAGGCATGGGTTTGGAATCCATCATTCTAAACTTCTTGAGTAATGTCTTGGCATGTTTTCTTTGTGATACAAAGATATGGTGATTAGTTTTCCATACCTCTAAGTTAAGA
This sequence comes from Sequoiadendron giganteum, assembly GCA_007115665.2. Classification (NCBI taxonomy): domain Eukaryota; kingdom Viridiplantae; phylum Streptophyta; class Pinopsida; order Cupressales; family Cupressaceae; genus Sequoiadendron; species Sequoiadendron giganteum. The sequence continues at coordinate 626,480,610 of CM021106.1, read as the reverse complement.
CAATAGTGTAATAGCCTGAGATTTGTCATATCAAATTGTATAGGAGCGAATTTGCACCCCTAATGCAATTTCCCCTTTTACCCCTCTCCACTTTAGAAAACCAAACTTGAAGGCCTAATTCCACATAAGCCCGCTTCTCTTCACCCACTTGATGCCTGTTTTGAGTGTCGGTGGAGACTTTTCTGTCGGGGACGCCCACGCAGCGCGCATACGTCCCTGGCAGATTCCTACGGCTGGAGTATGCAAAGACGTTACAGTTCCTATTGGAAGTCGAATTGTAACACCTCCCTTTGGCTGGTCGACTCGAATATGGCCATTTCTTCATCTATCTCCTTCATATTGACCATTCCTTCATCCATTTTCAAGCTTAGGAGATCTCTACACCAAGCTTACACAATCTCTTCACCATTTATTTACTCATCCTCAAGCATTACAACAACATTTTGCACTCCATAGCAGCAATCTCTTCACTCCATCACTTCAATAGAGCAAGCGTAGGACAACTCCATTGTAGCAAAGGCTTGAGTTCCTTTCATTTCTCTCCCCCACTAGCCTTGAGTGCTTTGGGCAGAGGTGCTAAGCTCCTCACTCATCTTCTTTATTATTTGGTTGAGTTAGCACATGACTGTTTTGAAATGTTTTGCGTACTTTGCTTGTATTCCTTTCTTTATCACATCATTTCTATATCCTTGCAAACTTGGCTGTTCGTCAAGGTGGAAACACCAAAACGGGGATTTGACTGAGGTAGACCCCTAAACAACCCCCCAACATTTTCCCTATTTTCTGTGTGTAGGTGGAAATATCTTGGAGCAAGCTAGCAAAAAAACTATTGTGCGAGATCGTCTTCGCCACCCTCGCGGTAATATACTTGCTTCATCACATTCCTCTTTATGTTTCGTATTTCATAGAGCTATTATGCACCCTTAGAAACTCTTAACTAGGTTGATAGTTTGTTTTTGAGAGGTCCAACCCTATCTCCCTGGTTTTATGGCCGTATGGATGCCAACACACCTGAGAGATGCTAGCACGCTGCGCTGTCGTCCCAAAATTGCGCTTTTGTCCTCTGACAGAGAGCTATCCAAGACACAGAGTTGACCCTAAAAATCGACTCACCTAGTCTCCTATCGACTCTTGAGTTCGCAGAGTGGTCGAGGGACTTCATAGTCCTCATCACTCTCATCTTGCCTATCCTAACATTCCCTTTAACTGAAGTAAGTTAGGGCAACCATACTACTCTTGGCCTTTTGTGACTTGGGGCCTTACAGTGGTTGGTCCTCCTCTCTTACATTTTTGGTGAACCCGACATGAACCATTTTGGCTATGTTTCGGAATACTCAAAGTCCCTTTCCTCGTATCCTAGGAGTGTTGTGAGGCTTTCACCTTGCAACCCAACTTGCGACCACTAGAAGGCATAGTCAGAAGGTCCCGAAAGTGTTGTGTAACGAAACCTCGATTGGGTCATTGCCCTATCCTGTAACACCTTTGGGAGATTCTGTAGAAGTGTTGTTTGGTGTGCATAATGGCCACTTTCTTAAATCAACCTATTCCCTCTGCGCAGCCTGTGAGTAGTGGTACTGGTATAACCTTCACTTCATAGGACCTGCCAATGGGCTTTAATAAGGAACCATCTCCTCTCTACATTCCCATGAGGATAAATGGGAATATCGTAGCAGGTGTTCTCGTTGATCTGACATCTCAAGTAAACATTATAATTGAAGAGATCATGTTAATCAACTTCCTGCATAAGGATGGATATGATGCACTTGAGAGTACCATATGCACACATGACAGACTTTTCGTACCTCCTATAGGGAGTATTGCCCTATCGGTTCTTGTAGGACCTAAGTCTGTGAACCTTAAGTTTGACATCATCCTAGGGTACAAACTCTTTAGAGTGAAGCTAGGCATCCCCTGACTGGTAGCTATAAATGCAATTCCCTCGGTCATGCACAAGTGTTTGAGATTCACTCATGGGGGTTCGATACATGTTGTTCATGATACCAGATATAGACCACCAGTTGCATGTGGCAGCTATACTTTAGATTACTTTTGGCTTGCACCTATTGGTCCTCTCCCGCCCAAGAAGGATCTCGTGTATCGCACATATCAAAATTACAAGAAAGGACGTTCTAGGCCGAAAGTAAGATACCGTTCTTCGCCTTATGTTGTTTTGCATAGAGATTCCCTGAAAGTTGATAGTGACACCGCCAAGGCGTGTAGAAGAGAAGAAGAGAAGCGGTCCCAAGACCCTCCTTCTTCCTCTTTCGTTGTTCAACCCAATGCTTCCTCTCACTCTGTTGTGGTACCATCTGCTTCTGTCTCGTGTCTACGAGAGAATCCCATGGTGCCCGCTTGGCAAAAGGCTAAGCGTCTTGCGTTTGAGATTCCTATCTTACCCACGAAGCCTAGGCCCGTTCAGTATGGTAGACAGAAAGCCCCCCGAGGAGAGTCCTCTATGTCCCAACCTTGACGACCTCCTACCGTCCTTGCTCCTAAAGCAGTAAACGGGAAGAGGCCCACTGCCAAGGCCCTGGAGTTGACTCCCCCTGCTATTTCCAAACTTGTCCCTCTTGCTCCCATCCAACAGTTTGTCCCTCCGCTGGAAACAATTGTGAAGGACACTCCCATGGTTGAGCAGGAACCCTTTGTTCCCTCACAGCCTCTGGCTCCTGGTTCGAAGAGTTGTAGAAACCGTCTTGCGCATGAGCGCAAGTGTCGATGAAAGAATCTTTTGGCTAAGCAAGCCACCTTACAAAAGAAAGAAGAGGAGACAACCGCTCTTGTATCAGGACCTCCGGCTGTGTCCTCCTCCCTCTTCCCTTTTGTGTCTATCAAAACCAACTCTGTATCGCTTCTGGCTTCCGTTGCGAGCACACATGTGCCTGGTAAGGTGCAGGTGTTCATCGCTCCTTCGGTGGAGCTGCCTCTGCTAATGTCCATTCTAGATGTCTCGCCTTTCCTGAAACCCGTAGATATGATTAACACTTTGGTTGTATCTGCTGCAGTTCTTTCCTACTCTCCCTTTGCTCTTCTTGCTTCATTTGTGGGGAGTTCACCTCCTCTGACAAAGAAAGAGGTAGAGATTGGTCCCTCCAGCAACAAAAGACGTAAGAGGAGCCCGCCTTCTCCGAAAGGCAGTCCTGCACTAACTTGTTTTGTCTTAGTAACAAAACTAGTCCCAGCCTCTCTCGAGTTCGTCACCGCTCCCGAATCTCTCGGTGAGCCTAGTAGTGAACCTTGGGTGCAAACCCCTCCATTCGTCGAGGTAAAACATGACACTCCCATTTAGTGCATGTTTAACTCAGTGGATGAAGTTCTGACCTTGTCAGCAATCTTCGCTAGGTCGTTGACCTTGGACCCACAAGAGTTGAGTGACAAAGACCTCACAGGTCCTTCCTTAGCCCTTATTATGGGAGGGTCGGAAGCTCCTCCCCTTAGCATTACACCACTGTAGTCTCGTCATCCTCCCCCTACAATGATCTAGTGGGAAGCTGACAACCTCTTGGTTGACCAGTGTTAGGGGGAGACCCCTTCTTAATCTTTAGATTAGATGTGTGTGTTGCAATGTGCTTCCCCCATGATCGTGCTATGTGTGCCTGGATGACCCTTGTCACCCTTGTTGGTGCTTGGATACAGGCGTGGCGTTTGTGTTGTAAACCTCCTATTTGTATCATCATTCTTCCATGTTTGTGATTGACTTTCGACAAATTGGGGATGATGCAAAGCGTTGGGAGAATTTAGGCTTCCTTCCATGTTGACCCAATTTTTTGTTTTTACTTTGTCTTCCATGCATTCTTCCTGATCTGGTTGGGGATTGTTGATCTTTCGCCCTTGTGCTGCGGTTACCTACTATTCATAAATGAAGGCATATCTGACCTCGCGAAACCAGATCCCCCTATGCCCTTTGTTCGTATTCTCTTTCCTTTTGCTTTCTCTTTATCTTTCTCTCTTCTTTGCTTGAGTTGTCCCTCTTATGTGTGACAACGCCACTTCTACATTACGTAATCTTTATAAAATGCATTCGTTACCAATGAATCTTTTCTCAAAGACCCTCCACACACTTCTTTGCTAGAATTGCATTCTCGACTTGAAACCTTAATGGAACATGTTTCTTTCATCATGGGTTCGTAAAAAAAGGACTTGGAAACCTTCCTCTGAGGTGGGAACACCTTTGGTCTTCCCCTCGCGTGTGGGCATATCCTTCTTTTCGAATTCCTTGTTGAAGTGAACATCTTTTGAAAGGATTCCTTGATGAGGAATTGATTCGAGAAAGAAGGCATTGGATTTTGAATAGTGTGTCCCTTGAGTGGACCCTTTCTTTTCACATCGGGTTCCCAAAGGACCCCCTTGAAAAGCCTTTACATCTTGGCGTCTAGTTCGAGGGCAACCCGACTAGACCGGTTTCACATCTTAGTGTCTAGCCCAAGGGAAGCCCGACTAGACTTGTTTCTTATCTTGGTGTCTAGATCGGGGACAACTCGACTAGACCAACTCCACGTCCTTGCATCTAGCTTGGGGGCAGCCTGACTAGACTTTGCCTTTCAAATAGTGTGTCCCTTGAGTGGACCCCTCTTCCTTTTGAAGAGTTCTCAAGGTACCCCTTTGAAAGTCTTCCAGCTTGACGACGGTTTGCGTGACTGTTCATTCATTGGCCTGTGCAACCGCTTCCTTAAATGTTCTATCTGCGGGTAAACATGTCGTCATTCCTAACTCTGCGGAGTCCCCTTTGCTCGATCTCCCTCATGTGAGAGTTCTTGGAGGATACCTTCCTTGCAGGTTTGGGGTTTGTAAGGCACTTTCCTTGGTTTCCTTCATGTGAGAGTTCTTGAAGAATACCTCCCTTGCAGGTCCGTGGGCTTGTGAGGTGCTTTCATTCTTTAGATTTATAGTTTTGCAGAGCTATGAAGTCCTTTGTCTGTCCTACACTTTCAAGCTCTCCAGACTATGCTCTGCTTCCTCAACAGTTTAGGTATACTTTTATAACCCTACTACTTCCTCGATCTATGTTACCGAAGCACTCATCAGTATTCGTGCTCGCTAAAGTGGGGGCAAAATGTATAGGAGCGAATTTGCACCCCTAATGCAATTTCCCCTTTTACCCCTCTCCACTTTAGAAAACCAAATTCAGAGCTTAATTCCACATAAGCCTGTTGCTCTTCACCCACTTGGCGCTTGTTTTGAGTGTTGGTGGAGGCGTTTCTGTCGAGGATGCCCACACGGCACACAGACGTCCCTGGCAAATTCTTGCGGTTGGAGTCTATAAAGACGTTATAGTTCCTATTGGAATTCGAATTGTAACACCTCCCTTCGGTTGGATGACCCAATTATGGTCGTTTCTTCATCTATCTCTTTCATATTGACCATTTCTTCATCCATTTTCAAGCTTAGGTGATCTCTACACCTAGCTTACACAATCTCTTCACCATTCATTTACTCATCCTCAAGCATTACAACAACATTTTGCACTCCATAGTAGCAATCTCTTCACTCCATCACTTCAATAGAGCAAGCGTAGGACAACTCCATTGTAGCAGAGGATTAAATTCCTCCCATTTCTCTCCCCTACTAGCCTTCAAAACTTTGGGCGGAGGTGCTAAGCTCCTCACTCATCTTCTCTATTACTTGGTTGAGTTAGCACATTACTGTTTTGAAGTGTTTTGCATACTTTGCTTGTATTCCTTTCTTTATCGCATCATTTCTATATCGTTGCAAACTTGTCTGTGGAGGTGGAAACACCAAAATGGGGGTCTGACTGAGGCAGACCCCTAAACAACCCCCAACATTTTCCCTCTTTTTTGTGTGTAGGTGGAGATATCTTGGAGCGAGTTGGCAGAAAAGCTATTGTGCGAGATCATCTTCGTCACCCTCACGGTAATATACTTGCTTCATCACATTCGTCTTTATGTTTTGTATTTCATAGTGCTATTCTGCACCCCTAGAAACTCTTAACTAGGTTGATAGTTTGTTTTTGAGAGGTCCAACCTTGTCTCCCTGATTTTCTGGCCGTATGGACGCCAACACACTTGAGAGATGCCAACGCGCCGCGCTGTCGTCCCAGAACTTTGCTTCTGTCCTCTGACAAAGAGCTATTCAAGACATAGAGTTGACCCTAAAAACCTACTCGCCTAGTTTTCTATCGACTCTCGGGTTCGCAGAGTGGTCATGGGACTTCATAGTCCTCATCATTCTCATCTTGCCTATCCTAACATTCCCTTTAACTTTGGTAAGTTAGGGCAGCGTTACTACTCTCGGCCTTTCGTGACTTGGGGTCTTGCAGTGGTTGGTCCCCCTGTCTTACATAAATGCCTTCTCCAATCATGCTTGGTTGTATCAACCATTGTTTATAAGCTTCTTGTGATAACCAAATCATCAACATATGCATTGATGATCATAATCTCCCCACCTTGTTCCTCGAGGTAGAGACTTGGATCATGCAACTGCTCACTAAATTCATGTTGTAGCAAATGTTCATCAATTTTGATATACCAAGCTCTAGAAGCCTGTTTGAAACCATAGAAAGACTTAACAAGTTTGCATTCCTTTTCTTCTTTACCAAGTGCAATATATCCATTTGGTTGGGTCATATAGATCTCCTCCTTAAGGTCTCCATTCAAAAAGACACTCTTTGCATTCATTTGATATAACTTCTGTCCAAACTGTGCACCTAAAAATATTGATGGATTTGATCTTTGTTGTGGGACCAGTTTTTTTCATAATCAATCCCTTATTTCTAGGCGTAACCCTTAGCCACAAGTTTGTCCTCATACTTATCTATATACCACCTCTTGCCTTATACTTGGTCTTGAAGATCCATTTACATCCAATGGCTTTCTTACCTGGTGGTAGATCAACAAGCTTCCAAGTCTTATTTTTCATTAGGGATTGATATTTTGCATCCATAGCTTCCTTCCAAAGCTTTGATTTTAGTACTTCCTTAACACTAGATGGTTCAAAATTATCAATTACTAAACTCATTAGTGCTAGATTTACCTCATTGCAAGCCATGTTATGAGTCCTCAATCTTGAAGTAGAAGTGTTTAGGATTCCATTTAACTTTGCATCACAAATGGTACTAGTATACCACTTGAGTATAGGTCGTCTGACATTTGTGGGTGTTGGGTTAGATTGATTAACATTCCCATTACTTTTCTCTTCCAAGTTGAATATAGAAGCATTATATGGAGCAAGTGATGATGTGGAAGGTGAGCTTAACTCACTAATATCATAAAAAATGGCTTCTCTCCTAATGTATATCTTCTTTGTGGTAGGATCCATAAATCGATAAGCCTTTGACTCATTGCTATACCCAAGAGGAATGTATTTAATGGATTTCTCATCAAACTTTTTTCTCTTTTTCTTAAGAATGCACATGTATGTTGTGCAACCAAATACATGAAGATGAGAGATAGATCGCTTAACTCCTACCCAAGCTTCCTCTAGTGTGATGCCATCAAGTGCTTTGGTTGGTGTGTGATTTACAAGATAAATAGTGGCATGCACAATTTTAGCTCATATGCATGTCCCAAATAAGAATCCTTCAACATGCTATGTACCATCTCCATGATGATGTGGTTAAGTTGTTCAATAACTCTAGTTCGCTAAGGTGTGTAAGTTGTAATCAATTGATGTCAAATTTCATTTTCCTTCAAGTTGGCAAAGAAACCTATGTTAGTGAATTCCCCCCCTTGATCTAAGCAGACACAAATATGATGATTTGCTTCTTTCTTCACAAGTGTGAAACTCTTTGAAGTAAGAAAAAGCGTAATCTTTGGTATGCAAGCAATAGACCCACATTTTTCTTTTGTGATCATCAACAAAACGTTGAAATTACCTTAACCCATTGTGATGATTGCCATGGGTCCGCACTGATCAATATGTATCAGTTGCAAAGGTTGGCTTGCATGACGCTCACTAGTATTGCTGGATGCTCAATGTTGTTTTCCAACAATTGGAACAAATATCACTTGACTTCTCAAGTAACGAAAGCCCTTTTACCATGCTTTTCTCACTAGGAGTAAACAAATAGCTAGTGCTTAAGTGACCAAATCAGCAATACCATAACATAGCAAGATCATTAATTTTAGTCACCAAGGCTTGATTACTGTCAATTTTATCAAGACTAAACATTTTACCTACTTCATAAGCACTTGCAACAATCTTTGAACTTTTCAATTTATCACAAATGAGGCATACCTTTTTATCATCATTTTTGTCAAATTCGATCCTCAAGTCGTGGTCGAGAAATTGATTACCAAATAGGAGATTTTTGGTAAGTCCTCACACATGTAAGACTTTAATGAGTCTACAATGATGTATGCTAAATTGCATGGAGATTTCACCAATACATTGGATGTCATAGGTTGTGTCATCTCCAAGAGAAACTTTACCATGATGGAGTTTCAATGTTAGAAACCACTCCTATCCAATCATGTGCTTTGTAGTGTTTGAGCTGACATACCAAATGGAATTTGATTGTAAATTATCTTTAGAAGTGTGGGCATAAAACACATACTCTTCTTGAGAGTCATTTTCTTCAACAATATTGTCATGTTTGTTCTTTTGATCCCATTGTGTATTGCTACTTTGAAATATCTTTTGGCCAAGGAGTTGTACCAACATTTTTTTACATCAAGTTTGATCCTTTTGAGATTGGGATGAATTCCTCATTGTATTCATGAGTTAGAGTTTCCTCTTTCTGAAGTAGATTCACTAGCTTCTCAAAACTAGGTGTCTATTTTGTGGCATTCAATGTTGTCACAAACACTTTGTATTTTGAAAGCAATGCTTGCAAAACAATAGTCGACAAAGTAGCATCCTCAATTGTGTCACCCAATGCTTGTAGTGAAGCTCTCAACTCAATAATCATTTTGAGAAAAGATTCCACCTATTCTCCATTCTTCATCTTCAATTTATATTGTTCATTACCATCATTTTCATGTTAGAAAGTGGTATTGCCAACCACATGCCAAAACTCTTCAAACTCAAGTTGAGTTCTAAGTTTGGTTGTCCAAGTGGAATAATTATATTCCCATGTAGCAATTGAGAATATGAAAGAAAAAAAATTAGGAAAACTAATTGCTATTTTGTTATCAAAACAAGGTGTTTTCTTTTCCTATTTTTTGTCACTCAGATCAGTGTTTTGCTGTAGAGGAGAGGATACTTTAGGAAGAAAAATAACACCTTAAAAATATAACTAAGATGAAACAATTTCAAAAATAGCCTTACATAAAAAATAGTCCTTATTTATATAGAGAACTTTAACTTGTTTTAAGGCCTACTAGTAAAATAAATACTTCAGCAAATGATTGAAATGAGGCACCTGATTTATTGGCAGCAACACTTAATTAATCTCTTCATCGAAATCTATAACTCAATTCCACATCAAACAAACATATGTATGTAGTCTTTTATTCTTTGCTTCAAGATTTTGGATGATTTCTCTCACATAGTGCACAGGTCGTCAGCATGTAGTGGAACAGGTCCACACAATCTATGCATTAGTCATTGTGATCTGGAAAAAAATACAAAGGTTGAGAGGTGTGATTGAACTCCTTTGTCATCATTTCCACCACTCCAAGTGGACCAGCACAATCATGCCTGTCTAGAATGTGTAGATCGAACTCCTTTGTCCAGGTAGCACCACCAACAATGTGCAGAAGATTGAAACTAGTGGGAATATATGACCTTCAATAACATTTGGATCCAAATATTTTATAGATACATTACTCCTTATGCACTGCCTACCATAATCTCTCACCCATGTGAGGACAAACTTACATTCGATTACGTTGGAGGATTTGTAATTGTATAAAACAAGGCATTGCTGAGTGTAACACCCCTCCGTTTTGCTCTATTGTGCGAACAATGTTGTTTCCTTTCTATGCTTTAGTTTTGGTGTTGTACTTGGACTACGTACTTGATTATAGTGGATCACTGTTTTATCGTGATGTATTTTGATGTGATTATTATGGCATGTTTGGAGTTAGCATATGTGGATGTTTAATTTATGATGTTTCATGTTTTCGATTATGTTGCTATGTTAAATGCGTCAGTTAGAACTATTGTATTGGTGAAGAGGACGGTATCACATCACTCACTTGCGAGTGCCCTGCGATCTCGTGACTCCTCTTCATGGTGTGCCTTATTTATGTCATATTACTCCATGTGGATATATTCTGTGTTGCAGGTTGACAGGTACAGGACATCGACTCCACCTGGTTTCTCAGGTTCGAGCGTGTCCATTGCCCAACGGTATTCGATTGGGAGATAGTAGCTAGGATTTCATGCCAAGTCGTCACCCTAGTCCTAGTGTGTCGTCTGGTGTCAGTCGGGTTAAGTTGTCTTAATTGTGTTTTCTGACTTTAATTTCAGTTTCTTGTGCAAGTTAGAAAATGGTAAAGTATATACCCTTATAGTTATATTGACAATTACCTTATTTGATTTATGTTGAGATGTAATTTATTGTATTGATTAATTTAATCTAATTAATAAATAATTAAATCATTGATTAAATCTATGTTATTAATTGATTTAAATTTATAATGTGGAAATAGTTAAAATTACTCATTTAGGAAATTTAGGCATATTTGGGCAAAATTGAAAATTAAAGGAAAATGAATTGGAAAGTCAAGTTGAAAAGTTGAAAATTCAAAAATTCAAAAAATAGATATTTTCCATTTTTGTTTTCTGAAATTTATGAGGGTTGTTGGGTTTTAGGGCAAAATCCTTATGTGTTTGAATTTGCTTAATAATTTTTTGGGGGGATTTTTAAGTTTTGAAGAAAAATTGGAATTTGTGAAAGGAGGATTTTTCAAATTTGTGGGTTTTTTGATTGGAGTTGCAAAATCTCGAGGAATTGGATTGGAAGCAAGAGGGGAAGCTAATCATCATCTAATCATCTTCAAACTCAAAATTTACCAGGTTCTTGTCTTTTGTTTTATTGTTTTTGGAAATTTAAATTTAAATGTGTTGATGTTGAAAAATCTGGTTGCAAAATGTTTTCAATATTCTGGTTGTGAATTGCAATGGAAAAAACCCATATGGAAAATTGAGTTTATTGTGAAAAATTTCACCTGTAAAAAAATAAAAAGAATAATTTCTCCAAAGAAGAACAATGGAGTTTTTTGGATTCAACATGATATATTTGAAAATTTTTATTCTTCTTCTCAATTTATCTTCATTGGAAATTTGTTTGTAAAATATATATACCCATTTCTTTCATTTTCAAAAATGAAAATATAAAATTTTATTCCAAAAAAGTATGTCTATGTTTTTTTTAAAACATGAAATTTCCGCAAGAAATTTTCAAGAAAAAAAAGAAAAAAAAGTGGGGTGGGGGCTCACCCCACCGCCGCTCCCATGGGGGCGGAGTGGGGGAGCCGCACTCACTCCCCACCGTTCGCGGCCGTCATAGTGGTGGTGACGCTGCCGGCGTCGCCCGCGTGGAAACCGCGACAGCTGCACCGTCCGCGACGCCTCCACCCACGCTGCGCCTTGCGCGAGATTTACTGCCCTCCGCCCTGTGCATACCGATGGCGTCACCTCCTGCGGCCGCCACAGTCATAACCACCGCCGCCTGGTGAAAACCACAACCGGCCAACCTCCAAACTACCTCCCGAAAGTTGGGCACGAGTCTCGAGGTCGTGTGGCTCAACCTAGGGTTGGCGCACGAATCGAGGGCCTGCTCATGGCTTTTTTAAGTTTAAAAATAAAAATAAATATAAAATAAATATATAATATTATATTTGATTATAATTTAATATTTTTAATTTTATAATATGTTAGATATTATATTATTATAATATTTTAATTATCTTGATTTTAATATTATGACTTAACATAATATTAGATGCTTTTAATAGATTTAATAATATGTTTTAGGTAAATAATTGTGAGATTTGAATAATCATAATTGTTTTCAAATGTTTAAATAATTGCATTTTGGAAAATGATTATTTTATTTTATTAGTGTAATATTTAGAGGGGAAGATTGCTGTTTTTTAGAAAATGAAATTTATTGAATATGCAATAAATATTTTATGTAAAATGGGATCTTGTTTTTAATTAAATTATGGGGACACGGGTAATGTTTTATGCATGTAAATGCTACTGGGAATGAAATGATTCTTTTTAAAACGGCGTAATTAATTCCGTTTGTTTAAACACACTGTTTACTGAATGCTAGTTAGGACATGGGTTTAGTGAACCCAAAGTAGAGTTTGATTCCTGTCTTTGCATTGATCTACGTGCGTATCATTGGGAAGTGTGGATCTTCATGATTAACAAGTTTTCCAGTTGGTATTTCAGTCTGTGGGTTGTCATATTGTGTAGTCAACCATAGATGGCTTTGAGTAGTGCGTAACAAGTTTGTTCCCCGGTTATCACGAACGGGAGGGTATTTGACTATATGTCATGGTTAGGGATGTGATATCCTTGTGTACCCTTGAGTTGTGGAGTTGTTCCATGTGTCGTCTTAGAGGAGTGGCTTGTAACGGGGGCTGACACATGAAGTGGTGCCAGGGTAACTCGTTGTAAGTTAGTTAATCTACTGATAACTTAATTAACTGTTTAGAGTATCACGTAGTACCAAACACTTAAATAGATAATTATGCCTCGCTCAGGATCACAAGGGCTTGCAAAGACTTGGGTTGAGACGGAAAGGCCTAGAATGGCAAGATCGTTATCTTGTTTCTATGAAAGATAACTGATTCCGCATTGGTTTACATGAAGGGCCGAAAGTCGTTAGAGGTTACCAGGATAACCCGAGAAGGGGGCCGGGACCTAAGAAGACTCACTAGGGTAACCTATATAACATTGTGATGACACTTCTCCTAGGTTGACAGTATGTTCGCATCAGTGACGCAGTTGATTATGTGGTTCTAGAAGCATTGTAACCTTGTGTCAGTGATGTCATTGTATTTATTTCAATATGGTTATGTTGGCCTATGTCTAGAGGTAGATGTCATTGGATAGATATTCTGGTTACTATCTCCTAGCACGGGGGGTGGGCCTTTGGGTTCCACTTGGTTGGGTGGCGTGCACCTAAGTTCGTTGGGATCTTTCTTCATGTGCTTTTGGACGAGACTTCCAGTTGGAGAGCTCGTGGTTTTTGTTGCAGTTCTTACTTGTTTTCATTTCAGCTATTCTTGTAATTATTATCCCTCTGTGTTATCAAAGAGGAATTTTGTAATTGTAATTATGTATTGGTTTGCCTCATTCGGGGAATGAGTGATTGTAACCTTATTGTTTAATGGATGGATTAATGCTTTTGAAAGTTATATCTTATGCTTCTTGTTATTTCATCTTCTTGGAATGTATGTGTTAATGTATTAATTAAATAATTGTTATAGTTTATATTCATGTTTTTTGTTGAGGTTCTATATAACCTCTGTCTCGTAACCTTAGAGGTTGTTGGCATTAGTTAATTAACTTACTCTTTAATTATCTTTTAAAAAAAAAAATTATCCCATTCAAGTAGTTAAATGCAACTTCCTCTAGGGTTGCGAGGCGGGGCATTACATTGGGGAATTGGAGGTCGTTGTTTTTCTCACCTTAGAATCTAGAGTGAGCAGCTACTCTTCACACAAAAGTAATCAAATGGCATTGAGTTCCTCGTACTGAGAAGGCTCTCGAGTTAGAGGAGGCGTAGGAGTACCGTGCACTGGTGTCTCCACAATCAATAGCGAAGTCTCTGATTATTTATTTATTTTAATTTTTGAACTTGCAAATTTACAACAAATCTCTTGGCAACAACTCATTGATTTACAATGAACTTCTTGGCAGCGATTTCATTACCTAGAGACTCACATTGGTTGTGGCAACCTTTCTTTGAATCAATAGATCCTCCCTTTATCGGCAGTTCTCAGTAAAGTAGCTTACTGAAGGAGACCTGATCTTTTTCTTTTCCTTCCCCTGTTATACATAGGACGCAGTGTTCATAATATTATAAGTAGTAATCAGTAATCATCTGCTTTGGAGACTTTGCTGAGCCTGCTGGGCCTACTATAAAAATTTGTTCTCTGAAACTTCTGAGCCCCAAATGAATGACACAATTATCGCACGGCTTTGATACTATATCAAAACAAGACTGCCTTGATTTGTATTATGAGGTCAATTTATACATGAAAAGAATGGCGAACTGTGCATTCACAAGTTCAACAAACAACAAATAATATCATAAGTTTACTTACAATAACAAATTAAAACAAACTTGCCACGAGACCATCAATGATAGAATATGCCAACAAAGACATTCTTTAAAAAAGTATGAGTAAGAGTCGAGATTAATAATTACTATGGCATTCTTGACCATAAGAGAGTTCAGAGAGTGGGAAATGCATCCAACACAAGGATTTAGTGTGAACATGAAAATTTATGTAGGCATTTTCAAATGAAACAACGAAATGACTAACAATTTGATTTTGAACCTATTATATTGAAAAATGTAGCATTAAAGACTTGCTGGAAACTTTATAAAACTATTTTACTTAAAATTATGCATTAGAAGACCATCTTCCTTTCTTGTGTTCAAGTCTGGCTTACTTATCTTTAGATAGCTATGATGCCTAATTGATAATGACAGTAATTTGCACGATCCATATTTTTAGATAGCTATGATACATATATCATAATGATATATAAACACAAGTGATATGTATGCTACAGAAGAGGAATCTGCTTGTATGTTTTGTGTCAATTCAGAGCCAGAGATATGTTTGTTGTTATGCATATCAACCTTACTGAACTCCAATCTAGTTCAGTCATCATCGAGAGCCATAGCATGGATGAATCTTGGACCATTTCGTCGGAATTGTTTCTTTGTTGTGCACCAGACCTGAGGGAAAGTACTCATCTGTGCAATTCGTTTAATATGTATGAGATCATATGAAAGGTAAAGATCACAACATTAGCTAAATAAAAAACTGAATAATAGTGATTGTTGCATACTTTGGCAGTGATAATAATATTATATTTACCACGTGCTAACTTACATTGCTGACAATCTTTGCTCCAAACCAGGCAGATTCAGGTCCACGAGGAGGTGAAAGCACTCTAATACCTTTTGATAATGAAATAGGCAATGCTTGATGCAGTTCTCTCTCTAATCTTGCTGAAGGAGTTTTTAAAAATAAATTATAAAATATTGAATGTCTAGCTACATGGATAGTGATTACTTTCATCACATAAATGCTTCAGGCCTAAAACAAAAAGCATGATTCCGTTCTTTGAATGTCATAATAAATGTGTGAAGAAAGAAAATCATGAAATCTGTTTTTCCGAAGATTACTCAGTGAGAATGCTTGCTGTTATAAAAGGGCAAGAAGTTTTAATTCATCCAGGATAGTCCATAAGTGCCTTCACTTATAAGGCTAAAATTTAACTACCCTTAAATATCCAGTTCAGAAAGGGGACAAAGCCCAAAAGGGCTTCTAGAAAATAAGATAGAATTTACTTTGTTCTATATTAATGACTTATATTTAAGAGTAATATGCACGTTTTGGATTAGTTCTTAACAAATGCAAGGTCAATAACATTAAGCGTCATCAAAGCCATTAAAACACAACAATTTATGTGGCATACCTGCAAGGCCAGGCAAACATGCTGTGCCCCCTGCCAAAACAACAGTCTTGAACCATCCTTCATCTACAGCCTTCTCCATTTCAAAAGAATGACAATGCTCGATGCAGAGTGCAACTGCTCGATGCAAACCCATTGCTCGTCTATCTCCAAAATCACAAACAAATACAAAATGTCAGCTTCTTCAAATCAAAAGTACATGGCAGAAAATGTAGCCATGTGCTGAACAAAAAATAGATGAAAATCTTCTCCAAACAAGACAAACTGCTGTGTTTTGGCAAAAGAAAAATACAACTTAACAGGCCTACCTTAAGGGAAATCTGCATCTACATTTCAACTAAGTAAAATACTCCCAGGAGAAAATAAGATGGTACAAAGGGATATTTCCACTCTTTATAAGTACATGTCTTCTATGAAGCATGCAGATTACAAGGAAAGTTGTTCTGGCACCTACAAATATACGAAGTTTGGAATCCAAAGGAAGCTTCATGTTCTGTTTTTTTCCTCAAAATCAAATTGCAGTCAAAACCAAAATCCTCCTAAGGCCAAAGGGTTGTAGCTCAATTGGTTGAGGACAATTAGTGAGGATAATGGTACGTGATAGAAAAGTTATCCCCCGAGCTTCAAACCCCCGGAGGCGCATTCAGGCCAGGTTCAACACCTAAGTGACTTTGACGGACTGGATCCCCCTGCATATGGCTGTTTAGCCGAAGGTGACTTTCTATTTTAGATGTATGCTTACTCAAATTGTTGTAATTTGCTATATAAAGGCAGAGATGCCGACATCTATGTAATCCAACTTGTTTCCATCATAAAAGACAAAAAAATCCTCTTGAGAAATGTTTTAGATGCAATAATGAAGAGACATTCCAATACTGAAGATTGCTAAAGGTCTCATTCGAAGATAATACAATCATGGAAAATCAAATGAAAAATGAGCCTAGGATCTAAACCTACTAAAATCATCAAACGGTATTCAACTAGGTGTTGATTATTGAGCTTCCAAACCTGAGGTATTAGAAGACCAGTACCAGTTGGGACATCTCATCAACAACGAGAGGGGAGGACCAAACGTTTTGTAACCAAAAGATATTATTCATCTTTCATTGATTGACCAAGAAACTGAACAAGATTCAAACTTAAAATTAAACTCATCAAAATATATTATTCCATTATGAACAAATATATTATTTGCGAGGGAATCAAACTGTTCCATAATTTTCACTCTGGAGTTTTTCCTAGTTCTCCAAATAAATATTAGTGCCTTTTGTGTAAATACATGTCGGTTGTATTTCACAATGTAATTTTCTTATTATCTTCCTCCAAAAAAGGTTCAGGATTTTCAAGTCATAAAATTACTCCAGTTCGACTTTATATGGAAAAGCTATGTTCCCAGAAACATAAAAGGGTATGGGTGCTTGAAAAGCTGATTTCTTGGGGACCCTTAACACAATATTACATGGCGACGATGGTACATGAAATATAAACGAATATAGAAAGAACTCAACAAGCAGACATGTAATCTGCATGTAAAAAGTAGCTTAGGCTCCAAACACCAACTACACCAACTCATTTCTAATGTCTCCTCCATTTCTTCCACTTTGTCTATCTCTAAAATGTAGCTTAGGCTCCAAACACCAAGTTGTTGCATGTAGAGGCATGTGCATCATTTTCTATATAAAATCATTTTTTTCTCATATCTCAATGTAGTTTACTTCCACATTATTGAGTGCTATTTAAACGGCTTACAACACTCCATGCTCTCATAAAGCATGTCAAGATTACATGTGTTTCCATCAAATATCCAAAGCACTTCAACAATTGGTCCACACACATTTAAAACTTGATTGCACTTGTAGGACCTATAGAAAGAAACAGATTTTCCCACTCATTGGAACAGATAATAGATCTTTCAGTTGCTTCTCTTCAACCACTCCTTTCAAAGTGATACAAAGTGAGGCAAATCTTGTTTCATGAGGCCTCAACATCTCCCTAGATGCATGTTGTCTATAGAAGTTCAATGACATATTGTCGTTTCTTATGAAGTTTGTTGTTGCCCTTCCTCTATAAATTGCTTAATGTACCCATGGATCTCAGCCAAGTCAGGAAACAACAAGTCTAGACAATGGGTGGCACATGGGCACCAACATCTTTGTGAGTGCTTCTAATATTCTGAAAATATATTCATAGGCCTCTCTAGGCATTTATTTATGAGAGAGTGCAAAAGATCTCATATTCGAGGAGCTACTACTTCCTCTCAGGACACCATACTTTCGTTTTTATATTCTTTCATCCTAGTTCACAAACACAATTATTTGCCAAGTACTCATGTTTTACACAAATCGAGCTACTTTCATGTAAACTCGCAACTTGGCATGTAGACTTTTCAGCAAGCTTTTTGCACCGACTCGCTGCAAGTACTCGAGTCCAAGCATAAAACTCACCATATATGGTTTAGACTCAAAAACATGGATTCAATGCAAAAAAACATTGAATAGACATGGTTTTTGGCCTTTTCAAACCCTACACGCTACAACAAAAACTCACATAGCAATTAAGCATCCTTAAGCAATTTGGTGTGAGTATATCGTAGATTTGAAGAATTTCAAATTTCCACACAAGTTTCTTTTCCATTTTTTTTTTGAAGCATCTAAATTGTTTCTAGCATGTTATATTAGGTTTTTAAACTTGATTTACAATTTTATATGCATTGAATTTTATTTGCATAATTGTTATTGTTGATTTACACTAGTTTTTGTGAATGAAATTGCTTTATTTTTAACACAGGGTTTACATTTTAAGGTAAAAAAGAGATATCTCAGTTAAAATAATTAATGCTATTGCTATTCAATTAAAATGTCGTGTTTCAAATGTAATTATGTGAATTGTATTTTATTTTTCTTGTTCAAATCATTGTTATTTTGTATTTTAACATGTTGTAAGTTACATACAATGGCATCTACCTCTACATCAAAGTTAACATTAACAAGTGGAAGTTGTTCATGTAGAAGTTGTGAACCCACTTGGAAATATATCACAATTGGACCATCTCAAGGGACTGTGACTTGCCTCTTCTAGATGAAGGAGCTTAACAGAAAAATCAATCACCTTGAGTACCAAATTGCTCCCCTTGGCTCATTACTCCCCCTTTGACATCGATGACAAACTGAACAACCAATGTCATGGCATAAAGAACAAATTTGCTGATCACATGACATTCAAATCTGAAAATCATCTTAAAAGATAATGAAGATCTAATGAATAATCAGCAGCTTTACATTACAAGCTAAGAGATACTAAAAAAAACTCACACCAAAACACATTTCTAGAAAGCCAAAAACACAAAAAGAATAACCTACATATCTAAACCAACCTTCATAACTGAAACAGGGCTGATAAAATATAACAATGAAAGCTCCCTCTAAGTCCAAACACCTTCTCAATGATGGAGTGAAATCATTTCCAACTTCTCTTTTTCTACCTCTTTCTTCTTCCTCCAAACTTTCTTAACAACGTCTTTTTCTTTGTCAACCCTCTTGTCTTGCTTAGAAAAATCAGCTACACCGCTTCCATAGACTCTTGCAGTATGACCAAAGTTATTGCATTTGTAACAAATAACATTGTAATTTATCCAAGGAGCAAAAGCATTCCTATTCACATATTTGATATCATTTTTAGCATAAACTTTACAATTTGCAGCCTTGTGACCAAAACGATTGCATGAAAAACAATACCCATAAAAAAAAGAATCATTAAACCTGGTCATGTGATCTTGCCTTGGAATAGGAAGTCTTCTAAAAGTGTTATTTTTGATCTTTGAATGCGAATCTTTTGTGCAATCAAAGCAACTCTTTTTCTGTTCAACTTTTTCAGGCTTAGAACATTGACCTTCTTGAAATCCAACTCCACTCTTATCAGCTGAAGACTTATGTGAACCAATGATCTTATCCAAAGACATGGTATTTTTTTGATTTATCTTCTCATTACTCAGCTGTGTTGATGTTTTTTTTAAATTTCTAAGAGAAACAACTTCAGATTCAAGTCTCTCTACATTCTCTTCTTTTACCTTAAGCTAACTTCTGATTTCTTCTTCCATTTTCTTTGCCTCTTCAACTTGAACCTTCAAATCAACTATCAATTTTTCTACTTCTTCAAGGGCTTGAGATGACTTCATTTTTGCATCACTTTTTTCTTGTAACAACAACTTCAAGTTATGATTTTTTTTTCTAAGTCCCTTGATTTCACTTAAGGCACTAATTAGTTCTGCTTCAAGATCAACTTCCGCTTCTTCATCATTATCAAAACCTTCATTAGAACTATCACTGGTAGTAGATTCCTTTTCTTTTCCCTTCTTTGAAACTTCAAAGGCTGCCTCCTTTTGGACCGATTGATCAAGAGTAGTACTCATTTCATAGGCTGTAAGAATATCATGAAGTTCATCAACGGTCAACTTGTCAAGCTCCTTCATCTCTTCAATTGCTGAAACCTTTGCATCAAAACGCAAAGGAGGAGATGTCAAAATCTTTTGAACAATTGTAGACTCTTCAACCTTCTCTCCTAAGCCTTTGACAGTGTTCACAACTTCATCTGCTCATAGAAAATAAGAAGCAATGCTTTCATCTTCTAGCATCCGAAGATTCTCAAAATCACTTTCATATGTTTTCTGAAGCTTATCCCAAATCTAGTGAGCAGTGTCACAATGCATCACCTTCACAAGTTTTGTTTCTGACAAACCATGTAAGATTGCATTCATAGCTTTTGCATTATTCTCAAAAGCTTTCTTTCCAGCTGCATTGGTTGGAGGAGTTGATGGGATTGTATATCCAGTTTCTACACTTCTCCAAACATCAAGACCAAGAGATATTATGTAGGTACGCATACGAACACTCCAAAATGCATAGTTAGAACCATCAAACAGAAGAGGTCTATTTCTAGCAAGACTTTCATTCGAACCCATGTGTGCAATCAGGACCGACCTCCAAACAATTTAAGTTTCAAAACGAGGAACCCTGCTCTGATACCAATTGAAGAGCACACAGGAAATAGAGAGGGGCAGTGAATTAGTATTTCAAAACTTGTAAAACTTTAAACCATATAAATCAGAAATCAGAACATTAAGAGCAACATGAAACACCAAGAACAAGATGAACACCAGGATTACGTGGAAAACCTTTCAGGTAAAAAACCACAACAAAATATTGCTTTTATTACTCCAAAGGGCACCAATCCTGTTTACATAAGTGAGCACCAACTCACTAAGAGCACTAACTCTCCTTTAAAGCACCAACTCCGAGAAGTTGAAGCACCAACTTCAGCATGAGCACCGACTCACAAAGAAACTTATCACAAGCCTGTAACACTGCATTCAAACACTGCCTTCACATGAACTGTGAGGCTCATACTTACACACACACTATCCAAAATCAGAAAGAACACGTCCCCTGTCTTGTTTACCCAAGATCACCATGCAATGTACTTCACACACAGAGGTCTGAAATAACTCGCTCAGCAAGAATATGCAACCAGAAAAAGACTCAGAGCGACGTACTACAATGTCCAGCCCATGATACGCAACATATAGTGAATAAAGACAACTCTCATAAAAACAATGCAAAAACTGTGACCTTCAAAGAAACGGCAAGATAAATTCTGAGTCGCCCAGCTATAGTGTCCCACCCCAAATGGAACAATCTCTATTGCAATTTTGGACTTATCATTGGACACCATTTCTTTCAAAAAACACTTCTTCAATACATAACTCAGAGAACATTGCGTTATAGACTGATTTACAGCACCTTCTGACAATAAATATAGACTGATTTACAATGACTTGCAACTCAGAAATACAAATCAGAATGTGAAAAACTCAAATCACAACTCCTAGACTGATTTCTATGATTTTTCCAGTGCATGGGAATATTGATCAGACTCTTAGAGGCAAACAACAACCTCATACACATCAGATGACAGTCTAACCATACTAAAAAATGCACTGTTATTGAAGGAAAAGATGCTTATATGATCAGCAGTTGGATTTACAAGAGAACAGTCATTTTGAGACTAACTTCTGACTGAGTACAAGTTCTAAATACAAGAAATGAGAGTGCTCAGACCTGGGGACAGTATGCTTGCACAGAATGATGTTTGATATGAATGTGAACTTCACTCAAAACTGGTCAACCATCTCCCAATCTGCTCCAGCAATACTGAGACAAATTTGAACAGCTCATAGATGATCTTCTTATCCATAGAACCTACGCCAATATGAGACAGTCTGATATCAGACTTAGGGCGCTGATGGACAAGTCTGCAGACCCACGTCTTGGCCCCAAAAGGGCTCAGATTGGACTGAAATGCAGAAACGCCTCCCTTAGAAGTATTACCACACCTCATTGAATGCACAGTATCTGAAATATGGAAACGCCCAACTTCAGATCAAACTCGCCTCCCTGAGACATGACCACGTCCTTCACAAGGCAGATTCATTGTTCAATTTCCAGACACCTATATGTCCAAAATGTATAAACACTGCGGCAACTAGGGTTTTGCAAGAATAAGGCCCAAAATGAATTCACTCGATGCATCAATAAGGCCCAGCTGATGATAACCAAGAAAGGCAGAAGTACAACAATATCTTCAAACTTAGATATTCCCAATCGCCACCTCAAATACTCTAGCAGTCTCTCTGTGCTGGAATAATGATCAATATATTTACAATATTTTGATGAATCCTTCAAACCCTAAATAAGAAAACATCCTGAATTCGTTGAAGCACAAACGCGAACCCTGAATGGATCTGCCCACGAGAAGATTTGGGTTTTCGTCCAAACCTCGATACCTAAACTTGAGGGTTTTTGTCCTCTCGTTCGAGAAAGCTGGGCTCTCACAATCTCCAATAAAATAATAATAAACTTCGCATAATGAGAAAATGAGCTCTCAATTCCTTTTAATATACCCTTTTAGGTTTTCCCACCAAAACACCTTTTACATGGTGTCATTTTATTGCTCTCTTTAATTTAATTATTTAATATTACCCCTTTTTATAAACTTTTGCCAGGCAATATCCAATAATTAAAGTAATTAATTAATTTAGCTCTTGTGATGGCGAGAAGGAAAACGGGGACATTACACAAGCTGCTTCACCAACAATAACGTCCACCTCCAAAAATAACCGATTGCATAAAAATGAAAGATTCCTTTTCTTATCAGAGTTTTTCATAAATCTTCTTGGTTAAAGTCTTCGTATACCTTCCTCCAACAACTTTGAAATCTCCTCCAAACATTCTCAAAAATAAGCAACTGAGAAAATGAAAGTTCAAACAGCACACAGTCTAATGCATCTCATACATCAACATAATAAAGGCGATTCGAAACTCATATTATACCTGTCTCCAAAGATAAAAAGCCTCTAAAAGGATCAAAGCGTGTATATCTTTACACTCAGCCTGTGCCTAAAACCATCAATCGGCTCTATGGCTCTTCCAAACACGCACAACAATCTATATTCAAAAGAATTGCCTCACAACATTTTTTAGTGAATAAAATGGCCTCCAACATAAAGACTCACACACGAAAGATAATCATGAAGAGTATTTAAAAACCACGATTTAAACTTAGCTGCCCATATTCGTTTATGCCAGGGAAAAATGGAGAAAAGAAGCTCGAGTCAATAAACTGTAGCAATGCTTTCCAACTTCAAAATTCAGACATAGCCCGCATCATATATATCTAAGACTTCAACGCCACACAAATATTCTTGCGATAGCACTGGAAAATATCAAGCAAAGCTAAAGCCATTTCACACAAAAAATTAAGTCTGTTGAAGCCATCGATATTAATTACCAGAAGAAATGCAATTCAGTTTTTCAAAAGACACGACTTCACATACCCGCACCAAAACATCACCGAATAAAAAAAATAAGGATGAGAGTCTGTTGAAAATTTCAATGCCACGAAAGACCAATAATGATCTTCTAAATGCATAGCCTTCCAAACCATGTTCAAACTTAATGTCTTCTATGTCACCTTATTCTGACATGAATCAAGAGCCGCACCTATTCACATCTTCTATTATGGAGCCGTCTACCATTCTTAGAAGCTGTTACTTGTAGCAATTAAATCCTTCTTAAAACACCACGAACTCAGCTTGAGTCTATTTGAAATGGTAGGAAGGAAACAAATGATGACATTTGAATTACACGATAGGCACAAAGAAGATAATACATGGAATGAATACTACGGTTTGAATGAAGTCGATATTATATCTAGCCGCCTCCACACATAAGTCGATGCTAGGAGTAACTGCAATAACCTTGAATGACCATGATAGCCATGTCACTCATGCAAAGAGCTGCCCTGAACAAGCCGATGAATGAATAACAGTCACTCAAATTTGAAGATGCTATCAGAACTGTTACTCTTCCACAAAATAAAGACGTGTGAAGTATAAAGTATGTGCATATTGAAGGCCACGACATCCACAAATAACCTAAAGCCGCCATCACTCAATAGATTCACTGAAGCCTTGAAAATAAACGAATATTGAAGCCAATTCTAAGATGCCACCATAAATCACACAAGTCGCCTCAAGACGACTTCGTCAGGGAGATAAATATGAAGAAGCCGTCACATAAAGCCTTAAAGGAGTTGCCAGAAATAATATTTGATGCCATGAAATAACATCTCTTCATAAGCCGTCACACCAATAAATTTGCATTGACATATGACTATTCAAATGCTGAGTCATCACTTAGAAGCTGACAAAGCCAACAAGCAAGCTCCTGATGCAAACAGGCAGGCAGCTGAAGCAGACAACCAAGTAGCTCAAGTAGACAGGCAACAAGCTCAACCAAGCATGCAACCAGCTCAAGCAAACAAACAAGAAGCTCAAGCACGCAACCAGCTCAAATACCTTGACATCAATGACAAAATACTCAACAGTTTTGTTGTGAGTTTTTATTTTTAAACTTCTGGAAATAAAATTAGAACACATTCAAATTTGTCTTCTGCAACTGTTTGTCATAATCCCTCCGAATATATTGGAAAAATGCATAAAAAAATTGGTCTGAAAATTGGGATAGGACATTTCAGCAAAACATTCTGCAATTTCAAATTATGATCAGCACCGAAGGGATTGCACCCACAAGATGACCCACTTGCGTTTTATTATTTTTACAAAATCGCCTTAAATATCCACCTAGCTCATGCAAGTAACATGCCTCATCATAATAGATCATAACATGCCTCCCTCAATGAAGGATTGACAAAAGTCCCCCATCCTTCCTTTCACCATACTCAACATGGAAGATTCAATCCTTGACCTTCAGATGTTTCATGCTGCCACACCTGGCACTAAATTGAGGAAACCATGCCAATAGTTTGAAAGCACATCATGATCTTGTGAAGTTAGTTCGGGAAACCAGCCCAGCCTATCTTAAATTTTTTGTTCTTTCTTCATTTTAAGGTGAAAACACAACTTATGTCCTTCCCCTTGCACCTCAAAATGTCATCTATAAGAAATTGTACAAGTAACCCCTTCCTCATTTCCTCATACTAGATGGTGGATCCAATCTTCAACCTGGAGGAATTTTTTAGTCACTACAGGTTTGAACTTTAGATTATTCAATGCTGCCGTACCTTGTCTTGAAAATAAAAAATTATGATAATAGGTTTATTTACAAAAATAGGATTTTCCATAAGTCAGTGCAGGAAATCAGCCCAACACATCTTAATGTTCCTATTTTTTCTTCACTTGAAGATCAGAACATGATTTGCATCATCAATTATAAGAAGGGTTGAATAAAAAAATCTTCAATTAAAGTACACTAAACCCTCACTCTGTGGGACTCAAATGTACAACCAGTACAAAGTATATACTTCATAGATGACAACTATTTCAATCTGACTAAAAAACAACAGACAGACTGCTGAAATAATTCAAGGGGACTGAAAAGTAAATTCAGTTGTACAAGAGAGAAATCAAGTGCATTCTTACACGTGAAATTTGAAATGTTTATTCATATGTGAGTGCTGAACTGCAATAAACAAAAATGCCTTGTGTTCTAAGCTAAACAGAGTAAAAGTAAAGAGTGGACCTCATGAGAATACACACTTGTTAATTCTTATCAACCGTAAAATCATTAAATGGAATTGCAGTACTGTCTACATATTCATGTGAGAAATGTTCTATGCAAACATCAAATCATCGGTAACTGATGAGCAAGAACTTTGCAACATAATGATACTGCTGAGAACAAAACACATAACACCTACAGATTGGGAACCACTAACAAATTCAACAAAATGCTATAGCAATGTCCTCCTTATTTCATTATCACATACAAGAAATAGAAACGGAAGAGTAATTCTTACATGCCACCAAGCTGAGGCTGGAAAAGGATCTCTGTTGCTTGGAAACGCTCATGTGATAAAGTAAACAACCCTTCATCTCCAACTGAATAGGATGATTTTGTATTCTTTGACAGTTCCGCATGATAATCTTCAGCCACATAACACAAGTTCTGCAAGTTTTGGGATTTTAAGTTATAACTGTTGGTTTCTTCAAAGCAGTTGAGCTATGAGTACATATGCAGCTCTAAAATTAAAATGGCATCTTGTTCAACTACAGGAAGTCATCTTCATAGAACCCAAACATGATAGGATAAATACCATAACATAAGTACACCCTCAAAAGTATGTGATTCAAGCATGGTATGTACTAAACAGCATGTAACAATTAAGAATGTAAACTGGAAGTTTTTAAGGAGATGGGAAATCTATTTATAGATGGTATAAGCATAGAGAAGCTAACAGAACTCAAGAAAGAAAAATACAAGCAACTATTACATCTGATCATCCCAATTACTTGTAGATCCACTATTAGATTAGAAAGAGACATAATCAAATGGCTCAACATTCTGTACACAATGCCAATTAGGGCACAAGCTTCTTCTACCTTCTGCCTGGCAACTATTTGCACTAAAAACTGCAAGTTACTCCAAATATGACACAGAAACTTGCCAACTCACTACTATATGCAATCACTAGTTTTAAAAACTTGTAAGTACTTTTCTTCTTTGTTGGCGTAACAATTAGCACCTCTGGAGTGCGAGTTGGTATGGACAGCTATGCACAGTGCGTAATGACTGCTCTTCAAATTAGGAGGGGAAGCTCCCTCTTTTGCTGATATGCGTTCTAAAAGTAAATGACCTAAATCCTATCTTTTTGACTCAGCTAGAAGAGGCACAACATTAAGAATACCAAGGACGTTGCAGCTAAGGATTTTCTCTGGTTTCACAGGTCTTAACTACAACTAAAAACTAAAAGCTTTAAACTATCCAATCTCCTCAAGAAAACAGAGCATGAGGAAAAGGAGCAGGAATGTGATTATACGATAAACTTTAGGTGCAGATTCACAACGTGAAGGCAAGGTGGCACAACTATTTGCTTGGCTGGGAAGAAGTTTATTAGAGACTGTTGATTTACTAAGTTACTTTCAGATTTGATCTACAAGAGCAAAACATTTATAATTTTCAATGTCTTCAATTGTGGATCGGATCTATATTAACCATCAAATGGGGAGACACGTCCCATGAATCTGTGCCTTTTCATCCAACTAACCACCCGATCATTAATCGGGGTTAGTTTACTTAATAAACATAAATGCTTACTAAGTTCGCTCTGAGTTTATCTTGCACAAATAAATAATATCCAATCTGGAAATGAGTTTCAATATGTATATAAATGATGATATAAATATTTATACAATTAATATATATACACACATGATCATCATTTCTATATCTGACCGAAGCTACCATTTTCAACACTCCCTCTTAGCTAGGGAAGATAACACTAACCAAGTATATAGTGATATCACGTTACTCGTGATATCAGAAGATATGGTATGCTTCTAAGAGTGTCAAGTCACATGATATTCTTCATAGCACATCTTTATTATGGTATGTGCACTGACATCAAGTCTCATGATGTCTACCATAATAAATCATGGCATATCCAAGGATACATTTATCCACCATGATTATCTCATAAAGATCATAATGATCTTCAACTGATATCAAGTCTCATGATATCTATCAAAATGTCCAAGAGATACTATCATGACATATCCACGGATATCAAGTCACATGATATCCATCATGATAGTGAAACTAATCATTGTAAAATAGTGATATCACCTTACTCGTGATATCAGAAGATATGATATGCTTCTAAGAGTGTCAAGTCAAATGAGATTCTTCATAACACATCTTCATTATGGTATGTGCACTGACATCAAGTCTCGTGATGTCTACCATAATAAATCATGGCATATCCAAGGATATATCCACCATGATTATCTCATAAGGATCATAATGATCTTCAACTGATATCAAGTCTCATGATATCTATCAAAATGTCCAAGAGATACTATCATGAAATATCAAGTCACATGATATCCATCATGATAGTGAAACTAATCATTGTAAAGTCATCACCTTACAATGTCAAATACAAGTGTTCATTATCAGAAAGATCGTCACCTTTCAATAATGTACACGGGGAGGGGGAGAGGGAGAGGGGGGGCATAAAGTCATGGAGTCACATACATGACAAAAGAGTTTACACATTAAACATCTTTTAAATATATTAGTACAAAATAAACAATTAGAGTCTTAATCTCAACAATAACTTACATTTCAATCATACCAACTTTCTTCATGAAGTGTTCAACTTTAACTCTGGAGAGAGTTTTGGTGAGAATGTCTGTTGTTTGATCGCTTGTACTAATATACTCCAACTGGATCACATTCCTTTCTACCATGTCTTTCACATAGTGGTAAGGAATCTCTATATGCTTTGATCAAATAATCCCACAAGCAATTTCCAGAGCCATACTGCTTCTCTTGCTCCCATAAAGGCTGCAATATATTCGGCTTCTGTTGTACTCAATGCCACAGAAGATTGCTTCCTGCTACACCAGGATATCATCGCAGACCTCAACCTGAAACAACATCCAGAGGTACTCTTTTGATCATCTTCTTTAGGTTCAGTAGGCTCCCTCTGAATCTTCAAGCACTTGCATCAACCTCCTGACTTCATCGTCCAAGATTGCCTGCAACACTTGCTTTAGAGAAGTGATCTCCAACGCACACCTCTGTAGAGATTCAGGGCTGTCCTCTTCAACCTCATCCCAGATCACTCTATTATGAATAGGTACTTCAAGTATTTAGCATCAACACTGCAACCCTTACTTAATCTCGGCGAATCATAGAACTCCCTCTGAAGGTTAAATTCTCCTCTTTGAAGAAACTGATCACAAGGACTACCTTAATAGGTTTTTCAAGATATGTCTTCAGCCACCAACTCAATCCCATGGCTGCAAGCTGTGACTTCATTCTCTTTTTCTCTTGAAAGCAATCTCTTGGTCCATCCTAATGCACATTCAGATGAGATTACTTAATAGTTCATATAACTCAACTATTTCGAAGAGAAATACCAAAGCTAGAAACATATATGATTTATTATTTCAATGTTATAGCATGAATTACTAACTATATACAATTCAAGAACATTATTCAACCATGCAATACTTATCTCATTGAAATTAGAATCCTATTTGCATAAAAAATGAAGAATCGATATCAATGATCATAATATCTGCTCTCTCTGCCCTTTGTAGTGGCGTCGATCGCTGTTGCTCTCAATGCATACTCTTAAGAGACTTCGATTGCAACTGAATGTCAAAGAAGGTCTTTATCGACTTAGGCATTCTTTACCCAATCCTCACCATATATATGTGTCAATACTTCTGCTTCTAAGTATTGATGGTGACTTCTCTGTCAAGATGTTCAACTAATCTTTGACAACAAGGGCCTGAAATAGCTTCTTAAATATATAGAGAGAGAAGCCTGAATTTTCTTCACAAAAAATACTAACTATAATATTTTAATGATAAGACCTGACTAGATTACTGCTGAACCAGAGATCTTGGATAACAACTTCTGGAGATCTGTTGATTCAAAGATCTTCCATACGGCATGGGCCTCTAGTACTCGACAATATTACTTCCTCATTACCAATCTCATGTCTGATAATTCACAGATTAATAGCATTGGTTATTGTTAAAAGCGAACATGCCCAAGAACTCCTCAACCCGATTTTGCTTCACAAGGCAATATTTCCGTGAATATAATACGCATGCCACAAAGACTTTAAAAAACGGTGAGTTGAATTCACGACAATTACCAGCTGGCCGCTTCAGTTCTTCGGTATATCCTCCAATCAATCGGTATATGCCATCATTGTATTGAATGCCGTGCAAACTAGCAATGGAAATATGCGGCCTCCCAATAAGAGCCATAATATGAAGTGAGCTCTTTTATAACATCGGTGTATTAATCCTCCTGAGATCATGATCGCATATAGTCGTGTGGGCATTTCGTATGATGGTGGAGGCGTATAGAAGTGAATCGGGCCTTTGTTTGACCGATGTAGATCCCCTAACATCCACGATTTTGAATATACGACGGCCTCAAATACTACGGCTCCAACAAGCTTGTAAAGGCGATGATATATATATATTAGATTCTTAAAAAAATGACAAGCCCATCATGATGCCGACTTAAGAATATAATGCAGTGGTATCTTTCATTTGAAGGATTCACTACATTGAATCGACTAGGCATCCAATGATAGATATTCATATATAATCAATGACCACCCAAATTTGTCTCCAAAGGAGACCCACGAATTTGGACAAATATCACAGGCTAGGCTGGATCTATCTCGCCATTGAAACTCTCGAACCATCAAGCCCGAGAGCTCTCCAAGAATTAGAAATGAATAAACTCCAGATGTACTCGCACTAGCTTGGAGATGGTTCATGGTATGCACACACCAAACATTAAGAAATGGAGATCCCACTTGCGGGCCTGTGAGATTGGCTAAAAATCGCCCTCCCGACTGGAGCGATCAGAACAATGTCGGAAGTGATGAACAAGATACGAAACGTCTTTGAGAATATACTGCCCAGAAATCATAAGATGAAATCCTCCATGCTCCCATGAGTTTTGATGAAAACATGCACATAGTTGTTCTCCATTGCTTGACAGAAACAATGATTCAAGCTATTGCCTAGGCATCTCAGGGGATACGACTTTCATGGCCACCATAAGGACAGCTTAACAAATCTGATCGGATCTTCATATCAACTTGTGCTCTGATACCATGTTGATTTACTAAGTTACTTTCAAATTTGATCTACAAGAGCAGAACATTTATAATTTTCAATGTCTTCAATTGTGGATCAGATCTATATTAAATATCAAATGGGGAGACACATCCCATGAATCTGTGCCTTTTCGTCCAACTAACCACCCAATCACTAATCGGGGTTAGTTTACTTAATAAACATAAATGCTTACTAAGTTCGATTTGAGTTTATCTTGCACAAATAAATAATATCCAATCTGGAAATGAGTTTCGATATGTATATAAATGATGATATAAATATTTATACAATTAATATATATACACACATATGATCATCATTTCTATATCTGACCGAAGCTACCATTTTCAACAGAGAAACAAATATACGATAAACTGAGTACAGATTCACAACGTGAAGGCAAGGTGGCACAACTATTTGCTTGGCTGAATAGGTTTATTGACACACACATCAATCGATAAGCTTTAAGTACGGATTTGCAACATGAGGGCAAGGTGGCTCAACAATTTGCTCATTTGAATAGGCTTATTATTAACATAACAGAAGGTAAGCAACTAGGACAGTAAATTGCATAGACGAGACACACATACAATAAACGATCAAACTAGCAACCCCATTTAACTAAGATTCAAATAAACACCATAGTAATAACATGAAGGCAAGGTGGCACAACTATTCATTAATACAGTAATAACTCATGAACAGATATGGAATAACAATATTACAGGTAAGCTGGGCTCAACATATATTGCTATCGCGTGCAAAAGTTATTTACAAATGAGCTGAAAGCTCTTATTTATAGACATCAAAGGTGTAGGCAACCCTAAAATCACCTTGAGTCAACTAGAGTCTCGCAAGCATGCAGGATCTTTATTCCTAATCTATGGACAATAAACTACACCGTTAACTGGAAAGATACCATCAATTAACTGAAACAAGACTCAACAAAATGGACATGTGCAACATGCACGTCCTTATTGAAATGAAAACTAACTAATAACTCCAACTATACAAAGATGTTTCCAAGAAAGGCATAGCGTGCATTGTGGAACGAGTTAACTCGAAAAGAGGCATCGAGTTCAACTCCTGTGTCTAATGTTTATCTTGGAAAAGATGGGACGCCCTGAACTGGAGTTCACTAGCCCTGATCTCGAGCAACTAACCCCTCCATGAGGTTGTTGACTCCATCACCATCTGGGGCACTGAGACTCTTTCGTAGTACACGATGTCTGCGCAACATATCCTCACCACCTATGATCTGGCTCTTAAGTTCACCTCTTCTTTTGACCGCCTCATAAAACAATGCTGACATGACTGTAAGTTGATATAACTTATAGCCAACAGAGTCTTCATTGAAAATACCATGGATGAGTGTTAGCAATTCTGACTGAATGTTTGCAGGCTCAACATACTCACCACCCTCACGCTGATATCGGCAAGAAACTTGTGACACAAAAGTTCTCACATAATGAAGTGCAGTAGTCACATGCTCTCTACTCTCGACCAACTCTGAAGTTATTTTTCCTTGTATTTCTATCTTGAAGATTAATTGTGTTCTCCAATAAAAAATAGCTTCTCTATCTTCTTCATCAGCGACCAAGTCATACGCCATCCCCAGGTGAGCGATAGAGATATCATCCCTAGATTTGTCAACTGCCAAGCTGTGCTCTGAACCTTGAATTTGCAAACAAAGTTCGCAAGCATTGTATCTCAACTGAAATAGCTCTGCAAGTACAAAGAGGCCCTTAGTGATAAACTCCCCTTCCCAATCCATCATGCGCTTCCTGTACACAACCATCTGATTGAGCTGACCCTGCTCTGCTGGTGGCTCTGTCATCTGTGGGAGTGAAGCGATGACATTCTTGAGCCTATGGATGAGATTAGAGATGTATTGACGAAGCTGCTGGTTTTCAGCCTTGAGGGCTGCCTTGTCTTCTCCGTCTTTTGCCACTCTATCCATTATGCCATCAGTTGCAACTCGAAGAAAATCAACCTCTATTTGGCGTGTGCTCCTACCAAGGTTAACCTTGATAACTTCGAAGTCCTCAACTTCTAACTCATCCAAATTCTTGTCCGATGGAGGTACTGCAGTCTCTACAATGATTTCTTTCTCAGCGTTCCTCTCCACATGAACTTGCTTCTTGATCCTCTTATCTAATGGATCCTAGTAGATGTGATCAAAGTCTGAGTGGTCAAGTATGTATGACGGTTGCCTCCTCTTCCTACCCAGCTGACTCTCAAGCCAAGACGAGTCTCGACTAATCTCACTGGATGGATCGGTGCTAGTCACAAGAGGTCCTGATGAGGCGGGAAGTGTAGAAGTATGGCTACGCAATGGTGAGTCCAAGTCCAAATCAATGTTAATTGGAACCGGGAGCTGTTGTGGTGTTGGTGATGTCAAAGGAGGCTATACCTCTGGCTCTGGCATGCTCTGAACTATATTCGTAGCTACCTCCACCTGTGTTTCTACAACAAGTGCCTTCCCTTTTGATTTATTAGACACTTTGTTTCTCTTAGGAGGGTTACTCCTTTTCTTTTGTTTGGGTTTTGACGAGGATGGTGGTGTAGATTCCACCAATGGCGTCTCTGTGCTTGGCATGACTGCCCTCCTTGTTTTCTTGCTTTCTAGGTAGAGTATGCTATTCTGAATAGCTCTACCTGTTCTCTCTTCCACAGATGAATACTCCTGGGTGTACCAATCAACAGTGGGAAGTGGCTGTGTATTCGCCTGCTCTCTAAAGAATTGAGGAAGTATATCCCCATCATCATTTGACAACCCTTCAACATCCTCTGACATGTAAAAGGAAATCTGCGAGAGAGTGAACCTACTGTAACTACATCGGCGCACCTCGAACTCATCCTTGCAATTGACCCAATAGTCCTCCATAGTAGGCTTGTGATGAGGGCGACATCCAAGACGCGTTGAATAATAACCCCAAGGGTCATATGCACATGTGTTGATAAGGTACTTGAGCTTGAGGTTCTCTAACTCCTAACCTACAGTCTTGGCATCAACTACTGTTTTACATCGGTAGATTCCCATCTGCAAAGGAGAGTTGGCTGCCGACTTGCGCTTGTTACGCAACCATGAATGGACTTCAGATAATTGCCTTAGAAACTCCATGAACACTGTCTTATCCGAAGGATAACGTGATAGCATGGCTGGATTTCCTGTATAACCATAGACATGGATGTAAGTATATGTAGGGAATTGAATGAACCAGTCCGCCCATTTTGCCATTGCCTCATGAGCAACTACTGAAATACGAACGTGTAACTCCCGATCTAGGTCTCTCATTGCGTACATCAAGAATGCTGCTTACAATCAAGTATACGAGATAAGAACACATGTGAAAATTATGGGCAACAAGGAATCCAGTAATTTGTTTGTGAATGATGTTGTTGATCAAAGAAGCCGAATCATAATATTCTCGTCTAGAAACAATATGAGCAATGACAGAATACATCCAAGGCTGGAATTTATCTGCATTTGAATGACCAGAGACACGTTTAAGAAGAGTTATCAAAATCGCATACTTGTCTTTGAACTCTGCGATCGACATTGTGTGGCAATTTGACTTTCTTTTCTTTCAACCATCTTTCCGCCATTTTGTTTTGACACATGTCCTTATCAGCATTAAATGCTCACACTGAACCATGGTAATGACCAAACTATTTGGATGCTGAGGAATACCAAACCATTTCTCAATATCTCGGGGCTTGAGACTGCAAATCACCCGTCCATCCGCTGACTGAATTTCATGGGCAGTAGAATTGTAATGCTTGATACAAGACATCACAAATTCTATGCTCTGAACTGAAATGGGGATAGAAGCCGCCTCTAGCAACCCAAACCTTTCGATGTTTTGAAGTATTGTTGAATTTATCTTTTTCGGATCCAAAACGGCCTCTGGAAGCACCTTATGCAAGTTTGTGTCAATCGTTCCGATGAAACCATGAATTAGCACCGACTTGGTTTTGAATTCATTCTGTGTGTATTGCATTTCGAAAAACTTGCCTTTTGATTGTGAACACGGCTATGTTCTGACAACTTTCTCCGGAAAGCCAAAAATCACTCCAGATGAGGCTAAAAATACACAGTTGAATCCAAAAGCTAAGCATCTAAAAATAGCCTGTCGGAGGGCAATTTTCACAAAGTATTCCGAGACATGGATTTTGTGCAGAATCAAATTTAAGATGACCTAGATCAATAGAATTGTGAAAAAGTGAGATTTAGGCCCGCATGCAAAAGGTTTTCAGTCGAGATCTAAGGGGTTGTGAGGACAATTTTTTCCGAGAAAATCTGGAACATGGGTTTTGTGCAAAATTGAATTCTACGAAAACCCAAATCGATAGATTTTGGAAAAAATGTGTTTTAAGCCCACATGCAAAGAAAATTCCCGAAAAAAGCACAGTGCTCTAGAATAGAGGTAGCGGGGCAATTTTCACGAAATATTCTAAGACATGGTATTGTCGTTGATGCTGAAATACATGAACCCGGATGCTCTGTTTCTGAAAATTTTACCGTTTTCTTTGACATGCAAAGAATACCTAAGACGAGAATAGAAGAAATTAAGACAAAAGATAGAAGTTTTTGTTTGTTTGTTTTCTCTGCTTCTGTAGAAATTCGCCTATGTTTGTCTGAATTTTGCTGATTATTCTAGACTGTATCTGCAAGGAAATCTGAAAAATTATGCCTTCGAATGCTTGCACAAGAGAAATTTCGCTTGCACTTCAACCTGTTATGAGAGAAATGGACACCATCTTTGAATAAATAGAAAAAATCTTAAGTTCATGGCACCAACTGCAAGAAGAAACCCTGATTTTAAAAGAAGCCATCTGATTGGACCTCACTTTGTGCAACAAAAACTGACTTTAAGTCTCAAAAATATTAAAATATTCAGTTTAACTCAACATGCGAAACTCAATGAGTCTCAAAATAGGCACCAATATTAAAATATTGAAGAAATTCGCCCTTTGCACAACTGACATGCAAAACTGAAATTTAATATTATTTTATTGAGTTAACTGAAATCTCTTTCTCTGGGTTCGCTAGAATCTTTTTCTGATTCCAAAAAGTCAAACTTCGACTTTTTAGGCGTCCACCTTCAAAAGTTGAGATTTTTTGCTAACTTCCTATTTGATAGCTTGTTGAAAATGTCACAGTAGCCTCTGTTGAACTCTAATTTTCGAGTGCCCGGGTGATGCTGAAAACTGAACTGGAGGACTCATCGCGTAGCCAGATCAAAACTGATGAAATGTCTGTTGGGAGCTGTGACCTCAAAAAATTGAATCTGGTGGCCTCAAAATGAAGGGCACCTTTTTCAAGGAGATATGTAATTTAGTAAGAAATTCCATAGCCATTTTTTTGATTTGCCATTTGACGCTTCAATCTGCCGCTACCAGTGAATGAGGACTCCTGTCGACCGAATGTTGGATCCATCGCGTAGCTGGAAGAATTGCGCACCCAATGACTGCATGTGCAAAGCCTACATGCTGGATTAAGACCCCCAAATGCAAGGGTGCCCTTGGCTTGCAGAGGAGCAAAAATAGAAAGTTAACATGATTTTGCATTTTGTCAATTTCAACCAAGTGCCCTACTTTGACCCTTGCTACCGGGAGCCGGATTGCTCCGATTTGAGTGCTGACAGGCTTGTTGCGTCGTTGGAACAACTTGGAAGAGATGTTCCTAGGAGTGACGAAGCGAAAAGACTGCATTTAATGCCTCTAAAAGAAGGGTGCCTTTTTCAAGGCAATGTGTAAAACCCTTAGCCATTTTTCCACTTGTCTCCATTCTGCACTGATTCTTCGACTACGGGAGATTGACAGATCCCGAAGGCTGACGGATAGATTCACTGCATAGCTAGGAGGATTCCGCACAAGTCTCGTGAAGACAACAGTTGCTAGAAACCTCATTTGACTGGCCTAAAGGCAAGGCACCCCTAGCCAGCAGAGGTACAATTTGATATTTTCACTTTATATTTCCTCTGTTTTACATGCTTGCTAGAACCACTGTCACGGTCGCTCAACATATCTGACGATCTTGCGAATAGGTGCATCGCGGAGCTGGACTGAATCAAAAGAGATCCCCCAAAAATGGAAACTGCAAATTCAATCATCTGAGAGGTCTAATTGAAGGGTGCCCCTGAGCAGAGGCGCTGATTTGCTCTGGATTTGGTAATTTTCTTCATTTCACACTCTGCAAACACTGTGTCAGTTGCTGAGTTGTCCACGTAGAAGCATTACTGCTGTTGACGCATGTGTGTGACTATATTTCACCATTTTCACATGTACACTGTTGTTGTACCCAAACCAAATTTTTTGCTTCATTAAGGCATTTTGCTTAAAATGGTCTAAACCTTGTAAAAATGGGGTCAAAGCTCAGTTTTGACCAAATCAAGTATGGGCTTTAGGTTAGTGTGATGCTAGGAAGATACTGGCAAAATTTGAAAATTAGGGTTTCTGAACTCTATTTTTAGGTCAAAACCCTAAAAAATAGGAATTTATCAGAATTGACTGAAATTAATTTTGTTTGGCTTATTTCACATCATGATCACAGTGGTGAAGTCAATTTCAGTTAAAAGTCAGTTTAAGCTTGGTGAGTAGTTTTCACTTTTTCAAGAGAAAAGTTAGGATCTTTGAGGTCGTCAATGGCAGTTGGCCAGTACCAGGTATCAAAATCTAAGCCTGAAACTCAAAGCAGAACATTCTATGATGAAAGATGTTGAAAAAGATGCTTCTTGATGGAGGGGATTTTCAGACTGGCAAAAAGTGCAAAAATATTCTAAGTCTGGAAACTTTTCACTATGTAACGTGGGAGATTGTGATGTCCCCATCCTAGTCAGCGCAGCTGGTGACGAGGTTAGCCTATTATTCGATCCTCGTAGGCTGACAGGAGTGTGCAGAGGATCATCTGGGGCAATTACTCAGTGTCTGGTAGCTCCAGTTTTGCAGTTGTTTCAGGTTGAGCCTTCGCAGAATCTTCCAGAGTGCATTTTCAGATACTTTCTATTTTTAGAAAGTTAGGTCAGGCGGAAGTTGCTATTTTTGGGCAGGGCATCTGGTTCAACTATTCTGCTCAGAGTCGACCCAGTTATTCAGTTTCGTGATCGGACGGAGAAATAAGGAGTATTTAATGATTAATGAATATTTAATATTTTGACTTTATACTAAAGTCACTTTATTGAAATATTTAAATATTTAATTTAATTGGCATATTATAAAGTATTTATTATACTTTATAATAAAGAGATTAATATTTGATATAATGAATATTTATTATTCATTAATGATGGCGCCAATTATTAAAAGCAATTCTCCTAAGTCTAAAAGACAAATTTAATCATTTTTATTTAAATGATTATTAAATGAGCTATTGGGTCGAATTTTCTCAAGGAAGTATATATTGGCAGGAAAGACAAAATCGAACGATTATGTTATGCTA
The DNA here is from genome assembly GCA_007115665.2 of Sequoiadendron giganteum. Lineage (NCBI taxonomy): Eukaryota > Viridiplantae > Streptophyta > Pinopsida > Cupressales > Cupressaceae > Sequoiadendron > Sequoiadendron giganteum. The sequence continues at coordinate 626,442,358 of CM021106.1, read as the reverse complement.
TTCAACTTTGTCTAAATTGCTCTGAGCATTGGAGTTTGCAAACCCTAGGGTTTCTGGCAGACGAAGCGTTTCTGGAGAACGATACCTCTTCAGGAATTTGGCAGACTGAGACTGTGAAATACCAGTTTAAGCTTGCATCTCGGTGACTCCATTCAGGAGTTACAGTTGATCTTATTGCATCGATTTCAGAAGGAGATTCAGAGAATATCATCTAGCAATAAAGGTGACTTTATCAAAGATACCATTTGCAGAGATCTGGCATTCATTTCCTTGAGCCGTACCATATTCATCATTGCTGCAGCAGGCCGTACTTTTTCTGTACTTTTCCAGGCCGTACCTTCCTCTCAGGAGAAACGCATTTAGTATTCAGTCTTTGGCAGAGGGTTTCATAGCGCCTTGGATATCTGGAGGCTCGGCAACGATTTCAGAGGTCAGGGAATCATCCATTCTTCAGCCGTACATTTCTTCTCTGTTCCTTTTGGCGCCTGGCAAGCAAAAATCAGGTTTTTGAATAAAATCATATTCTATATACATTTGTTTACTCTATTTGCATTGTAAAAGCTCTGGAATAATAATAAATAGATGCGCCTATGTTCTCTGAACAATCTTGAGCTTATTTCATAAATTTAGAATTTATTATGAATTTTTAGGCAGTTATTTAGAAAATCGCAGCTTCTTGTTTCTTTGCAAAAATCCATCAAAACACAAAAAAATACAAAACTTGCAAAAACAAACAATTCCAGTCAGGGTTTCGAGTTGAGAACCATCGGGGTTCTGACAGAGATGCTTGCGCAATCAACGTGCAAATCAACTTTACGCGTCCGTACATGTGAAAAATAGTCAGATATAGTCATGTACACGTCAGCAGTAGTAACATCTCGACATGGTCAACCTCAATAGCTAATACGGTGTTCACAGAGCACGAAATGATGGAAAACATGAAATTCAGAGCAAATCTGCTCCTCTACAAGCTAGGGGCGCCCTTCTTTTTGGAGGTCAAGATTCAATTGCTTTGGGTTGTGAATACATTCATTCTCTTCGGTTTTTAGTCAACTTTCCGACTAGCTATGTAGCAAGTCCGTCTGAATTGCAGAACTCCGACAAACGAAGGCGGAAGCAGAGGTTACAAAGAGTTTATACATCATGAAAACAGTCAGAATGCAGAACTACGCCCCTGTAGCCCAAGGGCGCCCTTCTTTTTGAAGGCCAAGATCTGAATGCATGTGCTCATTGATGGATTTAGTCTCTTCAGGATCAGTCTGGCTTTTCAACGAGCTATCAAGTGGAGGCATACATAGTGCAAAACTCCGGTTATCAGTGTCAAATGCTGAGACTGCAGGCATGATGCATGTCACAAGGAATTGCCAGTTGATGGTTTGAGCGCCCCTGTAGCCCAGGGGTGCCCTTGAATATGGCTACCCACATGAATGAAATTGCAATTGAGGTCTTCCTGAGATCTTTTCTAGCTTAGTCCAGCTTCGCAACGCACCTGTTCGCGAGATGATCTGACTTTTTTGAGTGACCGTGATAGAGGTTTTACCGAGCACGTAAAATAGAGGATGGTGAAACATAGCTACACATTTGTAGGCTAGGGGTGCCTAGCCTTTAGACCTGCCAGAAGGGGTTATTTGCTTTCGCAGTCTTCACGAAACTTGTGTGCAATTACTCTAGCTATCCAACGAGTCCAATTGTCAGCCTCCGGGATTTGGCGAACGCTCGTACGTGCGAGGTTAAGATGATGATGTTGAAAAGTGAAAGTAATTGGTGACAACCAAGAAATGGCTAAGTATGGTGAGTACCAATCTCCTTGAAAAAGATGCCCTTCTCTTTGAGGCCTTAGAAGCAGTTTTCTCACTTCGTCACCTCCAAAGACATCTCTTGTAAATTGATCCAACTATGCAGAGAGATAGATGGCACACGAATCAAAGCACTCCAACTCCTGGTATCAGGGATCAAAGTATGGTGTTTAGATGAAAGTCACACTTTTGTCAAAATGGTATTTGCGCCTTCACAAGCCAGGGGCGCCCATCTTTTTGGGTTCCTGATTCAGTTTTTAGATACCTTACATACAATCATTGGATGCAAAGTACTTCCAGTCACGCAATGAATCTACCATCCAATCGACAGGGTTCATCATTCACCGTCAGCGGCAATTTGAAGCGTTAAATGGCAATACGGAGAAATGGCTAAGTTTGGAATCAGTGCATCAATTTAATCAAAGGAGTCTTATTTTCTAAGGTGTTAGATGTTGGTTTTAGCAATTGTAGCTCCCAGTAGACATTTCATCCTTGCTATGCAGGCTTCGCAATGGATATCTCAGATCAGTCGCAGGTTCACTCAGTCACCCAAAAATCAGAGTTGAATATGGCCAGATGTAACTTTGCAGTCAGCTATAAAGTAGCAGATACTCAAAAATCTCATAACTCTTGCAAATGGACGCTTAGAAGGTCAAATTTGGACTTTCTGGAATCAGTGAAGTTTGTCGAGCACATCCAGATGCTATTTTTGGCAAAATAATTAAAATAATATTTTTGCATGCAAAGCATTAAATGGTGATATTCTTCAAGAGTTAAATATTGGCGCCTCTTTTAATAATTTGAATGTTTCAAATTAAATACTATTTTTAATCTAAGACTCAGAGACAGTGGCAGTTCAGCTGGTGAAGGGCCAATCGAATTCTTTCTTCACAGTCAGGGTTTCAGATCTTGCAGTCTTGCCTTTGTGGTACGATTTTGCTCTAGTTATGCAAGCATGGCGTTCATCATTTCATTCATCCAGCTTGAGCAGAGGTGAATTCTTTCCAAAGTTGGGCAAATTTCTTCAGTAGTCAAGTTTCAAAGGCATCAAAAATATTCTTTTGCAGATATAGGTCAAGATTCATCAGTAAACTTCATACAAACATAGGCGAATTTCTATAGAAGTAGAGAAAACAAACAAACAAAAACTTCTATCTTCTGTCTAAATTTCTTCTATTTCTCATCTTAGGTATTCTTTGCATGTCAAGGAGACATCAAGATTTTCAGAAACAAAGCATCAGGGTTCGTGTATTTCAGCATCAACAACAATACCCATGTCTCAGATTATTTTGTGAAAATTGCCTCGTAGCCTCTATACTAGAGCTCTGAGCTTTTCTTTGAGATTTTCTTTTGCATGCGGGCCTAAAAAACATTTTTTCCAAAATTTATCGATCTAGGTTGTGTTAGGATTCAATTTTGCACAAAACCCATGTTCCAGATTTTCTCAGGAAAAATTGCCCTCACAGCCCCTCAGATCTCAACTGAAAACCTTTTGCATGCAGGCCTAAATCACATTTTTCCGAATTTCTAACATTGTGGGTCATCTTAGAATTTGATTCTGCACAAAACCCACGTCTCATAATTTTTTGTGAAAATTGCCCTTCGACAGGGTATTTTTTAGCCTTATTTGGAGTGATTTTTGGCTTTCCGGAGAAAGTTGTCAGAACGTAGCCGTGTTCACAGTCAATAGGCGAGTTTTTCAAGATGCAGTTCACGCAAACTGAATTCAAGACCAAGTCAGTCTTAATTCATGATTTTATCAGAAAAGCTGACACCGATTTGTATCAAACGCATCCAAAAGGTTGACAGGTGTAGTCACTCAAGTCCACATGGTTTCACGCCTTGTATAGCTGATTGTCTTCTGAGGCCAGTTTAGAGGGTTGATAACATTGGGTTTCTGCATATGCAACAAGTTCAGTTGCATTTCTCACAACCAAAGTGTTCGCAGTCAAACTTTGCGGTTTCATCATGCAACACTCTTCCATAGAGAAAAGCGTCAAAAACGTGAGAAGCATGAAGTTGCAGAAGAAACAATGGCCATCACTTCAGTTACAAAGCCGGGTTATGAGTCAGTGAAGTGCTAGTTTAAGTATGCAGAGATTTCCAGGTTTGCTTGAGTTACTAACAAGTAGTGAATTGATAGTTGAGACATGTGACGACCTCTAGATGGTGATGCAGTCACTAACCTTGTGGAGGGGTTACTTGCTCGTGATCAGGGCCAGTAGACTTCAGTTCCAGCCTTTTGGGATAGACTTCATGCACGGTAGTTAACTTGACGCTTCTTTCCAAGTTAACTTCTTGTTTCACATCTCAAGCATGTCTATCTTGAAAGTATCTACATTCACTTGGAGTTTCTTTTCTAGGATTTTACGTTAACTGATGGTAGTGTTCCAGTTAACTTGCTTTCAATAAGGACGTGCATGCTTGCACATTGTCCACTTAGATTAGATGTTTCGGTTAACAGATGGTAGCTTGCCAGTTAACCGTATAGTTTCCATTATTAGGGTTTAGTAATAAGATCTTGCATGCACTGCAGGACTGTAGTTGACTCAAGGTGATTTTAGGGTTGCCTACACCTTTGATGTCTATAAATATGAGCTTTCAGCTCATTTGTAATTAACTTTTCCTTGTGATAGAGAATTGCTGCATTGTCGGCAACGTGCCTATTCTTAAGATTGGTTCACCCTTGTAAATTAGAACTTTTGCACGCGATAGCAATATATGCTGAGCCTACCTTGCCTGTAATATTGTTGTTCTGTATTTGTTCATGAGTGATTGTTGTTATAATAAATAGATGAGCCCACCTTGCCTTCATGTTATTATCATGGTGTTTATTCAAGCGTAGTTAAATGGGGTTGCTGGTTTGATCGTTATTGCATGCGTGTTTCGTCTATACAATACATTGTCCCAGTTGCTTACCTTATGTTTCGTTCATAATAAGCCTATTCGGAAGAGCAGATAGTTGAGCCCACCTTGCCTTCATGCTGTGAATCTGTACTCAAAGCTTATCATTTGATGTGTGTAATAGTAAACTCATTCAGCCAAGCAGATAGTTGAGCCTACCTTGCCTTCATGTTGTGAAGTTGTATCCGGTTTACCATATATTCGTTTGTTTTAATAAACTTATTCCCGGATAAGCAAATAGTTGAGCCTACCTTGCCTTCATGTTGTGAACCCGCACCTGAGGTTTATTGTGTAACACATTCCTGCTCCATTTCCTCACGCTCTGTTTTCTTGAGGAAACTGGATAGATTTAAAGTAGTTAGCTTAGTTGTAGTTAAATGATCTGCGAAACCAGAAAATCCTTAGCTGCAACGTTCTAGGTTTTCTTAACCTTGTGCCTCTTCCAGCTGAGTACAAAAAGATAGGATTTAGTTTACTTTTCTTTTCTATGCATTCCAGCACAACGAGGGAGCTTCCCCTCCTAATTTGAAGAGCACTCATTACGCAGTGTGCATAGCTGCTTACACTCCAGAGGTGTTAGTTCTTACGCCAACAACTGTAAAGTTGATTTGCACGTTGATTGCGCAAGCATCTTCCACGTTACAAAGTGAAAGTGTTTCCAAACTTTAGAATATTTTTTTGCACTTTTTGCCATTTGAAAATCCCCTTCGTCAAGAAGCATCTTTCATCATAGAATGTTCTGTTTTGAGTTTCAAGCTTAGATTTTGACACTAGGTACTGGTCAACTGCCATTGACGACCTCGGAGGTTGTAATGTCCCCCATTTCAGCGTGATCTTGTTTGATAATGGTTAGCCTATTACTCAGACTTTCGCAGGCTAGTTGGATTGGTTAGAGGGTTAGTGATGTTTTCTGGAGGAGTTGATCGTTCTCGTTTTCAGAGCTCAGTGTTTGGTTCACAGGAGGCCTTGGCAGTTCAAGAGTTGACAACTTCTGACGACACATAATTCTATGGAGATTTGAGGAAGTTATGCTTATTTAAGTGATTTAAGTTATTAATTAACTTATCGTTATTTTATAAAGTCAAATTGACTTTATCATTTTTATATCACTTAAATATTCATAAAAAGGGTGATTTAAAATTAAATCACTTAATCATTTAAGTGGGCGCCAAATATTAAGTTCTTAACTATTGAAAAGGACTTAATATTATATTAAAAGATTTAAATGATGTAAAAGGCGTATCTTCTTGGAAATGCGTGCCTTTTTGGTATAAAGACATTTTTGGCAATGAGAACATCATTCATGATTATTTCGACTTTGCCTTTGGTTTCCTCCTGTGCTTTCATTTGTGATCAAGGTTTTGAGCAATCTTCCATTGGAGAACGATATCTCTTCAATGTTGAGCACTTTTGAGACTATGAGAGACCAATCGAATTTGTGCAATTGGTGAGAGCTTCATATAGAGGTTCTACATGCTTCAATCAGGGTTTATTTATTTAGTATTCAGTTGTTGACAATAAGGAAGAGGGTTACTTCATCCAAAGCTGCCATCTTCAGCAGATTTGCAGCTACAGGTTGGATTCTTCAGAGACTTCATTGGGCTGTACCATTTGCATTGGGATTTGTGCCTCTTTGGAGAAGGGTGTGTGAAGCTAGAGACTAGGGCGCTTTCCTTTTGGTTCCTGTTTGAGCTTCATCATGGGCGGCTATCACTATTACTGCATTGTATCTGGTTTCTGAGTGGGAGAAGTCATTTTTGGAGGTTAGGCGTCCATTTATGCTAGTTTTCACCATTCTTGGCTGGCAAGTTGGCTTACTTTTTTATATAAAATATCTGGAAACATTCTGGTATGTTTAGCACTTGTGATCCATTGGTTATTGTTGAATAATACCTTTTGCATTTACATTCTATAGAAATTAGCTTTGTTTCTTAGTTTATGAGCTTTTATATGATGCGCCCCTTCTCTTCTATCTATAAACTTTCTCTCTAAAAAACAAATAAAATACATTAAGACTTAAGAAATCTTGGGGTTTGAGTTGAGAGCCAATAGGGCTCATCACAATGGTCCTAACTTTTCTCTTGAAAAAGTGAAAACTACCCACCAGGCTTAAACTGACTTTTAACTGAAACCGACTTCACCATTGTGATCGTGATGCAAAATAAGCCAATCAAAATTAATTTCAGCCAATTCTGACAAGTTTCTATTTTTAGGGTTTTTTGACCTAAAAACAGGGTCCCGAAACCCTAATTTTCAAAATTTTCAAATTTTGCTAGTATCTTCTTGGCATATCACACTGACCAAAATCCCATACTTGATTTGCCCAAAAACTGAGTTTTGACATCATTTTTACAAGGTTCAGACCATTTTAAGCAAAATGCCTTAATGAAGCAAAAAATTTGGTTTGGGTAACAACATTCTTAACCCTTCTTGACCTTTTCTTTTGTGCTCTACCCCTTTCACTCCAATTGCATTAATTTTCGGTTGAAATGGACCAGACTTGAGTATTCTTTGACCAATCGAATGCATTTATTGACCAGATTTATAATGTTAAAATGTATGTAACTGTTCTTTATGGTTTTTGTTGCCATGTTCCCAGGTCCAGCCATCCTGGGCCCCATACCCAGCCTGAACAAGTCCATGTTCTAGTTCGTGGACGGGTTCATCCAAAGCAAGGCCTGGACAACCTAGGTACATCTCAGGCATACCCAGGTCATTTGCACCATACCCTTGACATACCAAAACAGACCCACAGGCCAAAGAGCCTAAAATAATTTTTAAAGATGATTTTAGAAAATTAAAAAAAAAAATCTAATGAATAAAGCTCTAAAATGAAAACTAAAAACCTGACAACATCCATCATTCTATTTTTCCAAAACTTTCTTGTTTTCCATTGCTAAAGCTTGCTGGTTTTTTTCAATAGTGAAGGATAACAAAGACATGAAAGTATGTTTCCTAAGAGAACAAATAGCTTGCTTCAAGGAGGTTAATCATTCAAAGGTAATTTTATTTTGAGAATATTTACAGTTTTAAAAAAAATAAAAATCCAAGCTTCCTAGTTTTTTAAAATGTTCCAAATAGTTTTTGTTTGTTATTCATTTTTTTAAAAAATATTGTAGGTTTTTGTTCTTTATTTCATTCATTTTTTCTATTTTTCTATGTTAACCATAGTTCCACCGAGTTTCGGGGACGGAGACGGGGGGACGGCAGGGGATAGGTTTCGGGGGCGCGGGGGCGGGGGGCCTAAGTTTGGGGACAGCGGGGGGATGGCGGCGGGGGGGCAGTGGGGGAGCGGTGCACTAAAATACATATAGTACTTGAAAAATTAGTTATAAAAAGATGTATAACTGTAAAAGCAAGGCCCTTGATGCATTCAGTCAAACAGTTCACATGCCTTGCCTGTGCTTCCACATTTTGATGCATTCAAATTTCAGTCAAATAGTTTACATGTCTTGCCTGTGCTTCCACATTTTGCAGACCAATGACCATAAATTTATAAAATAGATTATTATATAAATGAAATTTATTGATAAACTAAAAACTAAAAACAATTATTAAATTATTTTATAAATTTTTATTTCAAAATTCACTGTGAACTGTGAAGTTTTGAAATCTGAGAATCTCAAATCAGAAAATATTAAATAATAAATTAAAAAAAATTGATTCATTGGAAGTTTGGAACGAATGTTACGAATCCCTCAAAGGGATGTTAGATCATGGAAGAGGCGACGCCTCTTCCATGATCTAACATCCCTTTGAGGGATTTGTTCCACAGTCCACTTCCAACTGTGTCGCGTTGCCCTTGCTGTGGGTATTTCAAATGAAAAAAAATTAAAAATAAAAACCTAAAGCTAAAAAACCATATAAAAATTAAAATGCAAGCAGCAAAATACCTTTGGTTCAGCACTTCTCAGTCTAGATGCAGTTGCGACTTGCATAGGCATGCACGGGTAATGTGAAATGATAAATAAAACAAAAAGAATTAATTTACATTGACTTTAGATTCTTAGAAGTCTTAAAAATTTAATAATATAATATATTATTTTTATATTAAACTTAAATTTTAATTATTACTAAAAAACAATTTAATTTTTGTTACACCCCGGAATTTGTATAGTTACTATTCTAGTAATGCTTAGAGCATTCTGATTGTAAGGAAGGTTTTGAATGAACAAATGTGATTGAATTTTGTTGACAATATGAAATCCTGTTTACATGTTATGTTTGGCTCATTCTGTATTCTTGATTGATGTTATTCTTGAATAAAACAATGAATAGAGGAAAATAATTAGTCTTGTTTTATATATTTGATTTATATATATATACTGCAAATATTGTGAGCATTTGACTGCCGTGGTTTTATGCCATGGATGCAGGAACAGGAGCTATTCCTCCAGGTGGAGGGGAAATATCACTCAGGAAGAGGAACTTGGTCGACTAACCGGTAAAGTTGATCGTATGAGCATACACACACTTCACTAAGGATTTTAGGAACTGAGTCAGATTAAGTTGTCATGATAAGTCATCCTTAGGCTTAGGAGTTATGATTACTTCTTCATGCTTTATGAGTGGTGTTCCTTGATTGACTGACTTACTGTTCTGTGAGCCTTGTATAAATGTGAACTGATAAGTTACTGATGCCTGGAATTTACGGTTAAACGTATAAATACGTGTTTATGCAATTACGTCCATTAGAGGTGCTCTGACTGGCCTATAATACACGTAATTGGAGATTTGAAAATAAACATGTATAGATATGTTTAAGTGTAAACTGGGTAAGTTAATTAATATATTTAATAATATATTTAATATCGATGTTATTATAGTTTTATCGGTAATATAATATATTAATATATCTAATGTAATATTTTGAATATTATATAGATATATTTATATATTATATATTAAAAGAAAGGTAAGTTAAAAACTATAATAATATTGTATTAAATATAATATAAAATATATTAATATATTTTAATGAAAATATTAAAATATCTAAAACTTTGGAAAGATTTTGTATAAACTATAAATCTTTGGCATTTAAATTTACATTTAGCTTATAAAGGAATTTGAGTTTATTTACCTTGGAAATAAAGGTAATAAAACTTTCATAGTCTTTGGTAAATACTTTGCAAACCATACAAAGGAATTTCGAAATATTGAAATACTTGGAAAATATAAAAGGAAAAAGAATTTCGAAATGCTGAACTATAGACTGTTTAAAAATGTAAAGTTAATATTTGAGTAAAAATCGCGGATTTCTTCATGGGAAGAAATCGCGCGACTGTTAAACCAGAAAATAGTGGAAAACCAGGGAGAATAATCCGCGCCCAGCTCGCGTAGCTTAGACCTGGTCGCGGATGCTTGAACGCCACCGGTCTGGGACGCGTGGGTGGAAGGAGACATGAACTGTGTGTGCGTAAAACCTTGACGTTTTCTGCAGCATAATCCAAACGCCATTTGTTCTTCAAGTTCGCCATTTTTAAGGGCTTTTTCCTGTACGTGGTTGATCCACGAATTTGGCATGTGATATGTTGAAACATTCTTGAGAAAATTATGAAGAATCATCAACTCTTTTGCTGTGTGACTGCCACTGCGAATTTTGACATTTTCAAAATGAGAGGTGTCGAATTCTCATGCCTACAAGGTAGGAAACATGAGAATTCAAAACCTATAAATAGGTTCTCACTCATTGTTGAAAGACACTCAATCTTTTCATTTCACTCTTCTTGCCTTGGAAAATTCGAAATACAGTGCTGTGGTATTTCTGTGTTTTGGAATTCAAATTTTATAAAAGCCATTGCCATTTTTATGAAAGCCATTGCCATTTTTGTGAAAGCCATTGCCATTTTGTGAAAATCATTTGCAATTGAGACAGTATTGCTGAGAGACAGTGTTGCTGAGAACACTTTTTGCATTTACCTGAAAGTAGTTTTTGCTTAAGTTAAGAGAAGGCTGCGAAGGACGGTGGAGCAGGGATCGAAGTCACCGATCAAGCTCATACGCAAAAGGAAATCAGGCATGAGATATATGTTGATAGATTTTCTGTTATTTATTTTAAATTGCATGATTAGATTGCTTGATTATGTCTTGCTTTATGAAAATAAAATAAAATAAAAAGAAACCTCTATGTTCTATGAAATTGCTGAATTGGGAATAGTTTAATTCCTTAGAAAAGGCTTATTGAATTTAATAGATAGCTTAAAGAGCTGGTCAAATTGGGGAATAGGTTAATTTCCTTAGAAAAGCTTTTGAAATAGCTTAGAGAACTTGATGAATTGAAATAACTTAAAAGCATGTTGAAACGAATCATTTGAAATCATAGATGAATTTGAAAAGGGAAATATTTGTTTTACTTTTAGTAAAGTACCTTATAATTTGTATTGCTTGAATATTGTTTGAATTCCTTAAGTAAAGGAAAGGGATTAGTTACTAAATACTAGGACGAGGGTGGATTCAGAACCAAGGTAGTCTAAAGCTTTAGAGTTAAATAGGTTAACTAGAGAAAGCTACGTACTCCATGGATAGAGATTTCCATGTTGGGAAGTACCAGAGGGACCCCTTGTTGACTGTACTCCATTTCCTGTTTAAGTAGTTGAAGTAGGAAGTCTAGGGTGATTGACTACCCACTGAAGGACTCAACCTACGCGTAGGATAAGGCAGCCTTAAGTCAAACCAAACCTGACTTAGTGCAAGTGATAGATGACCGTCAGTATAAGTACTGCCGAAATGCTTTGGCCAAAGTAGTGTAGTATACCTAACGTCCACTTAGACTGTGAGACGAATTACACTGTCAGTTCACAGTAATCCAGGTTACATGCTAGATTGAGATTGTGAGGACACAAGGATTTAGTTATGTAGGATTACACACTATGCTCAGTTGGTCATACAGAACCGGTTACCCAACCAATCTCCTCGAAGAAGGGAGGGCCGTCTACTTAACAGTAAACGTGCGGGGGACCGCAATATAAGTCCGTGGTTGGTGGAAAAGCACCTGAATGATGTTTCCCCTCCACCTTAAAACTTCTGATGAACCAAGGTTTGAAAGGGAAGATCCTGGACAGTCTTATTCCTATTTGCTCAAAAGCTTCCGAGCTATGTTTGAAACTTGTAAGATTCTTACCTTGCTTGTTATGTTGAAGAAAAGAAATCATGAAAGCGTACTCTGTTATTTACTTGGAAAATAGAACAATGATGTATCATGTCTTTTATTTCTTTATGATGAAATGTTCAATTAGAATGAAAAGAAAAGTTATTTACTTTGTCATTTAATTGTATTTCCTTGTATCTTATTAGTGAAATTAGAAAATTTTTTGTTTACCCGGTTTTGGGGTTGTTACATGTGGTATCAGAGCTACCAGGTTTAGCTCTGGAACCTATGAGTTCACCAAATTTTCCATTTCCAACATTACCTAATGTTGTGAAAATTCTTGTGTCAGGATGGTACGTGTCAGATTTACGGCAAGAAAGTCCGTGATCGGAAACGAACGCTACCTAAGGGCCAAGAAGGAAAAGGAGGCAATTGTGAAAACAATTGAAGGAACCAACTACGACAACGCAATTTGGTTGAGTGACACTGAAACCTTCAGTAACGCACTTTCCCGAATCCATAGTGAGAAGAGAAAGATGAAACTGGAGGCAATGTACAACTACCTTCCCTCCGTTGCACCCGAAGAGTCTGAACCCTTATCTCTATCTAGAGATATGCCATCTGAAGGAAGTTCCAGTCCAGCCTTCATGTTTAGGGATCCTAGAGTTGTCCCAATGGCGGAAGTAATTATGATATCTTCAAGTAAAGAGTCCGATGAATACACACCAAGGACACCGCCAATGGAGAAATGGTCTCATGAACAAATGGACCATAAAGAAGAAGATAACTTAAAGGATATTGCATCCCGAATATATGTATCGGACAATAAATCCGAGGGTTACTATCCATTTTGGGATAGGGAAGATCAGATTAGGGAAGAACTTATTGAAAGAGAAATACAACTCTCTCAATCTGTAGGATACACTCCTCTTAGTTATGTATCTGAGAATGAATCGGAAGGGTATTCACCCCTCGACTATTTGAATAGTCGTTCTATGTAAATCTTATGGATTCTTTGAAATCCTCCTACTATAAATAAAACAAGGTTTATCTATCAATCAATGTCAAATATTTTTGTGTGAAAACTTCTGTTTGTTTGAAGGGTGCTTGATTATATGTTTACTTGGTAGTAAAGTAAAAATTAATCTAACTTGAAATTAAATTTCAGGATATAATTTCTTTAACTTATGGTTCAAGTATACGAAAGAAATCGAAATAAATCCAAAGCAAATCAGCAAGAAGAATTGCCACCGGCTGAGATGGAAGCTAAGCTAGACCAGATATTGGCTAGACTAGCCAACCTTGAGCAGGAAAGAGCCAAGAATAAAGGAGAAAAAGATATAACTATAGAAGAGTTAGAAGAAAATTCTTCACACCATGAAGAAAGAGAGAAGTCTCCTACCAATTCCAGGGATAAGAACAGAAAGATGATATCCCGAGAATTAACAAGGGATATGAAGAAGATTTATCCACCCAAGTTCGATGGAACTGCTGGGGGTGACGAAGCCGAAGCATGGCTTGTACAAATGGAAAAGTACTTCGAAATCCGAGATTACGATGAAGTCACCAAGGCTGCTTGGGGAGCCTACCAGTTGGCTGGAGAAGCTTCTAACTGGTGGATGAATAAAAAGCTGGAGCTCAACCTAAGTTCATGGAAGTTAACTTGGAACGAGTTTGTTGAAATCTTCCGTAACCGGTGGTTGCCTCAACTGTATTATGATCAGAAATTGTCCGACTTCCAGGAGCTGAAACAAGGAACCATGACGGTTCACGAGTACTGGGAGAAATTTACTCGCCTTATCCGCTATGTGCCAGTTTATCTCAAGGATGAACGATTCCGAATTCGGAAGTTCATTCTAGGTTTAAATCATCGGATAGGAAGAGAGGTTGACATGCATGGTCCAACCACTATGGACCTTGTATATGAAAAAGCTATCCGTCAAGAACAGAAGCTTAGGGCAGATTCCTACTATCAAGATAGGAAGGATCAGAGGAAGGACAGTGATGGGAGCAACAAGACGGCATCAAGGAAGGAAGACTCCACTTTCACTTCCAGAAAGCAAAAAGGGAAGCGGTCTCGCTTCAATGGAAAAGATTTCAAGGGAGACAGGAAAAGGAATGACACCACCAACAAGGATGGAAATGGAACAAGCAAGTCAGGAATAATTCCTGAAAAGAAAGGACCAAGGGATGGATGTTTTATCTGTAAGGGAAACCACTATGCAAGTGAGTGCCCTGATAAGACTTCTAGCTCTCAGTCACGAGGAAATGCTTTGCCTTCGCAGCAGGCGATGTTCCAGCAGAGGATTCATGCTGCAGTGGACGATCGGCAGGCGGACCATCAAATCACCCCGATCGAAGTTCAAGGTAACCTTTTCGGATTACCTATTTCTGTTTTAATCGACACTGGTGCAACTGAAAATTTTGTTTCTCCTAAGGTAACTAGACAATTGTCTAGGAAGGCAGGATACATGGAAAAGGCATGGAATGTAGAGTATGCAAACCAAACAAGAGCAAGGGTTGACCAATGTCTATTTGAGGCTAGGTTAGAATTACCCAACTTTGCCACTGAGGTTAACCTATATGTCGCACCTCTAGGGTCCTATGATGTAATCTTAGGAATGAATTGGCTGTGGAGACATAGGGCTATTGTAGATTGCCAATCCAAGACTGTAAAATGCCTTGATGATTTAGGAAACCTTGTAGAAATCCAAGGGATACCCAGGAAAGTGACTGTTCTGCAGATCACAGCAATGCAGCTGATGAAAGCTAAGAAGAAAGGTTGTCAACTTTTTGCAGTCAAAATTGAGAAACTAGGCCAAGAAGATGGAAACTCTGTGTTTCAAAGTTCTCAAGAACTTGAAGATGGAGAGATGGAAGAAACAGGCAGATCAGATATGGAGAAGTATCCTATCTTAAGAGACTAGGCTGATGTATTTCCAGAGGAACTACCAGGTCTTCCTCCAAAGAGAGTGTTCGATTTTTCAATCGACATTGTGCCAGGATCTGAACCAGTATCTAAGGTACCTTACAGAATGACTACAACTGAGCTCATGGAATTGAAGGCACAGTTGGATGAATTGTTGTCCAAAGGGTTAATACGACCTAGTGTATCACCATGGGGAGCACCAGTAATATTTGTCAAAAAGAAGGATGGTACATTACGTTTATGCATCGATTATCGAATGCTAAACAAAGCAACGGTAAAGAACAAGTACCCGTTGCCACGTATTGATGACCTCTTTGATCAGATGAAAGGTGCAGCTGTATTTTCAAAGATAGATCTGAGATCCGGATATCACCAGCTGAGAGTGAAGGATGAAGATATTTTCAAAACAGCATTTAGAACTCGCTATGGACATTATGAGTTCACAGTTCTACCATTCGGTTTAACTAATGTGCCTGCAGCCTTCATGAATCTCATGAATAGCGTATTCAGAGATTACTTGGACAAATTTGTGTTAGTCTTTCTAGACGACATATTGATTTACTCCAAGAATGAAGAAGAACATTGTAAACATCTTGAGATGGTGTTACAAAGGTTAAGAGAGC
>CM021106.1:626169316-626426916 GCA_007115665.2 Sequoiadendron giganteum | reverse complement strand
GTATGTTACACCCCGGAATTTGTATAGTTACTATTCTAGTAATGCTTAGAGCATTCTGATTGTAAGGAAGGTTTTGAATGAACAAATGTGATTGAATTTTGTTGACAATATGAAATCCTGTTTAAATGTTATGTTTGGCTCATTCTGTATTCTTGATTGATGTTATTCTTGAATAAAACAATGAATAGAGGAAAATAATTAGTCTTGTTTTATATATTTGATTTATATATATACTGCAAATATTGTGAGCATTTGACTGCCGTGGTTTTATGCCATGGATGCAGGAACAGGAGCTATTCCTCCAGGTGGAGGGGAAATATCACTCAGGAAGAGGAACTTGGTCGACTAACCGGGAAAGTTGATCGTATGAGCATACACACACTTCACTGAGGATTTTAGGAACTGAGTCAGATTAAGTTGTCATGATAAGTCATCCTTAGGCTTAGGAGTTATGATTACTTCTTCATGCTTTATGAGTGGTGTTCCTTGATTGACTGACTTACTGTTCTGTGAGCCTTGTATGTGAAATGTGAACTGATAAGTTACTGATGCCTGGAATTTACGATTAAATGTATAAATACGTATTTATGCAATTACGTCCATTAGAGGTGCTCTGACTGGCCTATAATACACATAATTGGAGATTTGAAAATAAACATGTATAGATATGTTTAAGTGTAAACTGGGTAAGTTAATTAATATATTTAATAATATATTTAATATCGATGTTATTATAGTTTTATCGGTAATATAATATATTAATATATCTAATGTAATATTTTGAATATTATATAGATATATTTATATATTATATATTAAAAGAAAGGTAAGTTAAAAACTATAATAATATTGTATTAAATATAATATAAAATATATTAATATATTTTAATGAAAATATTAAAATATCTAAAACTTTGGAAAGATTTTGTATAAACTATAAATCTTTGGCATTTAAATTTACATTTAGCTTATATAGGAATTTGAGTTTATTTACCTTGGAAATAAAGGTAATAAAACTTTCATAGTCTTTGGTAAATACTTTGCAAACCATACAAAGGAATTTCGAAATATTGAAATACTTGGAAAATATAAAAGGAAAAAGAATTTTGAAATGCTGAACTATAGACTGTTTAAAAATGTAAAGTTAATGTTTGAGTAAAATCGCGGATTTCTTCATGGGAAGAAATCGCGCGACTGTTAAACCAGAAAATAGTGGAAAACCAAGGAGAATAATCCGCGCCCAGCTCGCGTAGCTTAGACCTGGTCGCGGATGCTTGAACGCCACCGGTCTGGGACGCGTGGGTGGAAGGAGACATGAACTGTGTGTGCGTAAACCTTGACGTTTTCTGCAGCATAATCCAAACGCCATTTGTTCTTCAAGTTCGCCATTTTTAAGGGCTTTTCCCTGTACGTGGTTGATCCACGAATTTGGCATGTGATATGTTGAAACATTCTTGAGAAATTATGAAGAATCATCAACTCTTTTGCTGTGTGACTGCCACTGCGAATTTTGACATTTTCAAAATGAGAGGTGTCGAATTCTCCTGCCTACAAGGTAGGAAACATGAGAATTCGAAACCTATAAATAGGTTCTCACTCATTGTTGAAAGACACTCAATCTTTTCATTTCACTCTTCTTGCCTTGGAAAATTCGAAATACAGTGCTGTGGTATTTCTGTGTTTTGGAATTCAAATTTTATAAAAGCCATTGTCATTCTATGAGAGCCATTGCCATTCTTATGAAAGCCATTGCCATTTTTGTGAAAGCCATTGCCATTTGTGAAAATCATTTGCAATTGAGACAGTATTGCTGAGAGACAGTGTTGCTGAGAACACTTTTTGCATTTACCTGAAAGTAGTTTTTGCTTAAGTTAAGAGAAGGCTGCGAAGGACGGTGGAGCAGGGATCGAAGTCACCGATCAAGCTCATACGCAAAAAGGAAATCAGGCATGAGATATATGTTGATAGATTTTCTGTTATTTATTTTAAATTGCATGATTAGATTGCTTGATTATGTCTTGCTTTATGAAGGGAAAAATATAAAGAAACCTCTATGTTCTATGAAATTGCTGAATTGGGAATAGTTTAATTCCTTAGAAAAGGCTTATTGAATTTAATAGATAGCTTAAAGAGCTGGTCAAATTGGGGAATAGTTTAATTTCCTTAGAAAAGCTTTTGAAATAGCTTAGAGAACTTGATGAATTGGAATAACTTAAAAGCATGTTGAAACGAATCATTTGAAATCATAGATGAATTTGAAAGGGAAATATTTGTTTTACTTTTAGTAAAGTACCTTATAATTTGTATTGCTTGAATATTGTTTGAATTCCTTAAGTAAAGGAAAGGGATTAGTTACTAAATACTAGGACGAGGGTGGATTCAGAACCAAGGTAGTCTAAAGCTTTAGAGTTAAATAGGTTAACTAGAGAAAGCTACGTACTCCATGGATAGAGATTTCCATGTTGGGAAGTACCAGAGGGACCCCTTGTTGACTGTACTCCATTTCCTGTTTAAGTAGTTGAAGTAGGAAGTCTAGGGTGATTGACTACCACTGAAGGACTCAACCTACGCGTAGGATAAGGAAGCCTTAAGTCAAACCAAACCTGACTTAGTGCAAGTGATAGATGACCGTCAGTATAAGTACTGCCGAAATGCTTTGGCCAAAGTAGTGTAGTATACCTAACGTCCACTTAGACTGTGAGACGAATTACACTGTCAGTTCACAGTAATCCAGGTTACATGCTAGATTGAGATTGTGAGGACACAAGGATTTAGTTATGTAGGATTACACTCTATGCTCAGTTGGTCATACAGAACCGGTTACCCAACCAATCTCCTCGAAGAAGGGAGGGCCGTCTACTTAACAGTAAACGTGCGGGGGGCCGCAATATAAGTCCGTGGTTGGTGGAAAAGCACCTGAGTGATGTTTCCCCTCCACCTTAAGACTTCTGATGAACCAAGGTTTGAAAGGGAAGATCCTGGACAGTCTTATTCCTATTTGCTCAAAAGCTTCCGAGCTATGCTTGAAACTTGTAAGATTCTTACCTTGCTTGTTATTTTGAAGAAAAGAAATCATGAAGGCGTACTCTGTTATTTACTTGGAAAATAGAACAATGATGTATCATGTCTTTTATTTCTTTATGATGAAATGTTCAATTAGAATGAAAAGAAAAGTTATTTACTTTGTCATTTAATTGTATTTCCTTGTATCTTATTAGTGAAATTAGAAATTTTTTTGTTTACCCGGTTTTGGGGTTGTTACAATTTTTTTTAAAAAATCATTATTTAATGGGGGACGTGGGAAACTTGGAGTCTTGGAGACGCCCAGAAGACTCCAAGACGCAACAAAGTGTCCTTTTGAAGGAGACGTTCAGGAGACGGTGGAGGGACGGGGAGACGGCGGGGGGACGTTTCCTTGAAGTCTCCGCGTCACGGAAACGTCCCCGTCTCCGAGACGGCTCCTTTTTTGGGGGGGATGCGTCCCCGTGGAACTATGATGTTAACACAACATAGGGTAGTTGTTTTTTCTCATTTTTCCTTATATTTGTTTATTTTAAAACATGCAAGGACAGGTATATGTATACTTGTACTAGTTCAAGTTCAATGGGCCTATGAGGAAGGGTCTTTCACATTTGACTATGCATCACCTCTTTGCAGCCATGTCACAGTGATTGCATGGCTTCCAAGAGGTGAATCATATAGTCGGCTGAAAGCTCAGCTATGTGTTATGGCCAGACACGGAATTAGAGTCTGTCCAAGGCCAAACAAAAAAAAAGAGTTGCTTAAGGCACAAATTCTCTCATATGTAAAAGAGCAAGAAGCAAATATTGTGAAAGCCCATCCTCTATCAAATAAAAGATCACACAGGCCAATTGTAGGGCCATCTTTTACCTTGCTAGTAGTGTTACCCCACATACATTTATTGTGACACCGTCTTCCTAAGAAGATGAAGTCCCCTTTCTTTCCTGAAAAATAGGCCCATTAAACAAGGCATTTAAAAAATGAAGTGAATGAGGCAACAAATGTGTAACAAACTACTATTCATTAAATAATAATTCTATCAAAAAAATAATAATAATTCTATCAATTTTTTGCAATTTTTATTTTTAAAAGATGAATAATGACATGATCAAGCTAAATAATTAATAGCAACTATACACATCAACAACTATGCATAATTATAAACTCAATAAGAAATATTTCCCTTTCAAATTAACTCATCTCATGTTAGTTTCAAGTACAAATCAATTTGTCGTGTACAAAAGGATTTCTATCACACAAATACACTTTTAAACGCATAATAATTACATCATTTCAAGTATACATGGCAATACAAAGAGTCTCTTCATGATCAAGTCTTTGGCGTCATCATCAAAGTGCTTTTCCTTCAACCATAGATCGAGGATTCCTCCTCACACACAAACTTGGGCGCTCACCATGAGTGGTGGGCCCCTTTAAAGAAATATAAATTTATTTATTTTTAATTCCCCCAGTGGATTGGCTCCATAAAAATGTTTATTTAAATTTAAACTTTGAACCCCAAAGTGGAGCACTAGACACCAAGGGTTAGCCCACAACATAACATTTTAATTTTAAATTTCTGATTTAATTTTTCTCCATGCATGGCTGCCCAAGATAGGGAGCGATTACTCCAACATAGGTGATTTAAATGAGGCGAAATTACCAACATGGGTGCCATAATTTGGGCACCAACCTTCATTGAAATTTGACAATTTGACATCTCCTTCCTCAACAATCTCACTTGTCCTTCGATTTCCTTTGACATCAATGACAATCCAACAATCTCCCCCTTTGTCATTGATGGCAACCTCACATAAAAATAATTTGTGAATATAGTAAGAACATAATACTCCTTGTTTCTCTACTCCCCCTTTGACATCAATGGCACAGGAATCCATGGAGATGTAAGATGATGCAATGATGGGCTCCCTCTGAATAATGCATCTCCTTAGTGACTAAATGAAAAGGATATCACCCCCAATTTTTGTTTGAGGTATTCAAAAGTTTCTTTTGGTAGGGGCTTTGTGAAGATGTTTGCAACTTGTTCTTGTGTAGCAATATACACCAACTTAACCCATTGATTTGTCACCTTCTCTCTCTTAAGAAGTGATATTTGATTGGAATATGTTTTGTTCTAGAGTGCATGAGAGGATTCTTCGAAATATTGATGGCACAAGTGTTATCACAAAATATTGATATTGGATGATTGTATTCTACCTTGATGTCCCTCAGAGTTTGCCTCATCCAAAGAACCTAAATGCAACAAGATGTTGTTGCTATGTATTCAACCTTTGCAGTGGATAGAGAAACTGAAGCCTGTTTCTTACTTAACCAAGACACAAGATATTTAAATAAACCATGAAATAATGCACCCCCATTGTACTTTTTTTGTCATCAATACTGCCAACCCAATCTGCATCAGTATATGTGCCTAAGGTGAAATCTTCACCTCTGGGATACCATAAACCAAAATCTAAGGTGCCCTTAAGATATTTAAATATTCTTTTAACTACCTACACATGGGTATCTTTTGGTGTTGCTTAAAATTGTGCCACCATACCTTTTGCTTGCATAATATCAGGCCTTGAAGCTATTACATATGATAGGCTCCCAATCATTGACTTGTATAGAGTTTGATTTGCTTCTAGGGATTCATCATCTTTACTTAATTTGCATCCTATGACCATGGGTGTACTCACCGGTTTGCAATCCTCCATCCTAAACTTCTTCAACATCTCTTTGATATACTTGGTTTGGGAGATGAATATGCCTTTATTGGATCGAGAAATTTGTAAGCCAAGGAAGAACAACAATTTACCAAGCATGGACATCTAGAACTCCTTTTGCATGTCCATGGCAAACTCTTTAAAACATTTCGTTACTACTACCACCAAAAATGATATCTACTTAAATTACAATTATTAATTGATCATCACCTTTAGTTTTGATGTAAAGATTGTTGTCATCAATTCCTCTTTTAAACTCAAGTCTTGAGTACCATGCTCTGGGAGTTTATTTCAGCCCACAAAGTGTCTTCTTCAGCATGCACACATAATCCTTATCTTCTAATAGGAGGAACTCCTCTAGCTGTTCAATATACACTTCTTCCTCTAAGTTTCCATTTAGAAAGGCTGACTTGACATCCATCTGATATACTTTAAAGTTCTTAAAGAAAACAAACGCCAAAAACATTCTAATAGCCTCTAGTCATGCAACAAGGGAAAAAGTTTCATCAAAATCAATACCTTCTACTTGAGCATACCCTTTGCGTAATAACCTTGCTTTATTTCTCACAACTTGGCCATCTTCATTCGACTTGTTCTTGAAAACCCACTTGGTCCCAATCACATTTTTGTCTTTTGATCTTGGGACAAGTTCTAAAGTCTCATTCTTTCCAATTTGGTTTAGCCTCTCTTCCATAGCACCAACCCAATGTTAGTCTTCGCTTTCTTTTGCAAAGTTCTTAGGTTCTATCCTAGATAGCAGGGATAGATTTGCATGTTCTAAGGCATTTTCCAATCGTCTTCTTGTCTGAATTTCAAATCTTTATTGCCAAGAATTAGATCTTCTAGATGATTCCTACTTACAAATTTGGATAGTGCCTTTGTGTCCTTTCGCTCAATTACCTTATGTCAACTTTCTCCTCTCTTTCCTCTTCCTTGCAACTTTCTTCCTTTGGATAATCAACTTCATGTGCTTTTTCCTTTTGATGCCTTTCCTCATCCACTCTTACATTTGCACTTTCAACAATTTTGTGCAATCTTTTATTATAACATATGTAGGCTTTGCTTCTTGAAGAGTAACCAAGGAAGATACCCTCATCAAATCTAGAGACAAATTTTCCCAAACCCTCATCATCTCTTCTTATATACCATTTTCTCCCAAAACCTTTGAAGTACTCAACCGTTGTAGGTCTACCCTTCCATAGTTCATAAGGTGTTTTACAATTGTTGACTCTGATTTGTCTTCTATTCAAAATGTAGACTGGTATAAACTGCCTCTCTCCAAAATGTGTGATAATCTGGACTCATTTAACATAGTTCTTGCCATCTCTTGAACAATTTTGCAGTTGGCGAAAAGTATAATTAGTCGGCCAGATCTTGTTAGTAAATAAGACTATGTAATGTCCCTTACCCGACTTTGCCCTAGAATTCGCTTGTTGATCAGGTTTAGAGTTTCTTCTTTTTCAAATGAATGTTCTCTTTGACTAAGTAATCTTGGATTGAAGTCTGCATTTAATATTTCCACATGTACATATATCTGTTAGCATTAATATTTAGATATCCAAATATAAATATAATCACAAATCAATAATAAAGACATATGAGGAGTGGCATGGGTAGAGTCGACCAAAGCTATCCATCTAAGCCCAAGAGCACAAGCATCCTATCGGGAAAACCCACCCCTTGGCCCCGAGCAACATGAACGTCTCGGAATGGCGTGCTTAGAGAAAACACTTGTACTTGCTTTCTCTACCTGTGCCATCACCTCGAAAGACACTCAACCTACTGGGGGAAGCTAGCGGAGCTTATAACTGGTTTCGGGCCTACCACCCGTCCATGGCCGCAGCGGATTGTTAAGTGGGGTTTTTAGGCACCACTTTTCTCAGGCCTTTCCTCCCTAGTACGCTTGCAAACACTCAGAAGACAATCTTTTAGCAATCAAATACATTTTCATTTATTACCGATTCTTTAAGTTAATATCAACATCATTATAATCATGATAATACTAAAGAAAGCATTACACCAATAATCAGATTAGCAATATATGTTTCTTATATTTAAAATATGCTAAATATTATTGCTAAGTGAATACATCACCTGAGTTGTTGTATCTCTCAATGTTTTCTGATTCCCTACTTGCCTCCTTCAACCTTATACCATACATATATCATCTCTCCATCTCTCTCTCTATATATATACATACGATTTTATAATTTATATATTCTATATATATAATTATATATTATTATTATTATTATTATTATTTCCATCTGATTTCCATTTACAATCTGCAGTAGTTCCTTTATTCCCAGCCATGTTTACTTATTTCTAGCCACCATTTCTTATCTCTATCCAACCATCGATCTCCAGAGCTTCATTTTATTGATGCCTTTCTTCTTTTTACGTAAGTAAGACAAGTATCTCCTTTTTGAGTAAGACCAGTTTTGTCTTATTCGGCTGCTCTCTTCCTTTTCCTTCCTATTTTCTATTTGATGCCCTCTTGCTTTGATAATTTCTAATATTTTATACCTGCACTTGGCTAAGGGACACGTCCCTTCCTTCTTCAATTAACCGCACCTTTACTAAAAGTCACGTCTTTTTTTTTGTTTTCACTTTATCGATCTTCGTCCTTAGTTTAATCGTTGTTTCCCTTATTAGGAAGGGAATCGAAGCCTTTGTAAATTTCTACCCTCCAATATTTTAATTGTTGATTGCTACGATGTTTATTTTATTTTAATATATTTATTTTATGCTTATTGTTTTATATTTTATATATATATTCTAGTATTATTAGTATTCATATTTTAATATTTACAACATTATATTTGATAAATATAACTATAATAATATTTTTAATATGCAATTTATTCGTTTATATTTCAAGGGTAGAGTTTTTAGTGTCGTAATTTCGGGGACATGACAGTCCACCCTACCCAAGATTGCTTGGCCTCAAGCAATCATAATCTAAGATGTGTAATTTTTAAGATGTTCCTTGTGATGTTGATATTAGCTTGATAGGGGTTGGAGGGTCTAACCCAAGTGATGGTTATTCAAGTTATGAGGACATCGTATTGACTAATATTTTTTAATTCTATTATTTGCCCCATAACTCCCAAAACCCATGAGTTGGAGTTTGTGAATCACTATAAAAACTACTTGAATTAGGCATTAAAGCAAACAACCAAGTGCCTCAATAAAGCCAACAAGTAGCTCAAGTAGCTCAAGGAAGCAAGCAACTAACTCCAACACACAGGCAAGTAGCTCATGTAAGCAAACAAGTAGCTCAAGCAAGTAAGCAACTAACTCAAGCACATAGGCAAGTAGCCCAATTAGGAAAACAAGTAGCTCAAGTAGGCAAGCAACTAGCTCAAGCACACGAGCAAGTAGTTGAACCACTCAAGTAAGTAGCTTAAGCAAGCAAACAACTAATTCAAGTAACTAAGCAACTAGCTCAAGCAGACACGCAGGTAGGTAAGTAGCTAAAGTATGCAAGTAGCTAGCGCAACTAGCTCAAATAGGCAAGTAGGCAGCTCAAGCAGACAAGCACGTAGCTCAAGCACACAAGCAAGTAGCTCAAGCAAGTAGGCAACCAGCTCAAGCAAGTAGGCAACTAGCTCAAGTAGGCAAGTAGGTAGCTCAAGCACGCAACCAAATAACTCAAACAAGTAGGCAACCAGCTCAAGCAAGTAGGCAACTAGCTCAAGTATGCAGGCAACTAGCTCAAGCAAGTAGGCAACTGGCTCAAGTAGGCGAGCAAGTTGCTCAAGCACACAAGCAACCAACTCAAGCATGCAGGCTACCAGCTCAAGCAAGTGGGCACCCAACTCAAGAATCCAAGTAAGTAGCTCAAGCAAGCAAGCGAGTAGCTCAAGCAAACACAGGATGGCAGGAAAGATGCTCTGATACCACTGTAATGTCCCTTACCCGACTTTGCCCTAGAATTCGCTTGTTGATCAGGTTTAGAGTTTCTTCTTTTTCAAATGAATGTTCTCTTTGACTAAGTAATCTTGGATTGAGGTCTACATTTGATATTTCCACATGTACATATATCTGTTAGTATTAATATTTAGATATCCAAATATAAATATAATCATAAATCAATAATAAAGACATATGAGGAGTGGCATGGTTAGAGTCGACCAAAGCTATCCATCTAAGCCCAAGAGCACAAGCATCCTATCAGGACAACCAACCCCTTGGCTCCGAGCAGCATGAACGTCTCGAAGTGGCGTGCTTAGAGGGAACACTTGTACTTGCTTTCTCTACCTATGCCATCACCTCAAAAGACACTCAACCTACTGGGGGAAGCTAGTGGAGCTTATAAGTGGTTTCGGGCCTACCACTCCTCGATGGCCGCAGCGGATTATTAAGTGGGGTTTTTAGGTACCACTTTTCTAAAACCCTTCCTCCCTAGTAGGCTTGCAAACACTCAAAAGACAATCTTTTAGCAATCAAATACATTTTCATTTATTACTGATTCTTTAAGTTAATATCAACATCATTATCATCATGATAATACTAAAGAAAGCATTACACCAATAATCAGATTAGCAATATATGTTTCTTATATTTAAAATATGCTAAATATTATTGCTAAGTGAGTACATCACCTGAGTTGTTGTATCTCTCCATGTTTTCTGATTCCCTACTTGCCTCCTTCAACCTTATACCATACATATATCATCATTCCCCCCCTCTCTCTCTATATAAATACATATGATTTTATAATTTATATATTCTATATATATAATTATATATATTATTATTATTATTATTATTTCCAACTGATTTCCATTTACAATCTGCAGTAGTTCCGTTATTCCCAGCCATGTTTACTTATTTCTAGCCACCATTTCTTATCTCTATCCAGCCATCGATCTCCAGAGCTTCCTTTTATTGATGCCTTTCTTCCTTTTACGTAAGTAACACAAGTATCTCCTTTTTGAGTAAGACAAGTTTTGTCTTATTTGGCGTCTCTCTTCCTTTTCTTTCCTATTTTCTGTTCGGTGCCCTCTTGCTTTGATAATTTCTAATATTTTATACCTGCACTTGGCTAAGGGACACGTCCCTTCCTTCTTCAATTAACCGCACCTTTACTAAAAGTCATGTCTTTTTTTTATTTTTACTTTATTGATCTTCGTCCTTAGTTTAATCGTTGTTTCCCTTATTAGGAAGGGAATCACAGCCTTTGTAAATTTCTGCCCTCCAATATTTTAATATATTTA
The DNA here is from genome assembly GCA_007115665.2 of Sequoiadendron giganteum. Taxonomy (NCBI): domain Eukaryota; kingdom Viridiplantae; phylum Streptophyta; class Pinopsida; order Cupressales; family Cupressaceae; genus Sequoiadendron; species Sequoiadendron giganteum. The sequence continues at coordinate 626,415,947 of CM021106.1, read as the reverse complement.
TTTTATGCTTATTGTTTTATATTTTATATTATACGATTCTTAAAATATAGTTGTTATTATTATTATTTTATATATATATTCTAGTATTATTAGTATTCATATTTTAATATTTACAACATTATATTTAATAAATATAACTATAATAATATTTTTAATATGCAATTTATTCGTTTATATTTCAAGGGTAGTATTTTTAGTGTCGTAATTTCGGGGACATGACAGTCCACCCTACCCAAGATTGCTTGCCCTGAAGCAATCATAATCTAAGATGTGTAATTTTTAAGATGTTCCTTGTGATGTTGATATTAGCTTGATAGGGGTTGGAAGGTCTAACCCAAATGATGGTTATTCTAGTTATGAGGACATTGTATTGACTAATATTTTTAAGTTCTATTATTAGCTACATAACTACCAAAACCCATGAGTTGGAGTTTGTGAATCACTATAAAAACTACTTGAATTAGGCATTAAAGCAAACAACAAGGTGCCTCAATAAAGCCAACAAGTAGCTCAAGTAGCTCAAGGAAGCAAGCAACTAACTCCAACACACAGGCAAGTAGCTCATATAAGCAAACAAGTAGCTCAAGGAAGTAAGCAACTAGCTCAAGCACATAGGCAAGTAGCCCAATTAGGAAAACAAGTAGCTCAAGCAAGCAAGCAACTAGCTCAAGCATACGAGCAAGTAGTTGAACCACACAAGTAAGTAGCTTAAGCAAGCAAACAACTAACTCAAGTAACTAAGCAACTAGCTCAAGCAGACACGCAGGTAGGTAAGTAGCTCAAGTATGTAAGTAGCTAGCACAACTAGCTCAAATAGGCAAGTAGGCAGCTCAAGCAGACAAGCAGGTACCTCAAACACGCAAGTAAGTAGCTCAAGTAGACAAGCAGCCAGCTCAACTAGCTCAAGTAGGTAGCTCAAGCACGCAAGCAAGTAGGCAACCAGCTCAAGCAAGCAGGCAACTAGCTCAAGTAGACAAGCAACTAGCTCAAGCATGCAGGCAACTAGCTCAAGTAGACAAGCAACTAGCTCAAGCAAATAGGCAACTAGCTCAAGTAGGCAAGTAGGTAGCTCAAGCACGCAAGCAAGTAGCTCAAACAAGTAGGCAACCAGCTCAAGCAAGTAGGCAACTAGTTCAAGCATGCAGGCAACTGGCTCAAGTAGGCGAGCAAGTTGCTCAAGCACACAAGCAACCAACTCAATCATGCAGGCTACCAGCTCAAGCAAGTGGGCACCCAACTCAAGCATCAAAGTAAGTAGCTCAAGAAAGCAAGCGAGTAGCTCAAGCAAACACAGGATGGCAGGAAAGATGCTTTGATACCACTGTAATGTCCCTTACCCGACTTTGCCCTATAATTCCCTTGTTGATTAGGTTTAGAGTTTCTTCTTTTTCAAATGAATGTTCTCTTTGACTAAGTAATCTTGGATTGAAGTCTGCATTTAATATTTCCACATGTACATATATCTGTTAGCATTAATATTTAGATATCCAAATATAAATATAATCACAAATCAATAATAAAGACATATGAGGAGTGGCATGGGTAGAGTCGACCAAAGCTATCCATCTAAGCCCAAGAGCACAAGCATCCTATCGGGACAACCCACCCCTTGGCCCCGAGCAGCATGAATGTCTCGGAGTGGCGTGCTTAGAGGAAACACATGTACTTGCTTTCTCTACCTGTGCCATCACCTCGACAGACACTCAACCTACAGGGGTAAGCTAGCGGAGCTTATAAGTGGTTTCGGGCCTACCACTCCTCGATGGCCGCAGCGGATTGTTAAGTGGGACCCCCACCCCTCCATGGCCACAGCGGATTGTTAAGTGGGGTTTTTAGGCACCACTTTTCTCAGGCCCTTCCTCCCTAGTAGGCTTGCAAACACTCAAAAGACAATCTTTTAGCAATCAAATACATTTTCATTTATTACTGATTCTTTAAGTTAATATCAACATCATTATCATCATGATAATACTAAAGAAAGCATTACACCAATAATCAGATTAGCAATATATGTTTCTTATATTTAAAATATGCTAAATATTATTGCTAAGTGAGTACATCACCTGAGTTGTTGTATCTCTCCATGTTTTTTGATTCCCTACTTGCCTCCTTCAACCTTATACCATACATATATCATCTCTCCCCCTCTCTCTCTCGATATATATATACATATGATTTTATAATTTATATATTCTATATATATAATTATATATTATTATTATTATTATTATTTCCAATTGATTTCCATTTACAATCTGCAGTAGTTCCTTTATTCCCAGCCATGTTTAATTATTTCTAGCCACCATTTCTTATCTCTATCCAGCCATCGATCTCCAGAGCTTTCTTTTATTGATGCCTTTCTTCCTTTTACGTAAGTAACACAAGTATCTCCTTTTTGAGTAAGACAAGTTTTGTCTTATTTGGCGTCTCTCTTCCTTTTCCTTCCTATTTTCTATTCGATGCCCTCTTGCTTTGATAATTTCTAATATTTTATACCTGCACTTGGCTAAGGGACACGTCCCTTCCTTCTTCAATTAACCACACCTTTACTAAAAGTCATGTCTTTTTTTCTACTTTTACTTTATTAATCTTCGTCCTTAGTTTTATCGTTGTTTGCCTTATTAGGAAGGGAATCACAGCCTTTGTAAATTTCTGCCCTCCAATATTTTAATTGTTGATTGCTACAATGTTTATTTTATTTTCATATATTTATTTTATGCTTATTGTTTTATATTTTATATTATACGATTCTTAAAATATAGTTGTTATTATTATTATTTTATATATATATTCTAGTATTATTAGTATTCATATTTTAATATTTACAACATTATATTTGATAAATATAACTATAATAATAATTTTAATGTGCAATTTATTCGTTTATATTTCAAGGGTAGAGTTTTTAGTGTCGTAATTTCGGGGACATGACAGTCCACCCTACCCGAGATTGCTTGGCCTCAAGCAATCATAATCTAAGATGTGTAATTTTTAAGATGTTCCTTGTGATGTTGATATTAGCTTGACAGGGGTTGGAGGGTCTAACCCAAGTGATGGTTATTCTAGTTATGAGGACATTGTATTGACTAATATTTTTAAGTTCTATTATTTGCCCCATAACTCCCAAAACCCATGAGTTGGAGTTTGTGAATCACTATAAAAACTACTTGAATTAGGCATTAAAGCAAACAACCAGGGGCCTCAATAAAGCCAACAAGTAGCTCAAGTAGCTCAAGGAAGCAAGCAACTAACTCCAACACACAGGCAAGTAGCTCATGTAAGCAAACAAGTAGCTCAAGCAAGTAAGCAACTAGCTCAAGCACATAGGCAAGTAGCCCAATTAGGAAAACAAGTAGCACAAGTAAGCAAGCAACTAGCTCAAGCACACGAGCAAGTAGTTGAACCACACAAGTAAGTAGCTTAAGCAAGCAAACAACTAACTCAAGTAACTAAGCAACTAGCTCAAGCAGACACGCAGGTAGGTAAGTAGCTCAAGTATGCAAGTAGCTAGCGCAACTAGCTCAAATAGGCAAGTAGGCAGCTCAAGCAGACAAGCAGGTGACTCAAACACGCAAGTAGCTCAAGTACACAAGCAGCCAGCTCAACTAGCTCAAGTAGGCAAGTAGGTAGATCAAGCACACAAGCAAGTAGCTCAAGCAAGTAGGCAACTAGCTCAAGTAGACAAGCAACTAGCTCAACCATGCAGGCAACTAGCTCAAGTAGGCAAGTAGGTAGCTCAAGCACGCAAGCAAGTAGCTCAAACTAGTAGGCAACCAGCTCAAGCAAGTACGCAACTAGCTCAAGTAGACAAGCAACTAGTTCAAGTATGCAGGCAACTAGCCGAAGCAAGTAGGCAACTGGCTCAAGTAGGCGAGCAAGTTGCTCAAGCACACAAGCAACCAACTCAAGCATGCAGGCTACCAGCTCAAGCAAGTGGGCACCCAACTCAAGCATGCAAGTAAGTAGCTCAAGCAAGCAAGTGAGTAGCTCAAGCAAACACAGGATGGCAGGAACGATGCTCTGATACCACTGTAATGTCCCTTACCCGACTTTGCCCTAGAATTCGCTTGTTGATCAGGTTTAGAGTTTCTTCTTTTTCAAATGAATGTTCTCTTTGACTAAGTGATCTTGGATTGAAGTCTGCATTTAATATTTCCACATGTACATATATCTGTTAGCATTAATATTTAGATATCCAAATATAAATATAATCACAAATCAATAATAAAGACATATGAGGAGTGGCATGGGTAGAGTCGACCAAAGCTATCCATCTAAGCCCAAGAGCACAAGCATCCTATCAGCACAACCCACCCCTTGGCCCCGAGCAACATGAATGTCTCGGAGTGGCGTGCTTAGAGGAAACACTTGTACTTGCTTTCTCTACCTGTGCCATCACCTCGAAAGACACTCAACCTACTGGGGGAAGCTAGCGGAGCTTATAAGTGGTTTCGGGCCTACCACCCCTCCATTGCCGCAGCGGATTGTTAAGTGTGATCCCCACCCCTCCATGGCCGCAGCGGATTGTTAAGTGGGGTTTTGAGACACCACTTTTCTCAGGCCCTTCCTCCCTAGTAAACTTGCAAACACTCAGAAGACAATCTTTTAGCAATCAAATACATTTTCATTTATTACTGATTCTTTAAGTTAATATCAACATCATTATCATCATGATAATACTAAAAAAGCATTACACCAATAATCAGATTAGCAATATATGTTTCTTATATTTAAAATATGCTAAATATTATTGCTAAGTGAGTACATCACCTGAGTTGTTGTATCTCTCCATGTTTTCTGATTCCCTACTTGCCTCCTTCAACCTTATACCATACATATATCATCATTCCCCCCCTCTCTCTCTATATAAATACATATGATTTTATAATTTATATATTCTATATATATAATTATATATATTATTATTATTATTATTATTTCCAACTGATTTCCATTTACAATCTGCAGTAGTTCCGTTATTCCCAGCCATGTTTACTTATTTCTAGCCACCATTTCTTATCTCTATCCAGCCATCGATCTCCGGAGCTTCCTTTTATTGATGCCTTTCTTCCTTTTACGTAAGTAAGACAAGTATCTCCTTTTTTAGTAAGACAAGTTTTGTCTTATTTGGCTGCTCTCTTCCTTTTCCTTCCTATTTTCTATTCGATGCCCTCTTGCTTTGATAATTTCTAATATTTTATACCCGCACTTGGCTAAGGGACACGTCCCTTCCTTCTTCAATTAACCGCACCTTTACTAAAAGTGATGTCTTTTTTCTATTTTTAATTTATTAATCTTTGTCCTTAGTTTAATCGTTGTTTCCCTTATTAGGAAGGGAATCGCAGCCTTTGTAAATTTCTTTCCTCCAATATTTTAATTGTTGATTGCTACAATGTTTATTTTATTTTAATATATTTATTTTATGCTTATTGTTTTATATTTTATATTATACGATTCTTAAAATATAGTTGTTATTATTATTATTTTATATATATATTCTAGTATTATTAGTATTCATATTTTAATATTTACAACATTATATTTGAGAAATATAACTATAATAATATTTTTAATATGCAATTTATTCGTTTATATTTCAAGGGTAGAGTTTTTAGTGTCGTAATTTCGGGGACATGACAGACTATAGTTAGTTCATAAATATTTCATATACTTTTGTACATGTTGTCTCAAGAAGATTAATTCCCCGACTAGTGATTAGTTGTTGTCTTGTGTAGTGTCATGACGGTTGGTTTCTCAACCATCGCCAGCAGCTATATGTACTTGAGTCAGTATAGTCATAAAACATTATGATTATGATAGTGACAATGACATTGTGATACATGTTACATTCTAGTATAGGTAATTGTACTTGGTTACAACAATAAATGAAGTACTACTATTCGGTGCAATATGTGTTCATGATTATTCTGCACTTGTTTATGTTCTATGAATTATTTATTTTACGCTTGTAGTACGTTATAATTATCCCAGTGAGTAAATATTTGACATTGTTGCCGAAGTGAATTGGGAAAAGCACCCAACGGTAGAATGGCATTGTGATGAGTTAATCAACGAAGGAACCCATACAAGAAAACGAGGAAAGAGAAGACGACTTGACACAAGACCTTGTCAACCTGTGGGATATCTCATTGAGGGAGCACATACGAAGGGAGGCTCTCAGGCGAGAGATCCCTCAGTCGGTCATTTGGGACAGAGTGCACGTCAACCTAGAGGTCGACCATCTCCTCAACCGATTGCCAAGGTTGCTGGCATGTCATTACATCATCTTGCAAGATCTTCGGGCGAATAGTGACAAAGAACATCAAAGCCAACAAATACTACAATAGTACGAGGAAAGGACCAAATGGGAGGTAGAGGAACGTGACACTAGCCGAAGGCATACTCCTAGCAATCAATGATCTTATGTTCAACAATTAATTCCTGTACAACCCAATAAGGACAAGAACCGAGTACCAAGCGGGCAAGAAACACGGGAGGAAAGGATACGACGATCACTCAGACTAGAGGAACAAGAAACCTAATGGGGAAGCCTAAAACAAATTGTTGAAGAAACGAATGAAGAACTTAATGAAATAAATCAATCTATTGCTAAGTTAAACCAAAACCTTGCCAAGGAAAGTGATGAAGGAACTTTTAGGACACCATCAATAGTAGACAAAAAAAAAAACTAAAAAATAATGAAAACCAACTTTTAAAAGAACTTGAAAACAATATAAGCCACATTCAAGAGTTGTCCATATCAGATGACGAGGGACCAAGGATTGGAGGATTCAAGCCAAAGACCCCTCGACAGAGGGAGTATCGATACGAACCCCAGGAGACTCAAGGTGCAGAGGACGCTGAGAGGGAATTTGTTGCTGACCCATATGTGATCAAGAGTGCAAGAGAAGCACCAGAACATCAGGGTAGAAATAGTCCAATCAAGTCCTACGTACGAGGAAATCAGGGAAGAAACTTGGTGACTCCACCAGCCGAGAGGTAGAAACTGCCGAAGTTTACGGGGAATGGTTCAAAGGATTCTGTGCATCATTATAAAACGTGCGAGACAATATGGATAGCAAATGGGCAAGACGATGTGGATTATTGGCTACAAGCATTCCCAACAGCGCTGAGAGGTATTGCCATAGATTGGTACACAAAATTGGATGCAACAAATAAAGTCTCATGGTGATTACTCAAAAGAGCAATTGAAGAGGAATTTAAACTCCTCAGGGACGACAATGAAATTGTGGCAGAAATATATAACACGAAGCAAGGAAAGAATGAGAATGTACGAGCCTACAACCGTAGACTCAAGGAATTGTTGGTGAAGTTGGAGATACAACTAGCAAATAGCTTAAAGAAATGGTGGTTCATTGAAGGACTACTTCCCTCCCTACTGAAGAAAATGAAGGTGGTACCTCCATTGTCGTACAAGAGAGCTTACAACCGTGCGATGGACATCGAGAGTTAGAACAAGACATCCTCTCAAGGGAAGAAGAAAACAAATCACGACAGTACGAAGGAGAGTAGCAAAGATGAGTCAAAGACCATACAAGCTCTCCGATGAGATATGATGAGGATGATGAACAAGTTGAAGGTTGACAAGGAGAGTTTGAAGGAGTCAAAGGAATAATGCTATACTGAGTGCAAAACAGAAGGTCATACCAAGGTGAACTCCCCAAAGAAATTGTTCTGTGACATCTGCCAAGTTATGGGACACTCCATCAAGGAGTTCCCATACAATCTACACGCAAGAAGTTTGCAAGTGTTCTTCGCACAAGGGGAACAATCAACCCCTCCAACCACACCACCAAAGCCTCCAAGTAATAATGCATCCCCTGGAGGTTACTGCAACAACAATACACCGACAAGTAAGACCCAATACGACAATAAAGATAGACCCATGATACAATATCAAAAGTGCAATGAATGGGGTCACTTCGCCAACGAGTGCCAGAACAATCAAGGTACGAGAGGAAGACTCTATAAGTGTTGTGGACCGGGCAATCACAAAGATACTGACTACTTGAAGCAGAAAGGCATAAATATGCTAGAGGTAGCCGACGAGGAGGTTCTGGCAATCACAAGAGCACAGGCGAGGAAAGATACTTATCCAAACCCTCATACGTAGAAGGAAAGACTAAGAGAGGCCAAAGTGGAAGTGGAAGAGGCAATGGCCAAGGAACAAAGAACCTCCAAGGTGACTAGTACATCATTGCAGTCGAAGTCTGAGAAAAACACCGTACAGTAGGTGCTCCACACAACCATACCTATCAAGGTAACAAGCCTTCTATAGACGATGCCCCAACTGAGAGTGGCACTCATCAATGTTGTCGAAGACGACATAAACCGTCAGGAGGGTCCAACCAAGTGTACAACACAGTCGACAACAAGAGAGGCTATAGACCCCATGCTACTTGCACTGAATGTCAAGATGAAGCCTACCATCGTACAGATGGAGATCATGGGGAGGAAACTCTGCAAGACCATCATCGACGAAGGGTCGAGAGTAAACATAATACCAAAGGAAACCTAGAAGTGTATGGGGAAGCCAACTCTCTGGCCCCCCACATTTCACCTAGTAGGCGCTCATCAACACAGCATCAAACCTCTCGGTACACTAATGGAGCAGTAAGTACTAATCGACACACAATAGTTCATGTTGAATTTTGTCGTCATCCCTTTGGAGAAGGCGTACAACACACTGTTGAGGAGAGGATGGCTTATTGTTGCCAAGGAAAATCATAATTGGAAGCGAAATACACTCTCGATTGAGAGCGACGGGAGGAAGTATGTCATTGACTTGAAAAACCAAGCCACCAATGAAGAACTTGCATCTTCCGGGTCAGAATCAGACGGGGTAGAGTCAGATATGGGCAAAAGAAGGGAGACTATAGAGCCAAATGATGAGGGTGTACTTGAACTCGAGAGTTGCTCGAAAGATGAGACAAGTTCATTCAATGGCCTATTTCATTGGCAAATGGGGGATTATGAGGTATTCCACCTGGAATGCAACATGTTGCAAGTCGAGGAGATGGAAGAAGACAAAGGTACAACCAGCTAGTCATTCCCACCAGAGTACGAAGAATACAAGGAAGGGGTAGCAAAATTGGATGACACACTAGCCCACAAGTTCGAACAAGAAAAACTGATCAAGTACGAGGAACCAATATTGTTGGCGTAAGAACTAACACCTCTGGAGTGTAAGTTTGTATGGACAACTATTCACATTGCGTAATGAGTGCTCTTCAAATTAGGAGGGGAAGCTCCCTCGTTGTGCTGGAATGCATGGAAAAGAAAAGTAAACTAAATCCTTTCTTTTTGTTCTCAGCTGGTAGAGGCACAAGGTTAAGAAAACCTAGAACATTGTAGCTAAGGATTTTCTGGTTTCGTAGATCATTTAACTACAACTAAGCTAACTTCTTTAAATCTATCTAGTTTCCTCAAGAAAACAAAGCATGAGGAAATGGAGCAGGAATGGTTTTATATGATAAGCTAGGTACAGATTCGCAACATGAAGGCAAGGTGGGCACAACTATTTGCTTAGCTGAATAAGCTTATTATCACATACATCATACGATAAGCTTTAAGTACAAATTCTCAACATGAAGGCAAGGTGGGCACAACTATTTGCTCAATTTGAATAGGCTTATTGATAACAAAACACAAAAGATGACCAACTAGGACAGCAAATTGCATAGGCGAGACACGCGTACAATCTACGATCAAACTAGCCACTATATCTAACTAAGGCAAGCATTCACCATAATAATTGCATGGAACCTGAGTGGCATAACAATTAATTATCAAAACAAATGCTCATGAACAGATACAAAAAGACAATATTACAGGCAAGGTGGGCACAACATATATTAATCTCTCGTGCAAAAGTTCTAATTTACAAGGGTGAACCAATCTTGAGAATAGGCATGTTGCCAACAACGCAGCAATTCTCTATCACAAGGAAAAGTTAATTACAAATGCGCTGAAAGATCTTATTTATAGACATCAAAGGTGTAGGCAACCCTAAAATCACCTTGAGTCAACTTAGAGTCTCGCAGCATGCAAGATCTTTATTTTCTAAACCTAATTGAATGAAACTACACCATTAACTGGAAAGATACCATCAGTTAACTAAAACAAGACTCAACAAAATGGACATGTGCAACATGCATGTCCTTATTGAAATGAAACTAACTAATAACTGCAACTATACAAAGATGATTCCAAGAAAGACATGCGTGCACAAAAGGAACAACGAGTTAACTCGGAAAGAGACATCGAGTTTAACTCCTGTGTCTAATGTCTATCTTGGAAAAAGGTGGGACGCCCTGAACTGAAGTTCACTGGCCTTGATCTTGTGCAACTAACCCCTCTATGAGGTTGTTGACTGCATCACTATCTAAAGGTTGTCATATGTCTTAACTGTCAATTCGTTGCTTGTCAGCAACTTGAGCAATCTTGGAAATCTCTGCACACTTAAACTGACATTTCACTGACTGGTAACTCTGGTGGCTCTGTAACTGAAGTGATGGCCACTATTTCTTCTACAGCTTGATGCTTCTTACGTTTTTTCTCAATGGAAAGAGTGTTGCATGATGAAACCGCAAAGTTTGACTGCGAACTTGTTGCATACGCAGAAACCCAACAATATCAACCCTCTAAACTGGCCTTGGAAGACAATCAGCTATACGAGGCATGAAACCATGTGGACTTGAGTGACTACGCTTGTCAACCTTTCAGATGTGCTTGATACAAATTGATGTCAGCTTTTTTGATGAAATCATGAATTAAGACTGACTTGGTCTTGAATTTGGTCTACGTGAACTGCATCCTGAAAAACTCGCTTGTTGACTGTGAACACGGCTATGTTCTAACAACTTTCTCCGGAAAGCCAAAAATCACACTAGACGAGGCTAAAAATAGCCTGTCGAAGAATAATTTTCACGAAAAATTATGAGACGTGGGTTTTGTGCAGAATCAATTTCTAAGATGACCCACAACATTAGAAATTCGGAAAAATGTGATTTAGGCCCACATGCAAAAGGTTTTCAGTTGAAATCTGAGGGGCTATGAGGGCAATTTTTCCCGAGAAAATCTGGAACATGGGTTTTGTGCAAAATTGAATCCAAACACAACCCAGATTGATATATTTTGGAAAAAATGTGTTTTAGGCCCGCATGCAAAAGAAAATCTCAGAAAAAAGCACAGAGCTCTAGAATAAAGGCTGAGGGGCAATTTTCACGAAATAATCTGAGACATGGGTATTGTTGTTGATGCTGAAATACACGAACCTCAATGCTTTGTTTATGAAAATCTTTTTGTTTCCTTTACATGCGAAGAATACCTAAGACGAAAAATAGAAGAAATTTAGACAGAAGATAGAAGTTTTTGTTTGTTTGTTTTCTCTGCTTCTGTAGAATTTCACCTATGTCTATATGAAGTCTACTGATGAATCTTGACCTATATCTGCAAGGAAATCTGAAAAATGTTTGTTGTAGCGTCCTCAAATGCTTGCACAAGAGAAAATTCGCTTGCACTTCAACCTGCTATGAGAGAAATGGCGCCAATCTTGAGATAAATAAAGAAATTTTAGGTTTATGGCGCCAACTGCAAGAATAAACCCTGATCTGGAAAGAATAATTTGATTGGACCTCCTTTCGTTCGAATAGAAATTGTGTTTGAGTTCAAAAAATATTAAAATATTCAGTTTCACTCAACATGCGAAACTCAGTTGAGTTCTCAAAATAGGCGCCAATATTAAAATATTGAAGAAATTCACCCTTTGCACAACTGACATGTGAGAACTGAAAAATTAATATTATTTTAATCAGTTAACTGAAAAACTCTCCTTCTAGGTTGCCTTACAATATCTCTCTGATTCCAAAAAGTCAAACTTTGACTTTCTAGGCATCCATCTTCAAAAGTTGAGATTGTTTGCTAACTTCCTACTTTGTAGCTCGTTGAAAATGTCACAACAACCTCTATTGAACCCTGATTTCTAAGTGCCCAGGTGATGCTGGAGCTAAGTTGAATGATTCATTGCATAACCTGATCAACACAAATGAAATGCTTGCTGAGGAGTTGTGACCTCAGAAAACTGAATCTGGTGCCTCAAAATGAAGGGCGCCTTTTTCAAGGAGATATGTAATTTCATAAGAAATTCCATACTTAGCCATTTTTCTAATTTGCCATTTGACGCTTCAATCTACCACTGTCGGTGAATGATGAACCCTGCTGACTGAATAGTAGATTCATTGCGTGACTGGAGGTACTCTGCATCCAACGACTGTATGTAAGGTATCTGAAAGCTGTATTAGGAACCTCCAAAAGATGGGCGCCCCTGGCCTGTGAAGGCACAAATACCTTTCTGACAAAAGTGTGACTTTGATCTGAACACCATACTTTGACCCTTGTCACTGGGAGCTGGAATGCTCCAATTCGTGCGCCGTCTGTCTCTCTGCACAGTTGAGTCAACTTACAAGAGATGTCTTTGGGGACGACGAAGCTAGAAAATTGCTTCTAAGGCCTCAAAGAGAAGGGTGCATTTTTCAAGGAGATTGGTACTCACCATACTTAGCCATTTTTGGTTGTCTCCAGTTACTTTCACTTTTCAGCATCACCATCTTGACCTCGCACGTACGAGAGTTTGCCAAATCTCGGAGTCTGACGTTTGAACTTGTTGGATAGTTGGAGTAATTGCACACAAGTCTTGTGAAGACTGCGAAGGCAAATAAACCCATCTAGCAGGCCTAAAGACTGGGCGCCCCTAGCCTACAGATGTGCAGCTGTGTGTAGCTACGTTTCTCCATCCTTTGTTTTACGTGCTTGGTAGAATCTCTGTCATGGTCACTCAAAAAGTTGGATCGTCTCGCGAATTGGTGCGTTGCAAAGCTGGACTGAACTGGAAAAGATCTCAGGAAGACCTCAACTGCAAATTTCATCCATCTAGAGGGTCATATTCAAGGGCGCCCCTGAGCTACAGGGGTGCTCAAATCATCAACTGGCAATTTCTTGTGACATGTATCATGCCTGCAATCTCAGCTTCCAACACTGATAACCAGAGTTCTGCACTATGTAGGCCTCTGCTTGATAGTTCATCGGAAAGCCAAACTGATCCTGAAGAGACTGAATCCATCAGTGAGCACATGCATTCAGATCTTGGCCTTCAAAAAGAAGGGCGCCCATGGGCTACAAGGGCACAGATTTGCTTTCTTTGACTGCCTCCATGATGTGTATACTCCTTGTAACCTCTGCTTTTGCCTTCATTTGCCGGAGTTACGCATTTCAAATGAACTTGCTCCATAGCTAGTCAAAAAGCTGACTGAAAACATAAGAGAATGAGTGTATTTACAATCCAAAGCAACTGCATCTTGACCTCCAAAAAGAAGGGCGCCCCTGGCTTGTAGAGGTGCAGATTTGCTCTAAATTTCACGTTTTCCACCATTTTGTGCTTTGCGAACACAACATCAGGTACTAAGGTTGACCCTGCCAAGATGTTACCACTGCTGACATGTGTACATGATTGCATCTCACTATTTTCACATGTACGGACGCATAAAGTTGATTTGCACGTTGATTGCACAAGCGTCTCCCACGTTACATAGTGAAAAGTTTCCAGACAGAATATTTTTACACTTTTTGCCAGTCTGAAAAATCCCCTTCATCAAGAAGCATCTTTCATCATAGAATGTTCTGCTTCGATTTTCAGGCTTAGATTTTGATACCTGGTACTGGCCAACTACCATTGACGACCTCAGAGGTCCTAACTTTTCTCCTGAAAATGTGAAAACACTTAAACTGACTTAACCACTGTGATTGTGATGTGAAATAAGCCACAATCAAAATTGATTTCAGCCAATTTTCACAAGTTCCTATTTTTTAGGGTTTTGATCTAAAAACAAGGTTCGAAAACCCTAATTTAAAAATAAAAAATAAAAATTGCCAGTATCTTCCTAGCATCACACTAACCAAAAGCCCATGCTTGATTTGCCCAAAAACTGAGTTTTGACATCATTTTTACAAGGTTTAGACCATTTTAAGCAAAATGCCTTAATGAAGCAAAAAATTTGGTTTGGTTACAACAAACATTAAAGAAGGTGAATCTCTGAGAGGAAGACAAGCCTAAGACAATCCTTGTTGGTGATGACTGGGATCCCGTACTGGAGGTGGTGATGTTTAAGATTTTCATGGAGTACAAAGATGCATTCGCTTGGACATACAAAGATTTGAAAGGTGTACCACCAAAATTGTGCATACATAGGATCCCTCTCGTACCGAGAGCACAACCCATATGGAAGAGACCCTACAGGATGAACAAGAATTATTCCACCAAGGTACAAGACGAGATTCAAAGGATGTTGGAAGCGAGCATTATATTCAAGGTGGAAGTCAGTGATTGGGTGTCACCAATTGTCTTATCTCTGAAGGAGCAGTCAAAGTAGATCCGAATATGTGTGGACTTTCGAAGCTTGAACGCGGTAACAATCAAAGACCCATTTCCAATTCCCTTCACCGACACAATCCTGGAGGAGGTAGCTGGACATGAAATGTACTCATTTATGGATGGGTTCATTGGATATAACTAGATAAGCTAAAGAGGACAAGTTGAAGATGACATTTGTTGTCGAAGACAGATTGTACATGTACAACCGAATGTCGTTTGGGTTGTGTAACGCACCAGCCACCTTTCAAAGAATCATCCTACATATTTTTGACAAGATGTCAGTTGGCAACTTTAAGGCATTTATGGACGATTGGTCAATCTACAGTGACAAGGAGAAGCATCTAAAAGCACTAGGAGAATGTATGGAGAGGTGCAGGGCAGCACGCCTAGCACTGAATCCGAAGAAGTGTCAATTCATAGTACCGCAAGGAAAGTTGTTAAGCTACATTGTTTGTAAGGCTAGATTGAAGACAGACGCGAACAAGATAAAGGTCATCATATAGATGGAGGCCCCAAAAAATGTCACCGAAGTGAAATCCTTTCTTGGACATGTGGCATAATACCAGAGGTTCATCAACAAAATAGCACAAATTTCCCACCCACTCGATATACTCAGGAGAAAAGGACAATCCTTTATGTGGAAGGACAAGAAGGAGAAGGCATTCAATGAGTTGAAGGTACGATTGCTCAGTTCACCAATATTGGCGTACCCTGATTAGAACAAAGGGTTTCACGTACACATTGATGCCTGAAATTATGCAATCAGAGTGACACTGGCACAAGTGGGCGTACAAGGACTGGATCATCCAGTGTTCTTTGCCAGTCGTTTGTTGTCAAAGGCAAAAAAGAACTACAATACGACGAAAAGAGAAGCCCTCGAGATGGTGTATGCAGTGCAAAAGTTTAGACACTACCTCTTGGCAACACTCTTCACGTTTTATGTGGACCATCAAGCTTTGATGTACTTAGTGAATAAACTTATAATACAAGGGAGAGTAGGTCAATGGTTGTTGTAACTACAAGAGTTCACTTTTACAATCATCGTACGTCCAGGCAAAATCCATGTGATTGCCGACCAACTATTAAGAATTTGGTCAGGCAAACCTGTTGAGGGTGGAGTGAATGAAGACTTTCCGGATGCTCACTTGTTCTAGATTGCAGTACTCCGTCTGTGGTATGAGAAGATTGGCGAGTACCTATCAATGTTGACATTTCCGAGGGAGATGCCGCCAGCCAAACGAAGGAAGTTCGTACTTGAAAGCAAAACCTTCCAACTTATCAACGGACTACTATATAAGATGGGGCTAGATCAAATATTGAGGCAATGTGTAATGGAGGAAGAGATTTTTGGGTGTACTAAAAGAGGCACACGAAGGCCTAGCCGGAGGACACATGGGACCCGATGCCACAGCAAGGAAAGTTCTTTTGGCAAGATTATGGTGGTCAACAGTACATACAGATGCCCGAGAGCGGGTGACGAGCTGCGACGTGTGCCAGACAGTGGGAAAGCCTCTCAAGCGAGACTAAGTGCTATGGTTGGTTAGCCCATATCATAGCTAGGTTTTGGTACAAAATTTGAATGTATGGCTGCTCATTTTATGACTATAAGAGCTTCATTCGGGACTATGATCAGGTCTGTAATCAGACTTTCAATCTCTAACTTCAGTTATATATCATTGGCATATTTGATATTGTCATTGCACGCAATTGAATGAAGAATCGAAAATGAAAACTACTACATTCTATAATTCCTTCCTAGATGCGAGCAAACCAAAAAAACTAGGGGTGGTTGTTATATTGGTATCAGAGCAAACCTTTCCTGCCAGCCTCTGATAAACATATGCAATCAGCTTCATACCTTCTACCAGTGAGAGGGAACAAAGAGATATTCAAAGGGAATTAAGGAAAGGACATTGGCAGCCCCCACAAGTTCTTGAGGGTGAAGGAGTCTCGAGTGTTCTCAAGGCTCATTGGAAGCCTTCACAGGGTGTTGAGATGCATCAAGACCCTCCAGGTGAACAGGAGAGTCCGCCAAGGCACATGGCTGAAAGAGGCAAGGGTAGAGTTGGTTCAATTACTCCTAGTGCAAAAACGGAGAAGAAGTTTGATATGATGATGGATAAGATGTCTCAATTGTTGGGGAAGATTGGGAAAACTCTGGTAGTAAACAACTCACACAACAAAACACAAGGCAATCCAACACATAATGGGGACAGCAGCTCCACATATCAGCAAGGGGGTAATGGAGGACAACATACAACAGCAGGGTTGAACACCTTTTCTAGACCTTTCCAGCCCCCACTTATTCCAAAAGAGACACCACAAAATGGTCATGCCACTTCCCTACCTTTGGTGGATGAGTTGAGAAATGTCTATGCTGAATATGACACCCTTCCAAAGGCTTTAAAAGAGCACTTAACCTTCAATGAGTTCATGGACCAGAAGAGGAAAAAGGGTGGTGGTAGAGCTGATCACAAAGGACCAGCAATTAAGAGAGACCTACAACAGGCTATAGGCCAGGTAACACTTGCCATTATGATAGTAGTGATAAGCTAAGTCACAAGGTTCGAATTCGAATTTGAGTTCGGCAACAATGAAATTCGGATGAAGTTCGGCAAGGAAAAAATTCGGATTAAATTTGTCTTATATTAAAATAAATAAATAAAATATAAATAATATACCCACAAAAGTATCAAAATAGTTTAATTTAAATATTTACATTCGAAAGGTAAAAAAATTCAAAAAAAAGTGTAAATAATAAACCAATAAAAATAAAATTATATTATATTAACTTTGAATACATTAGTAAATCTAAAAATATTATATTATTATAATATAATATATTGAAAATTTAATTTAAATAATATTAATATATAAATAATAATTATGTTATAATAAAAATTTAATTACATCGACAAAGCAATAATCATTATTCCATATTAAACATGAGTAAAACACAAGTATGTACCGAATGTCGAACGCTTGAACATCAGAATGCATGAAAATACATTTAACGATTAGAAATACACAGTGATGAATAATGAGGAGGAATGTCGATCTATTGTAAGGCCGTTGTCGAAGCGTAGAGGCAGGTCAGGGTTAGAAATAAACAACCTTCCATAGGAAACTAAGTGGGCATACCATTCACAGCGCTCTCGCCTTTCTCTTTGTCGTACCCTCCGCTCGTAATATCTCAGTGCTGGAAACCGCGGCTCAGTGACGTGCAAGTAAGCCAAACGGAGCTGATTCAGCTGCTCCACCATATAAAGACGAGGAAGAGAGTTGCGACTACCTGGAACCGATGATTCGATTGTAGGATGATTTTTAAACGCCAAATACTAGAACGAAGATGAAAATGGCGGGGCCGATAATAAGGGTGGTTGCTAGTGCAAGAAAATCAATTGTTCAACCACATGTTTCAACGGAAAAATCTACACCCCGTGCCGTACGAATTTTTTGACGAACTAGAACGAATTTTCAGGTTTTGTTTTAAGTTCGCCGAATTTCGAACCTCATGGCCAAA
Organism: Sequoiadendron giganteum; assembly: GCA_007115665.2. NCBI lineage: Eukaryota > Viridiplantae > Streptophyta > Pinopsida > Cupressales > Cupressaceae > Sequoiadendron > Sequoiadendron giganteum. The sequence continues at coordinate 626,397,975 of CM021106.1, read as the reverse complement.
ATTCGGCGAATCCTGTGACTTAGGTGATAAGTGCACAACCAGGGCTAGGGTACAAAAATTGGACAATTACCTAGCCCTTATACTTGTTGTGACGTTTTCACACATCACCCCATCCAAGATAGGGACCCCCCTAATTTTTGCTCCATTTTGGTCTTTTGGCTTTGGTTCTCTCTGTCTCTGGTCTTTTGTCTTTCCGGGGATGTCCCGTTTGACCTCAGTTGAAGTAATTGACAAATTTAGGGTTTCTATCCTTTAGACCCGTTCAAGGTCAAGATTGAGTTACTCAGGTGAAATCTAAGTGCAGCAACACATTCAGAAAGCTCAAGGCAGAATCCCCCTGAAATCTCACTGAAATCCGACAACTTACTATTTTTAGTAAGTGCCTAATTCGAGGCTTGTTCCTCAGGATTTCAGGATTCTAATGACTTCAGCACAATCAGGTAGCTTCAGAGTGCCTACACGCGAAATTTGAATGGATTCAGACAACTAGCTATTTTTAGCAGTTCAGCCTTCGGAGGCTATTTTCAAGGTTTAGACAAGCAATTCTCCGATAAATGACAGGAGAATTGATCTGGGTTTTCCAAGACCTTCGCGATGATGTAGCATGCAAGACGAGATGGTGACTTTCAGAGTTCAGCCTTCTGAGGCTATTTTTAGGGTTTGCATGCAAGAATTTTTAATGCATTTCCGGATATTCCATCTGGGTTTCGCGAGAGCTTCGTAGTGATATGACATGCAAGTGGATCGGATCAGTTTTCAAGGACTTACTATTTTTAGCCAGTGCTAGAACTTTGACCAGTTTTCTGGGTTTTTCTGGGTTTTTTGAGATCCCACGGGCACTGTGACATGCAAACTCGTCCGACATCCGGCTGACCACTTTCTGGACACTTACTATAAATAGCAGTGTCATCCCAACAACTACCTATTACTTCATTCTAGCGCGCAGATTGGCAAACAGTAGAAATCAGGCGATCGGGAGCAGTCTAGAGCACATGCAAATCAGATTAGGGTTTCCCCTGCCACGTCTAAAAATAGATGAAGCAAAGTGCAGAGATGTCAAAACGAAGCACGCCACCGGAGTCGGCATCTTTCAGGCTACCTGCTAGTAAAATTTGAACACGATCTGAATACTTACTATGTTTAGTAAGTCACCTCATGGCTAAAAATAGCACGTCCTTGTCAGAGAAAAGGTGTGAACAGGTCTCTTACAGCATCAAGAACGAGTGGAGCAAATTTCTAAGCAAACAGAGATACAAAAGTTGATCAATTTTAGGGTTGCTAAAAATAGTAAGTGGCTAAAAATAGTATGTACTATGCCAGATGAGGTATGAACAAGGTGACAAAAGTCAGTGAAGGCACAGCCACCCCACTTCCAGCTCAGAATAGGATGAAATGCAAAGAAACCCTAACTTCTCCGGGTTTACTAAAAAATAGAAAGCTAGGGCATAAAGGGCGTTGGAAACTCATAAAGGATGACTGGCATGCAGACACCTTCATATGCGCCTAGGAAGAATAGAAGATACAAAAGTCTCTAGGTGAGATTTTCCTGAGCAGTGCTTGAAGGTGCCAGAGGGAGATGAAAGGTCACCAAAGGAGGCATGGAAATTCTTCTAAGGCATAAAATTTCCCCCTCATACCCCTAGGTGCGCCCAAGGAAGGTGAAAGGTCACCTAAGGCATAAAAAAAAAAAAAATTCCTAAGGCATGGAATATTCCTCACACACCTCAATAGGCGCTCAAAGAAGGAAGTCTACAAGCTTGAATGCGCCAAGGGGAGGTGAAAAGCCACTTGAAAGGGGCGGGATTCCTTCCAACACTAGCAAATGCACCTAAGGATAAAATGGAAGTTGCCAAGCCAGAATGCGCCCAAGGAAGCTGAAGGGTCACAAGATAGAGGCGCCTTCCTTTGCAAAGATGATATGCGCCCAACATGGAAGTCAACACCCCCATATGCGCCAAGAGGAGGTGAAGAGTCACCCATAGGCGTGGGAATTCCCTCTCACACTATGAAATGCGCTCAAGGAAAATGGAAGTCCTCTATGAAGAATGCGCTAGAGGAAGGTGAAAGGTCACCATGTGAATTCCGCCAAAGGGAAGGATACTAGGAAGAAAATATCTAAGGCGTGAAAAGGCCTGAGGGGTAAAGGCAAAGTTGATGCATAAAATGAAATACGCCCCTCATGGGTAATTTTAAATGAATTTTCTAAGAATTTTTCCTAAAGCAAAAAAAAAGTTGCCAAGGCGTGAGGATGATTGAAGTAGGAGTTGACATGCTCAAATGCGCCCTTCAAGGGTAAAATAATTAAAATAATTCCTAAGGTATTTCTTGAAGGAAAAATAATGAATACGCCTAGAGGATGATGTAAATTTCCAGAGTTATAAAAAAATCTTCAGAGAGAAAATTCTTCAGGGAAAAATCAGGGAAATGTGCCAAGGCTAAGAAACTCGAAATTGCAGGAGTGGAAGACTTCCGGAGGACGAGATTAAAAACATTAGCCATTTTTATTATTTTTAAATAAAAATTAAACGTACCCCTTTGTCCGAATACACATGAAAACAATGGATTCCACGAAGATTTTTCTTCTGGGTATTGAACGTTTGCAATTTCGAAGTGATTCAGAGTTACTCCACGCCTTGCTCACATCGTTTCGATGGATATTCTACCCAGTGCCTATCTTAAACAAATTCCTAAGGCAAATTTGAGAAATTTCTCTAAGGCAAACGAATAAAATGGATGAGGAATTTCGCTAAGAAGCTTGAACTTGATAATTTTGCCAAGGATAAAATGAGATGAAATGCCTTAGCTAAACAATTCGAAATTGTTCAGGGGAGTGAATGATTTAATATTTTAAAATCAAATGCAACGAGGCAAGCCTGTGCAGAGATGATGAATTCGTGATTCTAGAAGTTCGAGATTTCGATGCTTCAGGCGACAAGTGTTACAACTGGAAAAGAGAGGGAAAATGAATCCAAAATATTTGCTAAGTTTAGCCTCTGCAAGAATTCGACCAAGCTATAAGTTTTTGAGGTCTTCTTCATTTTTTTTCTCACAAGTTGCTGAAGAGCTGAAAGTTGCTAAGTTTCGAATTTCTGAAAGAGCTGGAGGTTGCTAATTTCAAATTTGTGAGAAGAGCTGGAAATTGTGAGAAGTGCGAATTTGCTAAAAAGAGTGAAGTTGCTGAAGAGGTGCGACCTAGCTTGCTGAAGTCTCAAATTGCTGAGAGGTGCGAATTCCTTAGTTGCTGCAATTGCTGAGAAGGTTCGACTTTGTGAAGAAGTTTCATCCGATTGCTGAGAAATTTGAAGTTAAGAGGGCTGCAGTTGCTGAAAGTTCACATTTGTGAAGACATATATAAGTTGTTGAAAGTACATTTCTTCTAGAAGAGAAGTACGAATTTGAAAGAAGTCTCAAGAGTTGCTGCAACTACAGAAAATTTTATAGCTGAAGTAAACGAGATAGTTGAGGTTTGCAGTTGGAAACATCAAGAAGTGTTGCAGCCTTTGTCATTTAAAAGAAAAATCTGCTGACACCTTCAATGATGGTTATTATATTGTTTTATAAAATCTTGTTTTCTAACTATCTCGCCCTTTTTGCAGAATGGCTAAATCAAGCAGAAGAGCTGCAGGCAAGAACAACCACACCGAGTCCAGACAGGCTGTGATCAAGAAATTGGGCAAGTCATTCTGGCCAGAATCCAAATTTTCATCCAAGCTCGGCAGGCTAGTTGACACGAACTTAGGCTCATTCAACATGGAAGCATTCAGAAGAAGGATATTGAGGACTGGAGGCCATCACTCGTCAGTGACTTCGCATAGAATTGTCAGAAGTGGATTGTATGCAGCTGCCAACTTTCCGCCAGCTATCCGATGTCCAGAGCTCATCATGGAGTGCACCTACCACTACAATGCAGAACAGAGAACAGTCACTTCGCCAGATGGCAAGGTGCTAGCTAACCTAACACCTGAAGTGATTGGGGAGGCATTCGGGATTCCAGTTCATGAGAAGATGATCTACAAGACGAAAGAGAGAGCTGGAAAGATGTACTCATCCACCACAGACCGATGTGTTGATTTGATAAACACTAGGTGGATGATTAAACCCAAGCCAACTCGCACCAAATTGCCCAAGCAGATAGTCTCAGATGACTTGAGACAGGAGTTTGGTGATCTCATTATGATGCTGAGCAGAGTTGGAGGATGCCCCCAAGCGTTCATCTTTGAACCTTGGATGTTCTATTTTGTCAACTTGGTGTTGGAGGGAAAGGATTACATGGATTGGGCACTGATGATCAGTGATAACATACATGAGCAGCTTCGTGGTGTGAGGAGAACGAAGACATTTTACATGGGCTCCTACCTTGTCTATATGCTGGCTCGCATGACGAGATATAGAGGGATCTCTTACAAGGAACCAATCGGTTGTGGATCCCATCAGTTTAAAATATATGAAGCTTGTCCACAATTGCATCTGACAAGCACAACCAATTACAAGAGGGTCAATGACGCCTTTACAATGCATATCACGAGGACCTTGCAGCAGAGAACCCACCACAGAATATCAAGGGAGGCATAGGAAATGATTGAGAAATTCGGATGTTGGTTTATCCAATTTCCAAAATTCACCTACATAAGGCTGCAAGGATTTTCCTCCTATCCATACAAATTGTCGCGGTATCGCACAAACAGGATAGTGATGCTGGAAGTATCTAGGCAACTGATTGCCTATGATAAGATTCAGAAGAAGAAGAAGAAAGGTGGACTCGGATTCTCGATTACTATGGGAAATTCAGATGAAATCTGCCCATCGCTGCAAGTAGCAAGAGAGGCAGAAGCGGAGCTCCAATTCTTCCACCTTTCCTATCACACCAGTAGGCATTACTACGATCCCCACAGAAACATCAGGTGGATATTGACAGAGGAGTTCAGGCACAAGGTGCAGATCGAAGACTTTTGGGCTAGTGCAGTGGATGAGATCGAGGTCAGAAAGAGAATGTTTTCTCGGATACCGTTGGGGATGGTCAGAGAGTGTGAGATCATCCCAGTGCCAGATCAAATTGAGGAGGATATAAACGTAGTACAGGCTGACTACGAGACAGTAAGAGATACACCTTTACCTCTCCCAGATTGGTCTGAGCCAGAGATCATTGACTTGGATACACTTTGTATCCCAGTCTTGACATTTACACGGAGTTGGGTAGAGAGGCACGTCAACCGACTCAAGGGAAGGTCAATTCCCCTTACCTACAATTTGATGGGAGACAGTAGATTGCAGACAACTAATCAGAGGAGACGAAGTAATCCAACTCCAGAGCCTCAAGGACAGGCAGCCAGTTCGACTTGAGCCAGTGGAAGTTGAGGCAGTCTTGGCCAAATTCATCAGATTTGCAGCCAGTGAGAAGGAGAAAGGAAACGCCCTTCTGGACGATGACCTTCTGGAAGGAGACGACGTGCATTGATGGCAGGGTGTGGTGCATTGATGAGGAGTGGAGGGCGCATTCATTGCCCCACTCCTCTCGGTGGCGGTTTTTAGGGCAGAAGCCCTAATTAAGGCATAGGTGGCTCAATCTGAGCCCTTTATTGTAATCAGATCTGAACCGTCCACTAATTGGACTCATTATAAAAGGGGCATCCCCCCTCATTTGTAAAAAGTTAGAATTATAATCAGAGATAGATCAGAGCTAGACAGAGATAGAGATTGATAGAAGTTAAAGTAGAGCTAGGAGGTAGCTTAGTTGGAAAGGAAAGAAAGACTTTCCCTTTGAAAGTTTTTGCAAAAGATTGTTGTGTAAGACTCTCATGATATAAAGATTTCATTGATTGGTGACTTCATTTTGTGTTGTGGGCAGTTGACGAGATCTTTTCATCTTTCCAATTCGAATAGAGTAAAGTAAAGTAGATTTGTTTTCATGCAAGTAGAGTTAATTGTGGAATGTGACATTAGTTTGGGCATATCTTCCCGTATCCATATCACTGGCGGACTTGCTGACGGTAAGTCTGCTCTTGCATGGTCAACTGGAATCTCAGCACTTAACTTCGATTGTGTTTAGTGTGCCCACTTGCTTCGTTGTGAAGGGGTGCGCATGGTGAATCTCAATCTGAACATCTCATCCATCCTTTGAAGATTGCACCAGCTTTGTCAGAGTTGTCCGAAGGGGAGACGAAACGAAGTTTGGTTTGAAGACTGTCTAAGCTAATCCTTGCATACCACCTGTAGAAGTAGATTGTAGAATTCCTATCCTTACCTCCTTTAAATTCAACATTTCCCGATCCATTCAAATACCAGAGCATCATAGTCAAAATCCTTCACTTGCTTGAACATGTAAAGTTGAACAATTACGTAAGTCCCCTTGGAATACCCAACATATTCACATCAACCAACTGAGTCTATTCGCATTAAAGGAACCTTGGAGTCGAACACATGAACTTTCACGCAATCTTAGCATGCAGAACACTTTGATCAAGAGAGAATAGAGTGGCCATTGGACATTTTTATTCTGTGTTGGTGTTGTCATAAAACACACGTCAACAAGACCCATGACGGAGGAGGCAATTAAGTTTGTCACTCTACATCTTGATAGAGTAGCACACAAGTGGTGGTACCATGGCCTTGTCACATCAAGCAAGCAATTTGTAACATGGATCCTAATTTGGGATTATGTGAGCAGCATATTGAGTTCATTGTGATGCAGCAATGGAACACTATAAACACCCCACTCCATATGGCAACCTTTGCTCTAAATCTCAATTGGTATGCACCAAAGATTAGGAGGTTGCCTCCTTATGATAACAAAGAGGTGAAAGAAGGGTTAATGAAAGCCATTAAAAAGATGAATTCAAGTGAGGAGTCAACTATACTTCACACACAGTGGCTTGCCTTTACTAACCTTGGCAGTCCAACATTCAACAAACCAAAGGCAAAGAGAGAAAAAGTTGTATTAGTTCAAATTGATCCTATTATATGGTGGACATGGCACAACAAGGAGTCATCAAAGTTGAGGAATAGACTTACCTCTAGACAAACAAAGAAGTTGGTGGCCATGCATAGTGCTTTGTGACCTTAGGATTGTCAAACTTCTAAGTATCAACAGATTCTAGCTTTATGTGGGATGTTGATCCCAAAGACACCACTCAAATTGATTAGGAGGAGACACAAGAGAGATTGGTTGAAGTTCCATTGGATAAGGAACCCCTCATAGTGGCAATGGCTCAGTGTAAAACTCTGATTTTGCTGCAGTGTTGGCAAATGTTAATTAGGGGCATCATGCTTTCTATGTTTTTGTGAATTTGCCATTTTGAGTACAAACTTGCAGCCATCGGGGCTTTTGTTGTATTTTTTAATTTTATATCATATACACATTTGTCAATGAACAATGAAAGCAATTAAATTTTAAATTTTGACATTTGTTGATTTGTTTGACTCTCATATGAACTATAAATTCAACTCTAATGTTATGTATTAAGGATCTATAATATATATGATGAATGGCTTATCATATTATCATATGAATAAATTCCCCTATATTTTTGAATTTTTCCCTAGTTTTTATATAATTCCTTGTCCCCTAAAATGGCCTCAAAACAATTTGTCCCAAAAATGCATCCCCTCCTCCCTTGCCTTCCTCATCCCAGAAACTTGGTAGAACATAGCTACACATATATTAATAATACTCTATGTAATCACTAATTCTAATGCTGAACAAATCTTGATTTCCACATTCGTCCACCCTAGTTTAATAGGGTACTAAACTAGTTTAACTAAAGTATAGAATTTGTGCAAACAGCTATATTCTAACCTTCACTACAAAGAGCAGAACTTATATTTGAACTGGTCAAGAACTCTATTCATCAAATGGTGCAACTAATGCTCATCAATATTCAAATATCCCAACATCTGCATGGAATACTTAAGGAATACTTAAGGAAATGGAATCCTTTTCTTCTACCAATCAAAATGGATATTACAAAGCTATCAAAAACATCCATCACTGAGTCACAAGAAGTTAAGAAGGGAAATACAGCTAACTTATTATACTAAATGGAAAAATCACATCATGAGCGGCAACATTATCTTGTTAATTCACCAATGTCACCAGTGCAAATGACATGAAAGCTAATTTTACTCAAAACTCAACTATTGCTTGCAAATTCCACAATAATCTCTCATTATTACAACCATCTATTTAAACACTTGATTAGTGAAATCTAAACATATAATTCTAGTAATATTCAAAAGTAGGATATTTAACATATAACATTTAATTAGAATATTTCTATTTTGTGGTGACAGGTTTCTTTGTTATAATATTTCCCCATAACAATGCACAATTCAGCAATAGGGACATTCTCACTTTGAAGCACTTTTCAACTAAAAAAGAGTACAAAATACCTCCTTAAGAACTTTTATAGTGTACATCGAGTTAAATTCAATTCCGCCCCCATGCATCAATTCACTAAGATACCCCGTAATCCGTAATGCTCCCTGGCCCACAAGTTCCACACCCACATTGCGCATGACTTTACCACACAAAACTGAAAAGACAAATAACAAACATAACTATATCGCCAAACACAAAATCAAGCTAAATTATCTCTTCTTGATTACGTCCAAATAAATAACTATAAAGACAAATAACTAACACTCCATATTGTCTAGAACAAAAATGAACTGGAATCTCTTAGAGTTACTTACAGCACTCAAGGAAATGAACTTACTCTTCAACTCTCCTTATTTTTTATCAATCAATGCTTCAATACGACTTTTATTTCATGCTAAATGGGAATTATCTTCAATCTGGCATTCTCGTATGCCTGATCTAAAATTTTGTAACTTGATCATTAAATAGACTATGTAGCTTAACAATTGCTGATTTTGTATATTAACTAAAATTTCAAGATAATAATTTCTTCTAGAAAGTAAAGCAATGGTAATTTCAAAATACTCATCTTCTTTAGGCTGCTCATACTTTAGTATAAGACATGAATCTATTGAAGGTAAGTTCATCGTACTAAATCACTGATATTCAAAAACATCTGAGAAGAAAATCTTCCAACATGATAATTTGTGGAGTTGTACAACAAACTATTTTAATAGATATCGAGCATTTATGCAAACCAATTTTCAATACAAATTCCCTTAATTATTTGGTCAGACACATACATGAAGGGGCTAGTGTGCTTAATATTAGAATATTAGTTTATTATAATAAAGTGTGTGTACATTTGTCTCTTATAAGTAGTTAGTTGTAACTACCATCTATTTTTAGCATGCAACTAACTCTAGGTTTAGCATATGATCAATAATATAACGCAATGCTCTCAACCTAAGAAAGCACACCAATTTTCTCTCAATCTCATTCTTCAACTTTTACCAACATCGGTATCAAAGACAGTCAAAAATTCAAAATTTATATGATGAATCATAGTCAAGTAGGATGGCAAAAGTCTAGTCAATTTGCAATCCACAAGAGAAATCCTGCAACTCAAAAAGAGTAAAATTGTAGCACTAAAATTCACAAGTCAATTTCTACCTAACAATGGAAGTCAAAATTCTAATTGTAGGTTGATGAACTCTCTAGATGTGGCTAGTTGCAAAGGTTGCAAATGAAATGAGAAGCAGACATCTTGTACGGGAGACATGAACTGGAAATGCACAGGAAGGAGGTTGTGTTTCACAAGTTGTAGTTGTGGCCACCTAAAAAATTAAGGGAGAAATTTCCTAGGTTGTAGACACAACCACAATAGTCACAAAAAAACCACGTTACAATAGATAAGGGCATGAAACAAAAGGAACACAACCATCCAAAGTTGTTGGACTGCAAAATAATTTACGAGATTTGCAACTATTATCGCAAGTAGAAGTGTTACAACTAGGGTATGCATTTTTTTATCAATCATAAATTTGAGTGTAACCAAGAATTTTGGGTAATAATTTTATTATTTTTTCTTCCCAAACCCTATATCTATTCTGCATTTAATTTGTTTTCTGAAAAATGTCAAATTTATAAAGGGAGTTTTCCAAGAGGGCATAATTTAATTTTTGAGATGAAGTTTGAAAATTTTTGGGATCACTTTAATTTTAGGAAAAGTTTATTTTCTACTGTTGCTAGGAAAATGGCAATTATACAAAATCTAGTATTATAAAAGACACAAAAACTCACTAGGAAAATTTTAAAATTATAATATCTAGAGTCACAAGATACTAGCTATTATTGAATATCAAGAATGTGACAAAATCATGTTAGGCATGGAAACCAAACCTACTAATCACCCAAGTGCCTTTGATAGACGTCAAAGGGAAGCCCTATTGATTCTCAAATTGTCAATCTCAAATGATTTAATTCCTAGGATCTGAAGTGCTACATCTACACATAACCTATGGAATAGTTTGAAAGATAAATATCAAGTCTCTACGAAAAGTAGTGTCTTGTATTTGAAGAATTTGTTGTTTTCTACCAAATTACATGAATGAAGATCTTTCTCAGAGCATCTTCTAAAAATCAAAGATCTTAGGGATCAGCTCACCATTTTTAACAAACTATTAGAAAATGAGCATACAGTTGCTCTGACCATTGGGACTTTTGTGGAGTCTCTAAAATTATTGGCAAAAAGCCAAACTTCAACCTTTGACAAGGTTGGTTCATACTTGTTGTGAAAGGAACATCAACAAGAGCATATGAGGGAAGTTTCTTATGGGAGTTTAGGAAGAGCACTTGCTGCATGATTTCAGGGTGCACACCTTAATTCTCCTTCTCCCACTTCACAACCACAGACAAAGGTATAGTACTTCTATTGCCAAAAATTTGAGTGTAAAGAATGATTGCAAGAAAAGGAAGTAGGATCGATCCCACAAACATCATAATGAAGCTAATGTGGCAGATACTACTAAGGAAGACCATAACAAGTATGCCTTGATTGATTTTTCAAACAATGTTAAAATAATTGTTAGTTCTATGATTCAAGTGCATCCAAAAACTTCATGTGTTGAAAGGAGTAGTATGTCAAGTTTACTATTGATGATAATCCCATACAATTGAAGGGATAGGTGATATTAGAATTGTAGTGAATGATGGCATCAAACTTCTAGAATGGAATGTTAGGTATGTTCTAGGTTTGAACAGAAGTTTACTTTCTATTAGCCAAATTATAGAAAATCCTAAAATTCTAGTTCAATTTGTGGCAAAGAGTGTTTTATGATGTAAACTAGTTGAAGAAATTGCTCGAGACACTAGGCCAACTGGTCTATACAAAGGCTTGTACAAACTTGTTGATCCTGTTTACATGTTACATTGGACACATTGTGGTTCAGTCATAAATCTAAGTAGGTCAAAACAAAAGCTAGTGTTGTGGCACCATTCACAATATACCATCTAGTTCATGGGGTGTTCCACTACGTCAACCTACATTGCAGAAATGAAGGTGTCTCCATTCCGGCTGAGATTCAACCCATACAAAGCTAGTCTCCAATTGAGACATTGTCTACACAACATTTGCCTATTATGCCTTGAAAGCCCCAGTGGTGTTAGTGTTTCTTAGATCAGATTATTTAATCAATTGAACAAAAGAAATGCAACACATAAGACAATGAACACAACAAGATACCCTGGGAAAACCCTCCTCTTGAGGGAGAAAAACCCAGCAAATATATCTCTTATATATTGAAGGAATAAGAGCAGAAATCTGCTTGAACTCAGGCCCAACACAATGCCGAATTTGATACAATGAATAATAGCATCTCTCCTAGATGCAAAGATACAAATGAATATGTTTCTCCTTGAAATCGGTCTGCTGCTACAAAATGATGATCTGCTGTTCAAGTATGAACTTCTTCTAGGTATGCGAATCCAAGTATGAGCTTCTTCTATGACTGCGAATTCTGCTCTGCCAAAATAGCGAACTTCTTTGTGTATTCGAATGTATGTTAACATCAAAAGGTAACCTTTTATATATACCTTCTTGGCGCCTCTTCATATAGGTCGGCCTTTTGATAAATATTTTAATAACAAGTAAAGTCGGCCAGAATAAGTACATTGTATAACTTAAATATAAGGTCGGCCCATGTACTAGTGAAGACCGACGCTGCATTAACATCAACACTCCCTCTCAGCTAGGGATGAACTTCCATCTGCACAAGACACATTATGTTAGAATGAAAACAAAATAAAATATCACCTCAACGTGATATTAACCATTATGGCTACTCCCATAGATGGTAAAAACTCATCACGGATTCTCTCACGTGATGTTGTCATGGAGTCACACACATGACATCCACCATAGCTTCTCCCAGAGGGTGGAAACAAGGGCTTTCACCTCAACTCTCTCTCATCAGAGAATTGCATTATCAAGGACTTACACCTCAACTCTCTCTCAGCAGAGAATTGTATTAACAAGGGCTTGCACCTCAACTCTCACTCAGCAGAGAGTTGCATTCTCAACAAGGATCACTGATTACTGAGACTCTTTCTCAGTCAAGGCTGCATTCTCCACCATACCAAGTTTCTCTCGGAAGTATACAAACTTCATCCTGGCGAGAGGCTTGGTGAGAATGTCTGCCGTTTGCTCTTCAGTGCTGATATACCTCAACTGTATAGCTTTCCTTTGCACCATATCTCTAATATAGTGGTACTTGATCTCAACATGTTTTGTTCTGTCATGAAACACAGGATTGACAGAAAGCTTCACACAGCTTTGATTATCACAGTGTATGATAGTAGGCTCCATTGATTGACCAAACAATCCTGCAAGGAGCTTACGAAGCCACACTGCCTCACGAGCTGCCACACAAGCTGCAATATACTCTGCTTCAGTTGTACTCAAGGCCACTGAAGACTGTTTCCTGCTACACCAGGAGATCATAGCAGTCCCCAAACTGAAGCAACAACCAGAAGTACTCTTCCGATCTGAGACACATCCTGCCCAATCAGAATCAGTAAAACCATGCAGCTCCAAATCCACATTTGAAGAATATCTCAACCCATATCCAATTGTGCCACATAAATATCTCAGGATATGTTTAGCTGCTACAAGATGTATTTGCTTTGGTTCACACATAAACTGGCTAAGTGCACTCACTGCATAGCAGATATCAGGTCTAGTGTTAACTAGATACATCAATGAACCAATCAACTGTCTATACATCGTAGAATCCACTGGTTCTGAACTAGCTGCAGCTTCTTTCAACTTATCTAAATTAGACTCCATGGGTGTAGACATAGGTTTGCAGTCAAGCATACCAAACCTTTTGAGAATGTCAACAGTATACTTGCCTTGACTTAGAATCATCTCATTTGGCTTTTGCCAAACTTCTAAGCCAAGAAAGTAATGCATAAGACCTAGATTCTTCATCTCAAACTCTGAAGCTAATTCCTTCTTGCATTTTAGTATTAGATGTTCTTCACCAGTAATGATCAAGTCATCAACATATAAAACTAAAATCAATGCTTCACCATTTACTACCTTGAAGTAGAGGTTAGAATCTGCATCATTCTTTGAGAAACCCAAACTTGAAAGGTACTGATCAATTCTTTCATACCAAGCACGAGGAGCTTGTTTAAGACCATACAAGGCCTTCTTCAACTTGCAGACATGAGATTCTTTCTCATGTACCTCAAATCCTTCTGGTTGCTCAATGTAAACCTCTTCTTCTATTATGCCATTCAGAAAAGCTGTCTTTACATCCATTTGGTGAATCTTCCATCCTCTAGATGCGGCAATAGCAATGATGGTTCTAACAGACGTGTAACGAGCCACAGGAGCAAAAGTTTCTTCATAGTCAACTCCCTCTTTTTGTGAGAACCCTCTAGCCACAAATCTAGCCTTGTGTTTCTCAATGCTCCCATCAGCTGCATGCTTGATCTTGAAGAGCCACTTAGAAGACACCACAGATTTGTCTTTGGGTCTAGGAACTATATCCCAAACATCGTTCTTAAGTATAGACTGATACTCCTCAATCATGGCATCTTTCCATACTTGTAGACTAGAAGCTTCTTCAACATTTGAAGGCTCTGACTCAATAATCTGACTCATCAAGGCAACATAGCTAGAGAACTTGTGAGGTCTCTTGCTTTCTCTGAAGGTTCCTCTTGGAGCTACAAACCTTTCTGCTTCCTGCATTGTCCTGCGAGCCCAAAGAGGTCTTTTCTTTCCAATCACAATGTCTAGAGGCCCATCAGTAGGATCCAAAGGCTCAGCTGGATCAATATCTTCTTTAGGTTCTGTATCCTCCTCCAGATTCTCTGGGATATGGTCAACTTCCATATCTTGAGGAGGTTCTTCTTCATCGACCTCCATCGGAGTGCCTTTGGACTTTCTATAAGCAACATCTTCCTCAAATGTGACGTCTCTACTAATCTCAATAGACTTCTGTCCTGGAATGTAGATCCTGTAAGCTTTTGATGTCTCACTGTAGCCTACAAGAATTCCTTTCTTCCCAGAAGGTTCTAGCTTTGTTCTCTTTTCCTTTGGAATATGAACATAGACTGGACAGCCAAAGATCCTCAAATGACTAACTTCAGGCTTCACGCCTGAGAATGCTTCTTCAGGAGTTTTATTCTCTAAGATCCTGTGGGGACTCCTGTTTTGAACATAGACGGCTGTTCTTGATGCTTCAGCCCAAAAGAGATTTGTAAGTCTTGATCATGGATCATAGCTTTCACTGCTTCCACAATAGACCTATTCTTCCTTTCAGCAATACCATTTTGTTGTGGATTATAGGGAACACTGAACTCCCTCTTAATCCCTGCTTCAATACAAAAGTCTCGAAAAGTGCCAGAAGTGTATTCTCCACCATTATCAGATCTTAATACTTTGATCTTCTTCCCAGACAGATTTTCAATCTGCGCTTTGAATTCTCTGAATCTTACTAATACTTCTTCTGATTCTTTCGATCTCAAGAAATAAATCCAAGTCTTTCTAGAGTAATCATCAATGAAAATAATATAATACAAGAAACCACTAGATGATGCAATAGACATTGGACCACACAAATCAGAATGAATGAGATCAAGAATACATTTAGATCTACTTTCACTGGAATGGAACATACCTTTTGTGTTCTTGCCTAGGGCACATCCCTTGCATGTACCTTCATGTTCTTGATCGAATTTCGGAAGACCGGTGACCATCTTCTCCATGATAGGTAGAGCACGAAAGTGAATGTGAGCCAACCTTCGATGCCAAAGTTCACACATGCTGGTACTGTTATGCACAAGTGCTTGAAGAGGACGAGTGCACAGCATGTAGAGACATTCATGTCTAACTCCAATCACTTGAGCAGATTTGAAGCTGGAGTTCTTTGCCCATATAAGAACTTTCCCTTTAGAGAAGGCAACTTGATAACCTTTGTCTTCTAATGCTGAAATTGAAACAAGGTTCCTCTTTATCCCTGGTACGAACAGTACATCATTCAATTCCAAAGAAATTCCAGAATCCAAGTGAAGAGTGGAATTTCCAAACCCTTTTACAGAATATCTAGCATCATCTCCAATAACAACTTGATCACTAGAGTTGCTTTCCATTAAGTTTGAAAGGTGACTTCTGAATCCGGTGATGTGTCTAGAAGCACCACTGTCAATCAACCAAGTGTAAGAGTCCGTAGAAACATTGCTAGACAAGGCTGAATAAAATAGATAATTACTGGAGTCCTTTTGTGGAGTGACTTCTTCAACATCTGCAGTGGCAACTTGAAGCTTAGGTCGTTGAGGGCACACCCTCGCAAAGTGACCATACTTATCACAACGAAAACATTGAATCTTGGACATGTCTCGTTTTCTTTTGAAGGTAGGAGCATCATCATTTCCATCTTCTCGATTCCTTTTGAAGAATCCTTTCTTAAGGCCTTTTCCTTTGTTTGATGAATGAGAGGTAAGAACTTGTAATTCTTCATTCTTAGAGCTTTGACCAATCCCCCTTGCTGTTAGTCTTGACTCTTCTTGAATGCAATCAATCCTCAATCGATCAAACTTAGGAAGTTCGGATCTTGCACTGATTCCTTGGATGAATGCCTCCCATGAAAGCGGAAGACCATTGAGAGCAAGCATAGTCAGTTCTTTATCATCAATCATGTGACCAATAGTGGAGAGCTGATCTTTTATCTCTGAAATCCTCATGAAGTATGTAATAACAGATTCTCCTTTCTCCATTTTCACATGATGAAGTTGTTGCTTCAGAGCAAGGGCACGACTGGTGTTGTTGATTTCGTACATCTCTTCCAAGGTTGTAAACATCTCTCTTGCTGTATCCAACTTGAAGATAATTGGTACAATATGATCTTTGACGGAATCAACCAATGCTTTCTTTGCCCTAGTGTCTTTCTTCCTCCATTGCAGCTTCTCTTCTTCCCCCTCAGGTTCGGGAACTTTTGTTTTCACAAACTCAGCCAAATCATTCTCTTCCAAGGTTAGCATGAACCTGAATCTCCATGATATGTAGTTCGAGATCCCTTCGAGTCTATCCTCGATTTTCAGACCGTTCACCATCTTGAGAAATTTGGAAGATAGACTGAAAAAGAATAAGTGTTGCGAACTAAATCTGATCACGATCTTTTTCACACCCGCTCTGATACCATGTTAGTGTTTCTTAGATCAGATTATTTAATCAATTGAACAAAAGAAATGCAACACATAAGACAATGAACACAACAAGATACCCTGGGAAAACCCTCCTCTTGAGGGAGAAAAACCCAGCAAATATATCTCTTATATATTGAAGGAATAAGAGCAGAAATCTGCTTGAACTCAGGCCCAACACAATGCCGAATTTGATACAATGAATAATAGCATCTCTCCTAGATGCAAAGATACAAATGAATATGTTTCTCCTTGAAATCGGTCTGCTGCTACAAAATGATGATCTGCTGTTCAAGTATGAACTTCTTCTAGGTATGCGAATCCAAGTATGAGCTTCTTCTATGACTGCGAATTCTGCTCTGCCAAAATAGCGAACTTCTTTGTGTATTCGAATGTATGTTAACATCAAAAGGTAACCTTGTATATATACCTTCTTGGCGCCTCTTCATATAGGTCGGCCTTTTGATAAATATTTTAATAACAAGTAAAGTCGGCCAGAATAAGTACATTGTATAACTTAAATATAAGGTCGGCCCATGTACTAGTGAAGACCGACGCTGCATTAACATCAACAAGTGGCACTATGAAGGTGAGCCTGATGATGACTTCACCAAATCAAATGCATCACCTCGAAAGACAAGCAAACCAATTGATAACTCTGCAGCAAAGCATGTTCATTATGTTATTTTTTCCTATCTTTATCATATGCCTATTGTCATGAGGCTTTCTTGTGCAAATATTTAATGACTAAACCTCCAAATCCTTCCAAATTAGTCATTAAGAGGAGTATTAATTTAATGTCATAATAAAATGAATACGTACACTTGTCCATAATAAGTAAGTTGTAGCAACCATCTATTTTTAGTATGTAACTACTTTTTTATTTTGAGCATTTAATCAATAATATAATGTGATGCTCTCAACCTAAGAAACAATGTCATTTCCTCTCAATCTCATACTTCTGTTTTTGCAAACACTTAAGCATATAGTGGAATAATACATTTTTTCAAACTATAGTTTCTTTTACCCAATGTTAACAACGGATACCCACCTCATGGATGGGCAAGTTAACACCCACATGCCTACCTAATCAAGAGGTGGCAAATGTCCCAAGAATATATGTCAAAGACCAGGTGTCTCTCAACCCGAACCCTGTCTGAGAATACTGTGTTTTGACTGTTTTCTGTATTTTTTTGGTTTTTTGATGGGTTTTGCAATAAATGATAAATTGCGATTTTGCAAGGAATTGACTGGAAAATTTATATAAAATACTAGATGCTTAAATAATACAGAATAAAGATCAAAGCTCATTGCCAAATAGTTTATTCATCATGCTGAATAGTTACAACTATGAAAAATCAATATGCAGACAAAAAGGCAACAACTTTATTAATGAAAACCTGGTTATTGCAGCCGCCTTGAAATGAAGAAGAATAGGTATGGCTAGCTTCAGAACACGAATCTCCAAGCTCAAAAACAATGAAATAGCTCCAAAAACCCTAGGCGCCAACTTTGCAAAAGACAAAAGATAAAAAGGCAAAGCGATTTCCTCTGGAGATGAAGTACGGCCCTTGCTAGTATAGAAAAGTAAGGCCCAGCCAGCAGCAATAAATATGGTACGGCCTCTAGAAGAATGTGCTTGAACTCTATGAAATGATCCCAGACAAGTCGCCACCAATAATTGATAAATAATCTCTGTATATCTTTCCTAAATCGATCTAAATAGCACAACTGCAACCTCTGAATGAAGTTACCCTGTTTGACAATCTTCAACTAATATTTCACAGTCTCAGTATGTCAGATCTCAAGGAGGGAACGTTCCTCAAAACCTGTTGATCTGCAAAAACCTTGGTTTCTCAAACCCCAATGCTCTCAAAGAGAAAAAGTTAACAAATTCGAATAATTAATCACATAAATATTAACTTTAATATTTCATTAAAATGACTTTATAATTAATTATTCCATCATTTATTATTAAACACTTCTGATAACCCCCATTTGCTCAACCAAACATCAAACCGGGTCGATAATGAGCTGAACAGCTAAACCAGATGCCCTGCCCAAAATAGCAGCTTCCGCCTGTTGACTTACTATAAATAGTAAGTATCTGAAAAACCTTTCTGAAAGAGTTTGCGAAGGCCCAACCTGAATCAACTAAAGGGATAATGTTCCTAAACACCAGATAACTGCCTCAAATGATCCTCTACACACATCTGTCAGCCTACGAGGATTAGAATGATAGGCTAACCTCAAATCCAGCTGTGCTGACTAGGAAGGGGACATCACAATCCACCCTCCTCGAAATTGCTTGTCCTCAAGCAATCTCAACTCCGGATGCTGTAAAATCTCCTCGGACTCCCATGTAGCATCCTCAACTGGCAAATCTCTCCACTTGATCAGATATTCCCTGATCACCCGCCTCCGAAGGTGTCTCTCTCTCATCTCGAGGATGGCCTCAGGTACTAGTATCAATTTCCCTTCATCGTCAAGGGGTGGCAAAACTGGAGAGGGTATCACATGCTGACCTAATGCCTTCTTCAGGCGAGAAACGTGAAACACGTTGTGAACCCTGCTATCTACTGATAAGTCTAACTCATATGCAACCTCGCCCACTCATCTGACAACACGAAATGGACCATAGTAACGAGGCTTCAGCTTCTCTGCACCACTCTTCCACAAAGTAGACTGACGATATGGCTGCAACATAAGATACACCATATCACCCACTACAAAAGAACGCTCAACCCTCTTCTGATCAACATACTGCTTCTGTTGATTCTGTGCCCGCTGGATATTGTCTCTGAGAGACCTCAAAATGTCCTGCTGACTCTGCATCAGATCTCTTGCACTCGGCACTCTGCTATCACTCAATATCAGATCCAAAAGGTTGGGCGCCTCATACCCGTATAATGCCATGAAGGGCGTCATCTGTATCGTCATGTGGTGAGTAGAGTTATAACAATACTCACAGAGGTATATCCACCTCACCCAAGCTCTCTGCTGTCCAGCTATGTAATTGCGCAAGTGACCTTCCACCCATTTATTGGCAATTTCCATCTGCCCATCTGTCTACGAATGGTAGTGTTGTGACCTTTTCACACATCACCCCATCCAAGATGGGGACCCCCTAATTTTTGCTCCATTCTGGTCTTTTGTCGTTCTGGGGATGTCCTGTTTGACCTCAATTGAAGTAATTGACAAATTTAGGGTTGCTATCCTTTAGGCCCATCCGAGGTCAAGATTGAGTTACTCAGGTGAAATCTAATTGCAGCAACACATTTAGAAAGCTCAAGGCAGAATCCCCCTGAAATCTCACTGAAATCCGACAACTTACTATTTTTAGTAAGTACCTAATTTGAGGCTTGTTCCTCAGGATTTCGGGATTCTAATGACTTCAGCACAATCAAGCAGCTTCAGAGTGCCTACATATGAAATTTGAACGGATTCAGACAACTGACTATTTTTAGCAGTTCAGCCTTCGAGGGCTATTTTCAAGGTTTAGACAAGCAATTCTCTGATAAATGACAGGAGAATTGATCTGGGTTTTCCAAGACCTTCGCGATAATGTAACATGCAAGCCGAGATGGTGACTTTTAGAGTTTAGCCTTCCGAGGCTATTTTTAAAGTTTGCATACAAGTATTTTCAATGCATGTCCGGATATTCCATCTGGGTTTCGCGAGAGCTTCGCAGTGATCTGACATGCAAGTGGATTTGATTAGTCTTCAGGGACTTACTATTTTTAGCTAGTGCCAGAACGTTGACCAGTTTTCTGGGTTTTTTGAGATCCCACGGGCACTGTGACATGCAAACTCGTCCGACATCCGATGGACCACTTTCTGGACACTTACTATAAGTAGCAGCTTCAGTCCAGCAACCACCTAGCGCTTCATTCCAGCGAACAGAACGACAAGCAGTAGAAATCAAAGCAACCAAGGGCAGTCGAGAGCGCATGCAAGTCAAATTAGGGTTTCCACTTTTATAGGGGATGAAATCCAGAAATTGTCAAAATGAAGTGCACCACCATGATCAGCATCCTTCGGGCTACCTACTGGCAAATTTTGAGCAAAGTCGGAGGACTTACTATTTTTAGTAAGTCAAGACACGGCTATAAATAGCAGATCTGCACTGGAGGTTGGTATGAACAGAGCACTCAAGTTATCAGGATCAGACATAGCAAGTTTCAGGTCTAGTGGAGCTACTGAACCAGGCAACTTTGAAGCTTACTATAAATAGCAGGTGGCTTAAAATAGCGCGTCATCACCAGAAGCAAGTATGAACAGGTCTCTCACAACATCAAAAGCAACTGGAGCAAATTTCAAAGCAAACAGAGATACGGAAATTGATCAATTCTAGGGTTTGCTAAAAATAGCAAATGGCTAAAAATAGCATGTATTGTACCAGATAAGATGTGAACAGGATGGCAACACCAAATGGACGCACAACCATGCCAGTTCCAGTGCAAAGCAGGGTGAATCGCAATGAAACCCTAATTTTACTAAAAATAGAAAGTTGAGAATGCCTAGGGCATTGGAAACTTATGAGGGGTAACTAGCATTAAACACCTTCATATGCGCCCAGGAGGAATGAAAAATACAAAAATTTCAAAGTATAAAATTTCCTTGAACAAGGATGAAATGCGCCTTCAAGAGGCATGAAAATTACTCTGAGGCATGTAGAATTCCTCCTCACACTAGCAAATGCGCCCAAGGAAGCTGAACAGTCACTCTGGGCGTGGGTTTTCCATCTCACATAGGAAAATGCGCTTGGAAAAGGAAGTCAACACCCTCATATGCGCCTAGGGAAGGTGAAGAGTCACCTAGGACGTGGAAATTTCCTCTAACACTATGAAATGCGCCTAAAATGGAAGTTGCCAAGGTCAAATGCGCCTAGGGAAGGTGGAAGGTCATCCAAAACATGAAAATATTCAAGGGATATCGAAATTTCCTAAGGCCTCCTCAAATGCGCTCAAGGAAGGAGGTTGCACATGCTAAATGTGCTAGAGGGAGGTGAAAGGTCACTCTGAGCGTGGGTTTTCCTTGACCACATGCAAAATGCGCCCCAACTTGGAAGTTACATGGCCTAAATGCGCTTAGGGGAGTTGAACAGTCACTTAAAGTAAACGAAATTCCTCCTCACACTAGCTAATGCGCTTAAGGGAGATGAAAAGACACCTGGGCATGGAAAGTTTTTCACATGTGATATATGCGCTCAAAGATAAAATGGAAGTCTAGTGTGCGATATGCGCCAGAAGGAGGTGAAGAGTCATGTCTTAGGCGTGGGGTGGTGAAGGAAATGCGCTTGAAGGCAAGGAAGCTACATAGTCAAAATGCGCCAAAAGGAGGTGAAGAGTCACCCTAGGCGTGAGATTTCTTCATGGCATTTGCACCCCAAGTAAAAGGTAGAAGGTGAAAGATAAAAACGTTAAGTGGTGAAGGTGGAAGTCTATTATGTGAAGTGTGCTCAAGGAAGGTGAAGAGTCACCATGCGCCAAGGGGGGAAATAATGCTAAGGGGGCGTGATTTTTAAAAGACCAAGGGTTATTTTTATTTATTTTTCCTCTTCACATCATGAAATGCGCCTAGTAAGTGGGGAGTTGAAGAGTGAAAATGGCTAAGTAAGAAAGGAAATGTCTAGGCGTGGAATTGCCTAAGGAATAAAATGGAAGAATGACATGCTATATGCACCCTTTAGAGATGAAATTTAGATTTTCAAATAATTCCTAAGGTATTTTCTAGAGGGAAAAATGAAGGGTATGAATGAAGATGGTGCTAATTTCCAGAGTTATGAAAATCTTCAAAGGGAAAATTCTTCAGGGAAAAATCAAGAAAATTTGCCAAGGCAGAGGAGCTTGAAATTGCAAGAGTGAAAGACACCTGGAGGGGAAGAAACAAACATTAGCCATTTTTATTATTTTTAAATAATAAAAATTAAAAGAACCCCTTCATCCGGATACACATGAAAACGATGGATTCTGGAAGAATTTCTCTTCTGGGTATTAAACATTCGCAATTCAGAAGTGATTCAAGCTTACTCCAAGCCATGTCCACATCGTTTTGATGGATATTTTGCCCAGTGCCTATTTTAAATAAAATTCCTAAGGCAAAATTGAGAGATTTCTCTAAGGCGAACGAACAAAATGAATGAGAGGCACTTCGCTAGAAGTTTTGAGCTTGATAATTTTGCCAAAGCGAAGACAAGATCAAATGACTTAGCCAAGCATTTCGAAATTGTTCAAGGATGTGAACGATTTAATATTTTAAGAAATCAAATGCGACGAGGCAGGCCTGTGCAGAGATGATGAATTCATAATTCTAGAAGATGCCTTAGATGACAAGTGTTACAACGGACAAAAGAGAGGGAAAATGAATTCGAAAATTTGCTAAGTATAGCCTCTGCAGGAATTCGACCAGGCTATAAGATTTTAAAATTCTCTTCATTCCTCTCACCAGTTGCTGAATGCAAAAATATTGGCTAAGTGAAAGTACGAATTCCTGAGGAACTTGAAATTGTTGAGAAGTTCGAAATTGTGAGAGAGCTGAAGCAGAAGTGCAAATTTGTAAAAGTTGAAGTTGTTGAAGGAAGTGTGACTTAACTTGCTGAGGCTGCAGTTGCTGAGAGGCACGAATTCCCAAGTTGCCACTTGCTGCATTTGCTGAGAAGGTACGAATTTGCAAAAGTTGAAGTTGCTGAATGCTGAAGTACGACTTGAGAAGAAAGTTTGAAGTTGCTGAAAGTGCAAAGTTAGAAGGAGAAGTACGAACTTCAAGGGAGAGGTTTCAAATTTGTTGAAAGTAAATTGCTGCAAGCAAACATTTCCAAGTATTTGGCACTGCGTTGCTGCAACCAAAGAAGAAACTTCTAAAAACGTTGAAGTAAACAGGCGTAGTTGAGGTTTGCAGCTGAAAGTGACAAAGTGTTGCAGCCTTTTTATTTAAAATCCTGTTGGCACTCTCAAAAGCGATATACTGTTTTATAGAATCTTGTTTTCTAATGACTCTCTTGCCTTTTCGCAGAATGGCCGAATCAAGCAGAAGAGCTGCAGGCAAAAACAACCACATCGAGTCCAAACAGGCTGTGATCAAGAAACTAGGCAAGTCATTCTTGCCGGAATCCAAATTTTCATCAAAGCTCGGCAGGCTAGCTAACACGAACTTAGGCTCATTCAACATGGAAGCGTTCAGAAGAAGGATAATGGGGACTGGAGGCCATCACCCGTCAGTGACTTCGCACAGTATTGTTAGAAGTGGACTGTATGCAGCTGCCAACTTTCCGCCAGCTATCTGGTGTCCAAAACTCATCATGGAGTGCGCCTACCACTACAATGCAGAACAGAGAATAGTCACTTCACCAGATGGCAAGGTGCTGGCTAACCTGACCCCTGAGGCAATCGGAGAGGCATTCGGGATTCCAGTTCATGAGAAGATGATCTACAAGACAAAAGAGAGAGCTGGAAAGATGTACTCATCCACCACAGACCGGTGTGTTGATTTGATAAATACTAAGTGGATGATTAAACCCAAGCCAACTCGCACTAAATTGCCGAAGCAAATAGTCTCAGAGGGCTTGAGACAGGAGTTTGGTGATCTCATTATGATGCTGAGCAGAGTTGGAGGTTGCCCCCAAGCGTTCATCTTTGAACCTTGGATGTTCTATTTTGTCAACTTGGTGTTGGAGGGAAAGGATTACATGGATTGAGCACTGATGATTAGTGATAACATACATGAGCAGCTTCGTGGCGTGAGGAGAATGAAGACATTTTACATGGGCTCCTACCTTGTCTATATGCTGGCTCGCATGACGAGATATAGAGGGATCTCTTACAAGGAACCAATCGGTTGCGGTTCCCATCAGTTTAAAACATATGAGGCTTGTCCACAGTTGCATTTGACAAGCACGACTAATTACAAGAGGGTCAATGATGCCTTTACCATGCACATAACGAGGACCTTGCAGCAAAGAACCCACCACAGAATATCAAGGGAGGCACAAGAAATGATTGAGAAATTCGGATGTTGGTTTATCCAATTTCCAAAATTCACCTACATAAGGCTGCAAGGATTTTCCTCCTATCCATACAGATTGCCTCAGTATCCCACAAACAGGATAGTGATGCTGGAAGTATCTAGGCAACTGATTGCCTATGATAAGATTTAGAAGAAGAAGAAGAAAGGTGGACTCGGATTCCCGATTACTATGGAAAATTCAGATGAAATCTGCCCATCGCTGCAAGCAGCAAGGGAGGCAGAAGCGGAGCTCTAATTCTTCCACCTTTCCTATCACACCAGCAGGCATTACTACGATCCCCACAGAAACATCAGGTGGATATTGACAAAAGAGTTCAGGCACAAGGTGCAAATCGAAGACTTTTGGGCAAGTGCAGTGGATGAGATCGAAGTCAGAAAGAGAATGTTTTCTCGGATACCGTTGGTGATGGTCAAAGAGTGTGAAATCATCCCAGTACCAGATTAGATTGAGGAAGATATAAATGTAGTACAGGCTAACTACGAGACAATAAAAGATACGCCTCTGCCACTCCCAGATTGGTCTGAGCCGACTCAAGGGAAGGTCAATTCCCCTTACCTACAATTCGATGGGAGACAGCAAATTACTGGCAACTAATCAGAGGAGACGGAGTAATCCAACTCCAGAGCCTAGAGGAAAGGAGCCAATTCGACCTCAGCCTGTGGTAGTTGAGGAGTCCATGCATACGCCATCTCGGACACACTCTCCAAGCTTACAGGAGGTGTCGTTATTTGTTGATCAGAGGGAGAGATTGGATGTAGAGCAGACAATGCGAGTAGAGAATCAGTGGGTCAGAGCATCAACATGCCCCAAGAGGATCAGCAGCAGAAAAATTAGCAAGAGACAGATGAGGGGGCGGCTACTGATACTCAATTTCAGCAGGAAATTGAGGCAGCTCTCGAGGGTGATG
The DNA here is from genome assembly GCA_007115665.2 of Sequoiadendron giganteum. Lineage (NCBI taxonomy): Eukaryota > Viridiplantae > Streptophyta > Pinopsida > Cupressales > Cupressaceae > Sequoiadendron > Sequoiadendron giganteum. The sequence continues at coordinate 626,372,478 of CM021106.1, read as the reverse complement.
CTACTTCAGATCAAGATGCCCAGAGCTCAGGAGACACTGAGCCTATTGATGACGGTGAGCCTCGTCAGAACGATGGCAGAGGAGAGGTTCACGAGGTAGAGGCAGGAGGTGCCAAAATGGCTAAGGGACAGAATGAGGCGTGATCCTGTGGATGAGACCGATCCCGCAACCGAGATGGAGGAATTCTTACAGAGGATCAGCGCAACTCCAACAAAGAAAAAGGCTAGGAAGTTTTCCAAAATATCCACAGATGAAGATGGATCCCGAACCTTGCATATGGCAGTTCCTCGGGTAGAATGTGATAGAGACGAGGTCGTTCCTGAGAACTATGTTGTGACAACCATAGAACTAGGCTGCCCTACTGGAGCACAAGTGGTAGAGGAGTGCGATAATTCCTATCGGGCACTCAAGGATAGATTGTCCCATGTTGAGGGCAAATACAAAAGGTTGAAGGTAGAGCACAAGACACTGATTGGCTACGTGCAGCACTTGTCCCGTCCTTGTGGGCAAGAAAATCCGGCAATTGAGCTTCCAGCTGAGTTTTCCAGGGAGTCAATCAATGGGTTAGAAAATTTAAAGAGAATGGCACAACATGCAGACAAGTGGGTTGCCAGTGTGCGTACAGAAGCAAGAAAGTTCATGGAAGATCTTGCACATGCCTATGGGCAAGCTTCCGATATTATGGCTAGAGTGGAGGCAGTTAACCATGCTTGGGGTGAGGCTCGCATCTATCAGATGAGAGTTGTTCTCTATTTAGGGGCTTTGATGAGCATACCTCAACACGCTTTGGTTGAGAGAGGTGTTATCCAGCAGGGGGATAAATACGACTTCGCCAGATGGTATTCTTCAGTAGTCACAGGCCGGGGATTCTATGATGCATCACAGGTAGATTCTGTCAGGGTCAGAAAGGCCATGACGAACATCTTAGATGGAATCCTCAACACATTGGAGGCAATCTTTGCCAGGAGGTTGACTTCTGAAGAGATAACTGCAGAAGGATTGAAAGACAAATTGACGCCATTCTCTCTGAGGTGAAAACCTTCACGCAGGATGATTTCGAGAACACAGCCACGTTCTCCAGTATCATACAGAACACCCAGGACGCCCTTGTTGCCTGGAAGAAATCATGTGCCCGGCATGGGCAAATAGTTGCAGTTTTGGAGTTTCAGTTGGATCACATTCCTCCTATCTCCGATCAGGAAGTTGAGGCAGTCTTGGCCAGATTCATCAGATTTGCAGCCAGCGAGAAGGAGAAAGGAAACGCCCTTTTGGACGATGACCTTCTGGAAGGAGACGACGTGCATTGATGGTGGTTAGTGGTGCATTGATGAGGAGTGGAGGGCACATTCATTGCCCCACTCCTTTCGGTGGCGGTTTTTACGGCAGAAGCCCTAATTAGGGCATGGGTGGCTCAATCTAAGCCCTTTATTGTAATCAGATCTGAACCGTCCACTAATTGGACTCATTATAAAAGGGGCATCCCCCCTCATTTGTAAAGAGTTAGAACTAGAATTGAATCAAAAGATAGAGTTGAGCTAGAGACTAGAAGGCGTATAGCATTTAGCTTAGAAGTTAGCTTAGATTGAGGAGGAAAGGAAGTTTTCCCATTGAGGACTTTGTAAGAAGTTGTTGTGAACACTCTCATAATATAAAGATTTATCATTGTTTGGTGGTTCTATCTTCTATTGTGAGTAGCTAGCAAGGCTTGTTCGTCTTTCCAATTCAAGTAGATAAAGTAGAATAGACTTTGTTTTATGCAAGTAGTTGTTAATTGTGGAGTGTGGCGTTGCGATTTGAGCATATCTTCTTTCATCCATACCACTAGTGGGCTTGTTGATGGTAAGTTCGCCTTGTGTGGTCAACTGGAGTATTGGCACTTAACTTCGATTGTGGCTCACATGTCCGTATGCATTGTGGTGATGGTATGTATATGTCGTGTCATAATTTGAACACCTTTCCCATCCTTTGAAGATTGCACCAACTTTGTCAGAGTTGTCCGAACGGAGACGAAGCAAAGTTTGGTTTGAAGATTGTTTAAGTCGATCCTCGTCCTCCACCCCGTAGAAATAGATTGTAGAATTCCTATCCCTACCTCCTTTAAATTCAGCATTTCCCGATCCGTTCAAATACCAAAGCATCATTGTCAAAACCTTGCATTTGCTTGAGCATATAAAGTCGAACAATTATGTAAGTCCCCTTGGAATACCCAACATATTCACATCAACCAACTGAGCCTATTCGCGATAAAAGGAACCTTGGAGTTGAACACATGAACTTTCACGCAATCTTAGCATGCGGAATACTTTGATCAAGAGGGAATAGAGTGACCGTTGGACATTTTATTCTGTGTTGGTGTTGTCATAAAAAACACGTCAACAAGTAGCTGGTACTAGGTGTCAGTTCGGTCCCACAGAGCCTGAACAACTCCTGCAAAAAGTTGCTCATGAACCGACTGTCTCTATCGCTGACTATCGTTCGAGGCAACCCATGTAACCGGAACACCTCTCTGAAAAAGAGCTCTGCAGTCTGCGATGTTGTGAATGTAGTAGTAATCAGGAAGAAGTGTGCATATTTGGTCAACCGATCAACCACTACATAAATGCAATCTTTACCTTGGGCTTTCGGCAAACCCGTGATAAAGTCCATCGATAAACACTCCCACTTCCTATCAGGTATAGGAAGTGGCTGTAGCAATCTAGCAGGATATGTGTGTTCCTGCTTGTTCTGCTGGCAAATAGAACACTCCCGAACATACTGAAGAACATCAGTTTTCAGCCCTTTCGAAGTAAACTGTTCCCAAACCAGCTTATATGTTTTGAAGTACTCGGGATGGCCCGCCATAGGAAGATCATGAAAGGCTCTCAGAACTCTATCCCTCAACTCGGAACCAGGAACCAGAAAAATCCGCCCCTTGTAAATGATCAAGTCATCTACAACGGTGTACCTACTATCTTGCTCTGTCCCATCAATAATGCTAGAAGCCCATGGGTTCTTAGCATACTCAATAACGATCCGATGCCTCCAATCCTTGGAGATCTGTGCCATAGCATTCAACTGAGGTCTGCGAGACAAAGCGTCAACTACAACATTTTGCTTCCCCTTAATGAAAGTAATATCAAAATCATATGATTGCAGTTTGCTGACCCATTTTTGCTGCCTCTCATTTAGGTCTCGCTGTCCAAGGAAGTGTTTCAGGCTATTGTGCTATGTACGCACACTGAACTTGCTGCCTACCAAGTACTGCCTGAACTTAGCCAAAGCATGCATAATGGCTAACATTTCCTTGTCATAAATGTTGTAAAACCTCTCAGGACCCCTAAGCTTCCTGCTCTCAAAACCAATAGGGTGCCTCTCCTACATCAAAACAACACCAATGCCCTCTCCTGAAGCATCGCAAAACAAATCAAATGACTTCGTAAAGTCAGGTAATGCTAGCACTGGACACGAAGTCATGATCACCTTAAACCTGTGAAAGCACTCCTGCGCCTGTGGTGACCAAGTAAAAGCCCCTTTCTTTGTCAAATCCGTAAGGGGTGTGGCGTGACGTGAGAACTCACTAACAAATCTCCTGTAAAAAGCACACAACCCAATGAAGCCTCTGAGCTGCATAAGGTTCTCAGGTACTAGCCACTCAACTATAGCTCGGACCTTCTCAGGGTCCATACTCCCTTGGCACTGATGATATGCCCCAGATACAACAACTCCTCATGCCTAGCTCACACTTGGATTCCTTGGCATAAAAGGACTCCTTAGCCAAGATCCCCAAAACTGTGTCTAAGTGAGCTAAATGCTCCTCCCATGACCTGCTGTACACCAGAATGTCATCGAAGAAGACCAATACAAATCTCCGCAGCTGAGAACTGAAAACTGAAAACCCTGTTCATGGTAGCCTGAAAGGTGGCAGGTGCATTGGTTAAGCCGAAAGGCATAACCAAGAACTCGAAGTGATCGCAATGGCACCTGAAAGCGGTTTTCTCAATGTCCTGCTCCCTCATCTGAATCTGGTGGTACCCGGATCTCAAGTCAATCTTCATGAAGAAGATAGCACCATGCAACTCATCAATCAACTCATCGATGCGTGGTATCGGGTACCTGTTCTTAATTGTCCTCTTATTGAGCTGGCGGTAGTCTATGCACATCCGAAGTGATCCATCCTCCTTCACCAATACAACCGATGAAGCAAAAGGTGACTTGCTAGGTCTAATATGTCCCATAGCCAATAACTCATTGATGGTCTTCTCTATCTCATCCTTGAGTCGTTTCGGATGCCTGTAGGGTGTAATCATAATGGGCTTTGCGCCCTCCTCCAACTCAATAATATGCTCAGTGCCTCTGTCTGGGGGTCTACCAGGTGGAATGTCGCTAAACACTTTGGAGTGCTTAGTCCTCAATATCTGGATGTCTGGATGATACTCACCCTTCTGCTGCTCCTGTTGTGCTGGCAATAACATACACTCCGTAGCCCAATCAACCATATCATGACGAATGAGTCTCTCCATCCGCCTGTATGAAACCATCCTCAGATTACTGTCTCTAATGGCTTTGATGACATGAGGTCTCCCATTAACCTTGAACTTCATCTCCATGTCTCGTAGATTGAGTGTGAACTCACCCAAATTGTGAAGCCATGCCATACCTAACACCACATCAGTATCTCCCATATTAACAACATAGAATTCAGTCTTGAACTCATAGTTGTTCAACCGCATCGGAAGATCAGTAATCTTTCTGTCACATTTGAGGGTGTACCCATCAGCCACCTTAACTCGGATACCCTCAAACTCCTTTGTCTGTATACCACGTTTCTCTACCAACCGTGCATCAATGAAATTATGAGTGGCACCAGTGTCGAGCAAAGTGATTACCTTTTGACCTGCTAGGAGCCTGCGAAGTCTAAACGACCCATCTCTCTAAAGGCTAGTCAAATGTGCCTCCTGTAGCTTCCTTCCTCCTTCGTTCTCACCCTCATTTTCGGACCTGTCATCATCTGAATGCTCAGAATCAGCTTGCTGGTCTGACAGATCAGATTGCTCTTCCCCCTCATAAAACCATTCCATCTGATTGTTTTTAACCTTGGGACGAAGAGGGCATACATGTTTTTCATCATAGGGTGCCTTGCACCAGAAACACAATTTTTTCTTCTGTAGATCATTCAGTGTTTCTCTATCAAAGGGTGGTGCATTTTGTCTCTTAGGATCGGGTGGATCCCTCTTTCTGTCAAAGGGCCTATTCCTGTCAAAAGACCTATTAGGCCTCGTGTAGGGTGTCGAGCCTGAAGTGAACTTGCTGCGAGCTACTGCAAGCTCCATGTTACGTGCCTTCCTCATGGCCTCCTGAAGAGTAGGAGGATCAAATGCCTTGACCCAACCTCTCATAGGCTCCATCAAACCCTTGACGAAGAGAATGACAAGTCTCCGTTCTGAAATGCCTGTCACCATGATTGCAACCTTCTGAAACTCACCGACATAAGCATCCAAACTACCTGTCTGTCTGAGTTGAGCTAGCTCTTTGAAGTAGAGTTCTGGATCCTTCTTGTCAAAACGCTCTATGAGCCTGCTGGTGAACTCCTGGTAAGTAGTGACTGCATGATGGCCAAGTGTGTACATGCCATGATGCCACCAATCATGCGCCAACCCATCAAGATGCAAAGTAGCAAACTTAATGGTCTCGTCCTCTTGCATAGGTCTCAGTGATAGATAATTGTCCAACTTCTGGACCCAAGACCTCGCTGATGTCTTATCGGAACCATCAAAGTATGGCAAGGTGATTTTGCTAACTGCATACTGTAAATCCCTATTCACCTGTGGATGTGGCCGCTGGTGCTGAGGAGCTCTGCGGTCAAATCTACGTCCACCTCTGGGCTTATGCACATCCATAAACTCATGAAATGTCAACGACTGTCTAATCTCAGGAGTCAGAGTAGAATACTCTCCAAACAATCTGGTCACGTTTGCCACTAAAGTACCATGTTGTGGCTGAAACTCTGTATGGTGACCCTGTTGCTCCGCTTCTGGAGTCAGTGGTGCCTCTCTACTGATAAAGGTAGGTTGTCCAGGCCTACGCTCGTGAACCACTGGTGATAGCTGTGGTCGTGTAGACATTTGTGGCTGGTCTATGCCTCCCAAACCACTGGACTGCCCTATCTGAATGTAATGCTGGTGAGGCGGAGTATACTGTCTTATGGTACCTATCAGCTGTGACATCATCTCCATCATATTGTCATGTCTACTCCTGTATTCTGCCTCAGTCATCTCAGCATTTTCTTTCTCTTTCCCTGAATCTCTAGGAATCTCTTGATCTGCCATGAGTGTAGTCACACTGTTTTCACTACTACAAGGGCTAGACCTGTGTATATCGAGAATTCTTGATACTGTCTCACCTTCTGGAATAGGTGGACCTGTCCAATCCTCAACTCTGCCTGTTCCTCTATCCTTACTATAAAATATAATGTCTCTACTCATGAAAAAGCATCTAAAAAGCAAACTTTTGAATGAAAAAGCACAGGCTGGCAGGACTTCTGTGCTCTGATACCACTGTAGGAGACCAGGTGTCTCTCAACCCGAACCCTGTTTGAGAATACTGTGTTTTGATTGTTTTCTATATTTTTTTGGTTTTTTGATGGGTTTTGCAATAAATGATAAATTGCGATTTTGCAAGGAATTGACTGGAAAATTTATATAAAATACTAGATGCTTAAATAATACAGAATAAAGATCAAAGCTCATTGCCAAATAGTTTATTCATCATGCTGGATAGTTACAACTATGAAAAATCAATATGCAGACAAAAAGGCAACAACTCTATTAATGAAAACCTGGTTATTGCAGCCGCCTTGAAATGAAGAAGAATAGGTACGGCTAGCTTCAGAACACGAATCTCCAGGCTCAAAAACAATGAAATAGCTCCAGAAACCCTAGGTGCCAACTTTGCAAACGACAGAAGATAAAAAGGCAAAGCGATTTCCTCTGGAGATGAAGTACGGCCCTTGCTGGTACAGAAAAGTACAGCCCAGCCAGCAGCAATAAATATGGTACAGCCTCTAGAAGAATGTGCTTGAACTCTGTGAAATGATCCCAGACAAGTCGCCACCAATAACTGATAAATAATCTATGTATATCTTTCCTGAATCGATCCAAATAGCACAACTGCAACCTCTGAATGAAGTTACCCTGTTTGACAATCTTCAACTGATATTTCACAGTCTCAGTATGTCAGATCTCAAGGAGGGAACGTTCCTCAAAACCTGTTGATCTGTAGAAACCTTGGTTTCTCAAACCCCAATGCTCTCAGAGAGAAAAAGTTGACAAATTCGAATAATTAATCACATAAGTTCGATTTCCTCTTTGAAAGAATATATAGCTTCCTTCAATAATTCGACTTTTCTCATTAAATCCATTAAATTGCATTTAATAATAAATATTCGCCCTTTTTTCAATACTTTGGCTAATATTTATTAAATGGCGTCCTTTTTGATTTAATGAATATTAAATTCATTAAATATTAATTTTCCCCTCTTTCTTTGTAAAGTATTGAAATACTTTATAATTTGCCATTTAAATATTAACTTTAATATTTCATTAAAATGACTTTATATTATAAAGTCAAATTAATTATTCCATCATTTATTATTAAATGCTTCTGATAACCCCCGTTTGCTCAACCAAACATCAAACCGGGTCAATACTGAGCTGACTAGCTAAACCAGATGCCCTGCTCAAAATAGCAGCTTCCGCCTGCTGACTTACTATAGTAAGTATCTGAAAAACCTTTTTGAAAGAGTCTGCGAAGGCCCAACCTGAATCAACTGAAGGGATAATGTTCCCAAACACCAAATAACTGCCTCAAATGATCCTCTACACACATTTGTCAGCCTACATGGATTAGAATGATAGGCTAACCTCAAATCCAGCTGTGCTGACTAGGAAGGGGACATCACAATATACCCTCAAAAAAGAAGTGAAATCTACCCCGTCCCTCTACAACCTATAGCCTACCCCTACACTACAAAATAAAATTTTAAATAAACCTTGGTTTCAAAATTTTACGAAGGATTGTGGTGGGCATCAAGGTGCATCATACATGTGTCTTAATTAATCAACAATCAATTGTCATCGAATTACATTTTGTTTTGAAGACAAAAATTCAATGGCTTACCCATTTTGAATTTGTGATTCATTATTTCATTGTGATTACTACACTTTATGATCGGTCACTAAATCAAATAACATAATGTCTTAAACCTTTTAACTATTTGAAATTCCAATTCTCTTAGATGTATTTGCTACATTTTACACATGGACACATCCTCGAGGCTTTTCCAGTCATCCCTATGCTCAAGATGCTTCAGGGCTGTAGGGATGCAGTGCAAGCATACCTTGGCCATCCCCAATGCCAACAGCACAGCTGGAAATAGATATCTACCATCCAGGGACATCCAGGGATGGCTGGCTGTTCCTGGCTAGAAATATATCTTTCTTTTTTTTTGAATTGTAATTTTGATAAATTAAAAAGTAAAAAAAAATAAGAGGGGTGTGGGGGTTGGGAGGTCCACAAGGCCCCCACCCTTTTCAAAAACCCTAAATACAGCCCCCTCATCAAAAACAAAAAAGCACAGTAGCAGAGAAGTATAATAATTGATCGCAGCCATTTGTAAGCAGTCAGGAGTGGCAGAGGAGAAAAAGAAGAGCAACATCAATGAGGTAGGTTCTTTTTTGACAATTTGTTTGAGTCTTTCGTAATTGAAAATCTACAGGAAAAGAGTTAAAACTTAAGACAGTTTGTACTATTTCAATTTTGTTTTATTATTTCAGATTTCTCTTCGTTTTGCAAACATTATGAACAGTAATGAGGATAGTGAAAATGCATGGTACAAATAAGAGGTGGGGATTCATTAGGGTGTGGGTGAAGTGAGGCAACCACATGGTCCAAATGAATGCCCCTCCATCCTCTTAAAACTTTAAGGAAAGGGCCCATTCAAAACCACTAAGCTTCTTTTGTGATTTATAGTAGCTTTAGACAAACATAAAAAGAAAATTTCAAGGGGAGTAGAGTTTGGTTATGTCATTTGTGCAACAAAGATTTCAAAGGGTGCTACACCAACATATCTAGTCACCTTTTTTGTGTATTACAGGACATGGGGTCAAGATTTGTGAATAGATAACCATAGTTCAAAAGCCAAAGATAAATAGATTGTTTATGAAGAGCAAGTAAAATCTAATGGTATACTAGTAGTCTATAGCTACACAATTAGCTATGCATCCATGGTTACTAGTGGTGAGGTTTCTACAAGAGAAAAGAAGAAGATTAGTGACAGGTCAGGGGCAATTTTAGAAATGTTGAATGTACAATCACGAAGAGAGAGAGATGATACAATTGCCCTTTTGTTTAATGCCCATGCCGCCCTATTTCATGTGGCACATTCTCCTTATTTTAAGAACATATTGAAAAGAAAAAATAACATTAGTTCCTCATATGTCCCCTTGGAGAATATAAACTATATTCACCACCCTCAAAGGTGAGTTTGTTGATAGAGAATACGAGGTAAATCTGGCTAAGGATGGGTTACTTGATTATCATTGATGAGTGGACTAATATTAGATATTTTCCGCTCATTGTTTACTCTTCTTTTTTATAGAACTAGTACTTGAAATATGAACAGAAATAACAATGTATACCAAATAGAGTTAGTAAAATATATCTTTATTCATATGAATTTGTAATGTCCCCTTCTCAGTAGCCACTCAGGAGGATCATTTAGCCTTCATTATTCCCGGGGGCTAAAGGAGAAATAAGGGAATAATAATTAAATTAATTATTTATAAAGTTATCTCAATAAATTAAAATCAAAGCATGACTTTATTTTTAATTAATTTAATTAAAGTGACTAAAATAAAATAATAAATTATAAAGTTACTTTGGGAATAAAATAATATCATTTTGGAAGCTTCTTGGAGGATAGTTCTAGAAGATCAAAAAGTTCTTTATAAGGAGCTGTGAGCTCGCCATATGAGCAAGTCTTGAATTATACTTTCCATACCAGATTGGTGAGAGCTTGAATGCTTGCTTGTCTGAGGGTTTGAAGACTTTGGGATACCGGTTTCGGTTGTGAAAGACCAACCCTAATTGGAGGTTTGTGGAGGGAATCACATCAGATTTCCTACAGGGGCGATTATTGCAAATTTAATGGTCTTTGACCAAATTTGGAACATAAGGATTCGATTGAGCATATTGGAGGTTCATTACCAGCATCTTGGCACTTGGATTTTATCTTTAGAAGCTGATTGCATTTCCTGGGAAAATCGTGGTTCATCCAGCAAGGTAGGCGCAGCATTTTGGCATCAAAGTAGTTCGATTTTTGGAGGAATCGAGTTTTGAAGGCAACGATTGGATAGTGGAAGAAATCCTCATTGCCAAGGACGAGTTAGTTGCTACATTGGTGGAAGTTGTGGTTTCCCATACACTCCCAGGCGCACCATTCTAGCAGCTGCAATCAAGTCGAGTTTGCATAAATTAGAGTTCTGGAAGAGCAGCGATTTTGTTCCAGGGAGAGACGTCATTGTCCAGGGACAAATTGTGGCTGCAAGTCCAGTTTTCAAGCCACAGCTGTAAGCAAGAGTTTCTTGGTCGGCATTATCCAGGTTGGATCGATTTATCTTCTAGTGAAATTATAGGAGTTTGCATTCAGTATTTCATTAAGGTTCAGGTCTGCATTTATAGTTGTATCGCTGTCATCACAGCTTGGTTTACATTGGCATTGTTACTCATTTGTAATCGTCCCATGAAGTGAATGTAAGCAATCAGTATTTGCAAAGTATTGTAATAATTTCTGAGTCCAAACTGTGATTCAATATATATAGAGAGTTTGGGAGTCCGCATGACAAATGTTTGTAAAAATGTCTCTTGGCTGTACTAGCTTATTGTAATTGCTGCACTTGCATTTCAGTCATCTTAGAGTTTTGAAAAACCAAAAATAATATTGCATTGCATCTTCCATTGCATTTACAATCATTGGCATACCTTAGAGTCTATTCATGCATACTTTGTCATTATATGAGAAAAGCCAAAAAGAAACATCATCTACCAGCTGAAAGAAGATTGCAAGACAACTGTTTGACGAAATTCCAAACCACTCAAAACTGAAAATTTAGAACAGAATTTGCAGGGGTCTTTACAGAATTTCTTAGAGAAGTAGACCAAATATGATCAATCAAGGATCTAACTCCTTTTCCTAACTACGCAAAGGCTATCTAAAGAACCCAACAGTTACCAAGCAAACACAAACGTCTACCAACTGAATGTTATAACTATCCAAAAGCTGACAAACAATTAATACATAATTGCATACAACAATATTAAGAAAACATAACAAAAGCATTGCACGCTAACCACATCGTTCCCCCAAAGAGAAGTCATTTTGCAAGCCAAAAAAAAAAAGTAATCATCAAGTAACATTAGGTAAAGTTTTCCAAACTTGTGACAGCATTGTAGAGGAAGGAGTTTTGGGTTGACACTTCCCAATAGCAGCCAGAATAACCTGATCATAACCTATCATTCCACAACCAATGAACATTCCTAGATGAAATATGGACAAAGATATGCACAAATGATTTCAGCTGGAAGGAAAAAGGAGAATTGATGAAGGAAACTTTGATCATCAACAAATTACAATCCACGTGAATCATTAGTAGAACCAACATATCCAAAACACAAGCCAGTGTATAGAGAATTCATTTGCCAATGACCATACAATCAAAAGGAATTGTGGCTAAGAACCAAACAAACAAGGAACCCAATCTAACTGCACACTAGACTTTGAAAAATGCTTCACCCAATGGATCACTGAACCCAAATAGTATTGCAAGCACTTCAAAATTATCCCCATCATCTTGTGACATTCATTGGGACATGTATCCATAGGCTCCAAATAAAATTATTTTTCATATTATTAATTTGATTTGTACCTTCATTCATGTCATCAATTACCTTCAATATCATTGTTGGAGCATCGATGTCAATCAAATATAAAGCTTCTAGCCTTCAAGAATAAGCTATCAATTCTAAACCATGTACTTCATCCAACACAAATGAACTACTCAATAGTTCACGATCACTTGGCCAAGCTTCCTCAATATGAATTGGTTGCTTCTTGTCATCACATAAGCCTTGTACCACTACATTACCTTGTATATCTTCAATAAAATTGCAAGTCAACGAAACTATTTTATAGTTCTCCATTTGCCCATGGAACAAGCCACAAAGGGAATTTGTTTCATCTTATGAATGAATAAATTTCCATAACTCCTTCAGAGTTTAGCTCCATGGGACCCTTATCATGCTTCTCTTCTATCCATACTTCTCTAGAATTTGAATCTATGAAATCTAAGAAATCCAAGGAAGTTGCTTCCTCCCACTACCTAATTCTTACAATTGATATATAGGTCCTACCCTTTGTTTCAATGGAGAGAGTGTTCCTTTTCCAATTGTGGCCAATTTTGGCTACTACCAGCCAACCCTAACCCAACAATGTCTCGTATGCTTTCTTTCGTAAGAGATGACCACAAAATTTAATAAAAAGGTTTGAGCTCCAATAATTACCATTTAGGCCATTAAAACTCTCAATACGTTGTGTTGGCACCCCATTTTAAGGTGTCTCTTTGCTTTGTGCTCTATACCCCTTTCTACGATTTTGACCTTGGTTATCCCATTTAGATAATTGATCAATGTTTGCCAAATGTGGTCCTCCATCCTTCCCTTGTGCATGTCATGCGTTGGAAGTTGCCAAAATCCACGAAAATTCTAAGTATGGTGTGTTTTTTGGTCATTTCCTAAACTTTTGGTACAAATAATTCAATAATACTTTGCAAATGGAGGACAATCTAAACCAAGTGAACAAATAAGCGCACAAGCTAATTCACCATGTATTGCATGCAACATAAAATGAATCCACCGATATTGCAGTGATAATATGGGTGTCCCAATTGCAGATCTGATGAATGAGCAATAATGAGTTGAGGATAAATGAGTGGCAGTTCAAGATAGATCCTTGAAGATGTTATTGAATCCTTATTGCCAGCTACAACAATTCTGAAATTCTTCCACCACCTAGACAATATTACAAGCCCAACAGACCCATAGGTAACTTTTGTGATCAGAAATGCAGAAATGAGCCTAGCAAAGGTTTGTACATCTACTGCAAGAGGAAATATGAAGCTTGCTGGACAGGGAAGTATCCCAGCAGCAATCCAAGTGTAGCAAACCCTTACTAAATGATGGTGTTTCGAAATACAAAGCTGAAAGCAACTGATCACACCTCAAGTATGGAAATGAATGCTAGTTGCAGCAGTAGAGTGATGCCAACTGCTGTACAATGCTCCAAACAAACCCTTAAATCATGCGAGCTAGCCTCCTATATATTGGTGCCCTTCAATAGTGATGAAATATGCAAATTGTGCCCTTAAATATATCCTAAGATTAGCACTCCAATTAGCATCAACTCAGAAAACAATGGCGCCCAGCTCTTCTAAAATGCTTCTCCAATCTCCTGCAATCTGAAATAGGTAGATTTAGCTCCCAACACATGCTTAAAAACACACAATTTCCTCAAAACCTGAAAAATGTTAAAAAGAACTCTGATTTAGCACAGAATGTGAATTATGGGTGAATTTTCCCAATTACACCAGTGATGGGGGTTTGCGTCCTCACCAATGGCGCTGCTAACGAGGCCTTCTATCCTCACAGGCAATATCAGCTCAAAAAAGATTGAAATAATATCTGAACTGCCCACCTTCCACATAGCCCAACACTTTTATTTAAACCAATTCGAATTTATCCAAAATAGAGCAATCTTGATTAAATTTGAATTCTCCTTGGCACCAACCTGCTAAAAACCCACTTTATTTATTTTATTTTATTAAAAATAATATTATTATTACATTATGTAAAATCCACACTTGAAATGAGACGATATTTTCGCAATTTTTCAGTTTGACAGATGTGCCATTTTGTCAAACAGATTGTATGCTAACTGACTGAGTGTTTTCAATGGTTTGAAGTTTACATATCACAAATAACATACTGATTAAATAGACAACATCATGCTTTGCATTGCTTTGGACTAAGACTCCATTTATTACATTTGAAAGAGGCATAGAACCCTTACATTCACATTTCAGAATAACAGTATAGCAGCAATATACATACTCAAAAATATAAATGACAGTGCTCAGTATTTAAATACAAGTTTGGCTACACAACAAATGTATGGTGGCTCTCGGTGACATGCTACACCCAGTAAGCAAGACCAAACTCAGAATGAGCGGTGGTGATGGATGTAGCAGCCATTTCACAACAGGAAATCATGCCTGGCAGGTTCCCATGCACCCAGCAATAACTACACGCCTCACTACAATAATCCACAACCTCACAAATAATTCTGTCCACCCTTTTCCAAACGCTCAACACTCTAAAACTCACACCACCTTGGTTTACAGACCTGAAACTCATGAATAGAAGCAGCGGCTAAGTATGAAGACCAACGGCCTCCCTCAACACCAACTAAAAGAGTTGGGAGGGGCGGCAATAACAGAAATAGCACCCTTAGCAGTTTCCACGCCTTCTTGCAATCTTACGACCCTGCCAAATATCCACAACTCACAGAATTATAGCTAGGCCTCCATTATGAAAGGATAGATGCTACGCAAGAGTTGTAGCAGCCATAGACTTAAGAAATTACCCATGTCCAGACCAGGTATGAGTGTAAATGTATTCGCCCAGCTCAATCACATCCAATAATGAATCTTTTCAAACCCTACGCCCAGGCCAGTCTGAGTTCTACACATTCACCAGCAATATAAATACATGAATATCATTCGACCAGCAGATAGAATAATTCCAATCTCCAAAATATTAATCGTTCTCCACAAATTTGTCTCCAAAGGAATCACAAATTTGGAATCACAACGTTATTGTGCAAGTGTGAATCCTGAATGAATCCGCCTAAATCCAGCTAGAGTGGAATCTTTCACCGCCAAAACTAGATACCCGTAGGAATTCCCACCTAGGGTTTCAATCTCTGAAGAGCTCCAACAAAGACCAAATAAAAATAATAATCCAGCCTATGCACAAATGAGCTCTTGCATCCTTTTTATTGCTCGTTTTAATTTTCCTGCCAAAATTATATCCACACTTTATTATATAGTGACTTTATTAAAATGTCTTTTAAATATTTCCCTGGAGTCACTTTATTTCACCTCATTAATATAATTATTTAATATTACCTTATTTAATGCACATATTGCTTGTCCTCAAGCAATGATGACCCCATAATCAGTACTCACTTCATGCCAATGATGCTCCTTAATCCTAGGTGTTATTCTTGTGGGTTCACCAATAAACTATCCTCTTTAGCGATAGTACTCACCAATCCTTCCCTTCGGCTCTTACTTTCTTAATGGCTTCATCACCATAAATGTAGGCTTCAGCTTCCTATACCATCACTACTCCCTGACTACAATTATGAAGATTATTGGGGAATTTCTGATTCCTGACTATGCAATTCCTGATTGTCCACTCATTAGATCTAGGAAACTCCTTAGCATTTGCTAGTTCAACATTGTCCCAATATGATACAATCAATTGTAGTATCTTGTCATGGTTGTCACCCTATCTTTCTTTGCTCAAAAATAAAGATGGAAACCTCCAAGCATAAATCTCAAATACCTATTTGGAGACAAAAGGTGGGAAACACACCTTCCATGCAATCAAACTCTGCTTGGTGGTTGTCCTAGAGGGGTAGGACAAACTAAAAATGTAGAAAACAACAATGTTGAGATGGAAAATAGTACACATAAGATCCATGTACTATAGTTCTTACCTCTGAAATTGCTGAAATTCTCTCTTCCCTTCAAATCAGCAATCACTAAATCTATTGTGCACTACAAATCTTATTTGTGAATTCTTGTCATGGTGGTATTTTTGACGAGCATACGGTGATACTGAGAAAGAGGGGGGGGCTCCAACCTCCACTTGACAAAATTATAGGTCCAGCCTATTGAAGGCTCCAATCCCCACACAAACTAAGCTCCAACCTCTATTTGATAGGCTCCAACCCCCACACAAACTGAGCTCCAACCAAGCAAGAAGCTCCAACCTCTTAATCCTAATACAGTATGCTTCTTCATAGAATCTTCCTCTCGCAAGATTGATTACAATTCACACAATATCCTTCTTCCAAATCTGATTACCATCCACACAATAACCTTCTTCCAAATCTGATCACAATTCACACAATAACCTTCTCTCACAAATCTGATCACTATTTCTGATTCTGTATGATTTAAGTCTTTTCTTTTCAAATCAGGTTCACACACACAAATACTTTCTTCTCTCACAATTCTAATCACACACTTTCTTTCCTCACAAAACTGATCTAACTTACGCACAACTTCTTTACATAAAATTGATCATAACTATGGCATTATTCTCACATAATTTACTCCCATACCATTTGCTCAAATTCACTTAACCATCTGCTCTTACTCTTCACATATATTTGTTATATATGTATATATATATGGGCAACATGTCTTCTTAATATAGATCTGAATTGCTTTTCATTTTCTGCCCCTTTATCTCTTTTCAATCTGCTCTTTTACATAGAATAATTTCATTAAAATTCTTCCCTTCTATCCACTTTTCTTCTTACCTTTTATGTCTTCAATAAGGGTAAAGTTTTAACATGCAATTCTTCATTACAACCTCAATTGCACCTCTTCGCATCAGATAACTTTCATTAAAACCACACACCTTTTTGTTAACAAATGCAACTCTTCCTTATCCCATACTAATTGCACCTTTTTATTTCTCCATTTATATAAGACAAAATTTGTCTTTATGTGGGATGGTTTTGTTATCATGTGAGGAGCACTCTTTTTAAGGAGTCAGCCCCATAAGTAATGATAAATTTTATTTATTAATTTCAACTTCCTTTTAAAAGAGTCGCTGTTTCTTTAGGAATATAAATCGCTACCTTAAATGGATTTAATAGTTGTTTTTAATCGCTGCCCTTCCTAATCTTCATTGCTGACATTTAGAACCATATTGATTGCTGCTGTTTTGTATTAACATTCATGCTGCACTTCATAATATATTAGTCGATCTCATATTTATATGTGCCTTTAGAAATAATAATTGTTGTTATCTTTAATTTAGTCGGTGCACATTAACAACCTTTAATTGCTGCTCTTTACGATTGCTGTCTAATCATTAGATTATCTAATGATGCAATCTGCCTTGGATGTGAACAACGATTTGTGGCCTTTGGCCTTCATACCTTCATGCAATCTTTAGTATCAATATTATGCCCTTCTCACCTTTGACATCAATGACAATATTCTTGGATAACGAATTGTTTCTACAATGACTTTGATATCAATGAAAACAACTTCTAATAATCTCGTCCATACGATTTGACATCAATGACAATATTTCCAACAGGAATGGTCACAAACTTCAACAGGTTTTATTGTGTCCCTACTATTACCTTTTGTGCCATTAAGATTCCCAATTATTTGATCCCATGTTGGTCTGCAGCCAAAGGTTTGGTTTCCCCAAGCATTTTCATGTGTCTTTTGGCAATACATTTACTCTAGATCCTTCATCAACAAATGTGTTTCTCAAACTTTTCCCCAAAATTTGCATACGTACAATGATTGATTTCTTCCCCATATTTATTACTAGTAGCATCAGGTTGATGACTTGTTTGTTGTGTATTGGTGGTTCTACTTTTATATTTCCATCTTTGTCAACATCATTACTTTCCTAATTTTGATTTTGGTCATTCCCCACTATATTGGTGATTGCCACTAAGTTGTGGCGTACTCTGCAAAAGATCTACCATTCGTACTAGTACAATGATTTGTAACACACATCTTGCAATGCTTTAATTAGATTTCAACCATGTCGAAGTACTTTCTTTTTCATTGGATCTCTTATGTTCTTTTGCCATGGCTTGTTCTACCTCTGCCTTTCCTTCTCAAAGCCTTTCTTTCTCAACATGAGGGTCTAGATATGTAGCCTTTTTAGTTTGTGCTTTGGTGATGACCAGAATTGCCTTATCTTGCTCTTCTACGTTGATCATATTAATGCTAACTTTTTGTTTTGGACAATCGATGTCCTCATGGTCGCCCAATCTACACCATTTGCATTGCATCCCTACCTTGTTCTGATTACTTTTGCATTGTTTGGAAAAATGCCCCACCCATTGCATATACAACATTGTATCATGGGTCGTTATGTGGCATTGTACTAGATTTGGCTTCTCATCCCACTATTATTGTTGAGTTGGTTATTGCATAGTTTACATACTCGGAATCAGAGAGTACTCGGCAAGCCCAAAAATTTTGACTCGGCAAATACTCGGCAAATGTGTGTGGATATTTATGTATGTGTATACTTAGGATTGCATTGTGCACACACACATATCTATACACATACAGAGGATGCCAAGTTTGCATGCATATACACACACAAACATGCCAAATTTGTGGGTTTTTTGCGAGCTACTGGTGATTACTCGATAATTTGACAGGAGAAAATCCATTTGCATATTGCCCGCGAGTAAAAGCAGAAATTACTTGGCATGCAAATTTTTTGGAGATTACTCGACTACTCGGAGAGTAATCGAAGAGTATGTAAACTATGGGTTATTGTTCCCTCTCCTATTGTGGTACCCACAAGGTGATGCATTATTGTTGTTATGTTGGCGGTGTATTTGGTGGGCTAGATTGTTCACCTTGTGTAAAGAGTACTTGTGTGCTTCTTGTTTTTAAATTGTACGGACACTCCTTGATAGAAGGTCCCAAAACTTGGCGAATATCACAAAATAATTTCTTAGGGCAACTTGTTTTGATATGATCCTCGTTTTTGCATTCAATGCACCATAGCTCCTTATTTTCCTTAGTGGCTTATTTTGCAACCTTCAATTCTTTCATCATTTTCATCATATCCTTTCTCAAGGCTTGGACAATTTTAGATTCATTATCTCTACATTCATCTAAACTCTCATCTTCTTTTTTCTTTCTTTCCCCTCGAGAAGATGTCTTATCCTCACTCTCTATATCCATTCCTCAATTATAAGCATCGGCACAAGAGGAGGGTGGCACAACTTTCAACTTTTTCCTTAGTGAAGTAACCATTCAATAAACCACCTCTTTTTTAGTCCATCGACAAGTTGATATTCACGTTTCACCAAGTGTTCTTTGATCCTAGAATTGCAATCTCTCACGTTTTCATGCTTCCCCTACTTCATATTATAGATTTCTACTACAATCTCATTTTCATCTCAAAGAAGTTTGAATTCTTCTTCAAATGCTTTCCTTAACAAGTCCCATGTAGCTTTGGAAGCTACTTCAAGTTTTGTGTACTAATCTATTACTATGCTCGTTAAGCTCACTAGAAATGATCTTAGCCAATAGGATTTATCATCCCAGCCACCAACTAGCTATATTGTTTACCTCCATGTTCAGACTTGCTGGGGGAGTCACCATCTTTCTTCCCTAATGCAACCTTTGTGACTGGAACTTAGTTGGGGTGTTTTGATTTGTATGATTTGATGCTTCTCTTGCACTCTCAGCCACGTATGAATCCTCTACTTGTCCTGTCTCAATGTTCCATACACTCAAGTTGGTCTCAAAATCTTTCCTATGCTCCCTTTGTCCTAGGATTTTAGGCTAAGATCCTTTGATTCTCAACTCCTTTGTAAGTAGTACTTCTTAAATGTGGCGGATATTGTTCTCGTATGTCTCTGACAATGAGTCTATAGACTCTTCCCACTCTTCTCCTTCTAGTGATGATTATACTAATGATTTCTTAACTTGGTCAGCAAGACCCACATATGTTTCATTAGGAAGAGTTAAATGCCTTGATATTTCATCTAACTCTACCTTTGTGTATTCTCTTGTCGTGGAAGTATTTTTCTCTTCCCAACTACAACACCAGTTGACACTTTTGAATTTCACTTCGTTCTCAGGATGGACTCGAACTTTTGGTTTCTTCAATTATTCCCCTTAGTCTTCTTCTTATTCCCATTGTTACCTTATTCTTAGGGACCGTCTAACTTTTTTCTCCAATGGCTCATGACCGCTTTGTAATTTTTTACCATCCTTCTTCGGATTTAATGGCATTAATTTTGAGAAGTATGTCGTCGATCAATGCTACGTTCTTCTCATTGATTCCTTTCTTCGTAGCATTGGAGTATTTGTTGATGGTGTTCTTATTTTTTTTCTATAGGCGGATCTTATAAAAATTATGAATGTCGTGCAAGGAGTCTTGGAAAGCGATTCAAAAGATGATCTACTTCTTCATTTATTTGCAGGTTATCCCAAATTGCATTTTGTGGTATTTGCCTCCTTTTGGCTTCCCTCTATACGTGCTCCTAAACAGATATGTCCCACAAACTTATGTGATCTTATATAAGGTCATCTTATCTTTCTTCATTAGATTGCACTAGTTCTTCCACTAGCTGCCCCATTTATATGGCCATTTTCTCCAATCTGACTTCGTATTGAACCCAACTTCTTGTAGGCAACAGTGCCAAAATGTTTACACCCTATTTCAATATGCTTGAACTGAGTAAAAAGAATAATTGAATACCAAAAACTACATAGAACTCAAACCAATAGTTACATAAAGATATCCCTGTGCATTTCATTCATCTACAAAATACTTTAGGGAATCTCCAAACATGTGGTACCTTTCTCAAGTACAATAGAAGTATATAAAGTGGCCAATAGTTGGTGAGGAGTTCCAACAGTGGGCAACTACCAAGAGCAACCACTTACATCCAAGAGACTAATTATACCAACTACCAAGAAGTAAAATAAAACTAATAGAAATATTTGCTCACTACACAACTTACTATATAACTATTATACTTAATTAAAAGTGTTTTCAAACAATTAATTACAAAATAAGTATTTTTAAATACTTTGGAAGAAAATTATTAATAATGCCAGATTTTGAAAGGTTTAAAAGTAGGGCACCTAACTTTATTTGCATATAACATTCACTTTGGCATTTCATTCACTTTCCTTATTGAGCATTGCATTCATTCTACTCATCCAAGGACAAAAGCCCTTGGCTGATTTCAGAAATCATTAAGTATGAAACCCCCCTTGGATTTCCATTTTGGAGGTGAGGACGAGAACCCTCATTTTCCATCATTGGCAATTCCACATGGGAGTTGCATAGTGTGCTGATTTGGAGATTTTGTGTGCATTTATAGATTTTGGCAAAAGGATATTTGCAAGAAAATCATACATCGTTGTTTTAGAGCCAATTTCCATCATCCACCTTAAGTGCCACAGTTTGGGAGTTCATTATATTTATCTATTGGCAAATTTTAGGGTTTGTTGCAATTTGAAAACATTATTTGCTTCATTTGAGGCTGTCATAAATTTCCTAGAGGCAATTCAGTATTTTATTGATGGTGACCAGCACTGACAACATTATTGGTCATTTTGGGAGGTGATTTGCATGATTTTGAAAGCCAAATCATATTGGAGGGTGGTGATCAGCATTTTATATCATTTTCAACCTCTTATTGTGGGCGATTTGCCCTTTGGACAATCTTTTGTTGGGAAGCCTTTGGAGGCTAATGCAATACTTATACATCTTTTCTTAGCTGTCAACATTCTCCAAGCTTGCCACAGCATATAGATAACTGTACCAGCATTTTGGGGGGTCACATCAGTCATATAAGGTGTTCTACCAGTCATTACAAGGTTATATCAGACATTTATAGTGGTGTACCTGACTTTGGAAGTGTTGGAAAATCATTTGAAGTGCCCTACCAGCAGCCCTATGCATAAATCTCATCATTTGATCACTTGTGAATTGATTTGAGAAAGTTATATTTCTGAAACTTGTTTCTAGCTTGTATATCAATATTGTAATCATTCTTCCATATTGGAATTAAAAACCAGTTTCCAGCTTGGTAGTTGTAATCAGCATTTATATTACAAGTTCAATTGCCATTCCAATTGTGTTCCAATTGTGTTTGTTTCAGAAAAATACAAAAAACACAGAAAATAGCAAAAAATATACAAAGGAAAATTACGAAGTTTCATTTGTATGAGAAACATTATATAAATAGATGAGTTTGTTTTAATTGAAAAAATGGTACATCCACAAGCATGTATTATAAGAAAATTCAGGAAAGAAATGTAACTGACTTGGAACTATAGAAGTGACTTGAAAACCAATGTTGACAACTATTCCGGATATTTGTTGTGCAGCATATAGAGCTAAAACTGCCTGCAAGATTTGAAAATTACAAAATATAAATAAATGTGCTGTGCGCAACCAAAAAAATATTATGATTTAATAACTATGGTTTTTGCAGTTTGAGTTAGAATCTAAATACACTGCTTAAAGGGTGTAAAAAACTTAAAAGAAAGAGAAAACAAATGCAACAAACCCAATGTTTGCATCAGCAAGATATTGCACAAACACTTGAAAGACTCAAAGAGTGTCTTGCTTTTACATATTTCGTCTAGTAGAATATGTTCCACTCCAACAAAATTCAGGATGTTAACATGTTCAAAGATGTAACATAATAGAATATCTGCTAACTTATCCTAAGATATCAACAGACTATTTGTTCGACACTCTGACACTAGACCATCTGCACAATGCCCTGGCCAGGTATTTTGGTTTGATTATGTGTGTAATTTCCTCCCGAATTTTATTCATCTTTCAAAACTTCTTGTCAATTCATTCAGACTAAAAACAGTGCCTGATCTAATTCCAACAATTAAATTTTACCATTTCTGACATCATAATATTTTACCCTATCTCATAAGTTTTGACCAAAATAGAGTGCATTTCAAAATAGAGTACTACTGAAGTGCACTCTCAGAAATTTGACCAGGTCACCAGGTCAGCAAATAGGGTGCTAAAAATTCAGAGAGCAACAAATCAATGCTTCTGTTCTATTCAATACAGAAGCTCACCAGGTCAGTTCGGATGTACCCCAAGGTGCAATTATCACCACTTCCAAGCCATTCACTGAAGATTTGCTAAGATGGAATCCATGATTTGTCCCTTTTTCATACTTGTGTGTCTTTATGTAATGTCCCTTTTTTGAACATTTCTAATTTTTGCCGTAAAATAATAACTCCAACTTAAAACAATAATTGCATTATATTTTATAATTTAGAAATATAACTTTATCTAAAATGATGCAATTTTATTATAATATTCAACTTTATAATTCTATGAATAATTAAGAAAATAGAACTTATCTTGGATTTCAGCTATGATTCTCCTCAAACTGTGATGATAATGGCTTTGTCAATTATTATGAATTTATTATAATATTCAGATTAATAATTCATAATATATGGCTGAAAATAAATCATATCTTGAAATACTTTGGAAGTGCTTTCAAATCTAATGACTTAGAGGTTTTCATCCTTAACTCAGCAGTGCCAATATCAAGGGTTTTCATCCTTAACTTGCCACGAGTATTCAAGGGTTTTCGTCCCTAATCTCTCGTGAACTTGGAAGGGTTTTTGTCCTCCCTATTTGCAAGAATTTTCCTCATTCAATACTGATTATTTGATGTATTTATAGACTTATTTCTGTTTTCTTGATTGATCATTTTGATTGCTTGATTGCTTGATATCTTGATGGATACATGAGTGATGATTTCTTATTGAATGTCAATGAGCTGATTTACCCTTTATATCCATTTCTTGAAGGAGTCACCACCCTTCATTGCTGCCGTTTGAGAATAATAATTTGTTTCCAAATCAATTGATTCATTCATTCCCCATTGATGATTTCTCCACAAGGAAATGATCTCCCTTTTATATCTTATTGAGGGAGTCACAACCTTTCATATTTGAAGGAGTCACCAAATATTTATTCTTAATTGTTTTTTTTCATTCCCTTCTCATGGAATGATCCCTCCTTTATACCTTATTGGTGAAAGAGTCACCACCTTTCACCATCGCTATCCTTGGAAAATATAATTTAATTTTAATTAAACTCTTTCACTGGCACTCCCTTATGAATATCGTTGGCACCTCCTTGCATTGGTTTCTATGATATTGCCTAGTCAATGATTTAATATGCAGCAATCTGGGCATTTTGTGGGGCACGACACTTTATGAATCCAAAGGGACAGCATGTTAAATTTTAGTTAATAATAAATAGGCAGCTTCGATGCAATCTTTGTCTCACACTGTGATTAAGGTTATATGGTTGGTCATTGATGATCGGTTGTGTGCCAATGAGAAATTTTCATTAAATTCATTAAGCTTATTTGTGAAATGATCTGCTTTGCACCCACAAATAATCCATGACTTAAGAGAATCAAAACCATAACAGATGGGAGGGATCAGCTTTGTATCATTTGATAGGGACCAAAATACATGGTAGATAGAACAGGCTTAACATGCCTCTCCATATGAATATATGTGCCTTAATCTATAGTTGCAATATTAATGTGAGCGAAAAGAGTTCTCACTTCAATAAGAGAGGTACTGACCAGCAATTTTTATTGCATTAGAAAACGGAAAATCTGTACCTATACCCAGTTACCCTAAAAGTATGATTATTATTAAAACAACAATGCTTTGTGTGGGATCAAGGCCCTTCCCTGCTTATCTAATCAAAAACAATGCTATGAAATGTTTGTTAGAAAGCCTGATTTTTTTTGCCTTACTCTTTCATGAATTTTGATATTATTTATCTTAGCCATTCCAAATACTAACAAAAAAGAATGACTAAGAAAAACCAACCCAAAAAAAAGGATACCTTAGGTTGACAATGACTTGACTGTATTTTTTTATCAGTTTTTAAAAACATTGAATTGATGCAGGAGCATTCGAGTGGACTGGCAATCGATATCAACCAAAAACAAGCTTCCGGTTTGCATTTCTGTTTTGGTGTGTTTTGGGATTCATTTGGCATCTCTTAACATTGGAAAACCTCTCATGTGATTTAATTTTCAAAGTTTAAGTTTTTGTTCTGTTACAGTTTTAAGGCTCCCACAGGCAATTTTACGGAAACAATTGTTTCCAAACATCTATAAGAGTTGGGTTAAAATCCTTTGGAAGAAATATTACTAGATGAATTGTGCACAATGTGGTGAAGGTTTCATGACCAAACTCCTCACAAATTGGGAGAATTTAAAATCAGAAATTTTGTCCTAGATAGCCATGGAAACAATTAATTTTCAATATTTTTAAATGCTGGAGAAAAATCCTTTGGAGGGGATCATCTTAATGATATTATTCATACCTTGACAAGGTTTTATGTGAATATGAGCTTTTGGGTAAGAGTTATGCAAAAAGTCGGTTTTTAGCACCTGTTGCCTAGCGTCGAAGTCACATGTTTGAATTTTTTTCCAAATTATCTATGCAGTCTCAGAAGGTAATGTTTGATGGATTTTATTTATCTCATACTCATATTTTGAAGCAAATTAAAAAGTCAAAATGGGCAAAGGTGAAGGATTTTAAATTATTGGTGTAATTTCACCTTTTCTCCATGTAATTGCTACCGATAAAACGAGAAATGATAATTATTCTTTCAACTATTACAATGACAAATTTAGAGCTGAAAACATGGATACCATCATTAATCTGAAGATGGGGTATGGATTGGTAAGAGGCAAGTATTTTTGACCTTATTGATTAAAAAATCTATGTTTAGACCTCCAATTTGGAGGGCATCTTCAGAAAAACGTGAGCAGGTTTGAATACCAAACATAGAAGATTCCAACAAAGATTTTAATTATTAAAATGTATATTTTATTCGAGTGGGATGCCACTTTGGGGTTGAGCATTGAATTGCTTTTTAATTCAGATTTCAAAAAGTTCTAAAAAAAGGAGAGAGGGAGAGTTGGAAGGCTGCATGGAAGTAAGGTGGAGATGAGGACAACAACATGGATGTTTTGGAGAGCAGATTTTCAAATCTTGTAGGAAGCAGAGATTAAGACTGATTTTGAGGACAAGTGAGAGAGAATGGCCATGGAGAGCCAAAGATTGTAAAAAATATTTTGCTGATCATATCATTGAATAAATATTGTAATTGTTTCAACATCGTTGCACATCATTTTCAGATTTGAATGCAGTTGATTTTCTTTGTCCAAATTATGTGTTTTGTGAGTTTGTGGATGGGTATGTATTTTTTATTTGCATCAGTGGTATCAGAGCAGGAGTTCTTGAGTGTGCAGGCAGAAGCGCCGATGTGAGGTAGTTTGCACCAAGACCTATGGTGGTGTGAGTGATTTGTGTATAGACAGATCACTGAGTGTGAGGCAGTCTATACTTGAGAGGTTGAAGTTTGAGAGTGTGTGGCAAGTGTTTGACGAAATGACACAGAAAAAAGACAAAAAAGTTTTTCATAGTTGTGTATGCAGGTGAACATGAGGGAGAGAATATTGCAAAAGTAAGCTTTCAGGACAGCGAGAAGAAGAGTATGCAGCCAAAGAGAGAAGGAAAAAGAAGTGAGAGCAACCCCTAGAAAGGATGAAGAAGATAGTGAGATTGCAGCAGAAAAAGCATGTATTTTGAAAGACAAAAAGGAGAACAAGCATGGGATGGTGGTAGAGGTTGATGAGCACAACAAGGCTACAATAGAAAGTGATAATGAAGAAGGATATTTGCATGCTAAAGGAAAAAAAGTTGATGAAGAACTTGGTAAAAATGAAGAGAATCCCCTATTGATAAAGGAGATGGAAATAATAGATAGGTGGTTAAGAGAAGATTTAAATCTTGAAGAGACGAAGATGGATACAAAGGATAAAGAACATTGAGAAATTGCAGCAGATGATGATGAGGTAGAAGTTGCAACAATAAAGGAAGAGTATAATGAAGACATGTTGGTGGACATGAAGCATCAGATTGATGAAAGGTAAATTTTAATTTTTCTACATTGTGTGATGGAATAGTTGATGTGAATTTGCATAAGGAGTTAGTGCAAGAAGATAGAAAGAGAGATTATGTAGTTGCAGATTGGTGTGTGGATGTAGCATATTTATATGTAGAAGCTATAAAAGATGCCACATGTGAGATTTGGTGGATGTGGTCAGTCTGTGATGGAATAAAACAAGAAAGAAAAGAGGGAAGAAGAGATGTGGCAAAGGAGGATAGTTCATGGCGGGCAAGATTCCACAAGAGCAATGAAGAAGAAAGTGCACACTTGGTAGAGGAGGACAGCAAGTGTCTCGACTAAGTGCTGGAAGAGGTGAAGGAAGAAATTCCTTATGTCTAAACTAGCGATGGAGTTTGTTGTATGTGGTTTACAACCTGAAAGGGTAGTTCTATTACCCAACTCCATTTTGTGAGTTCTACTCACAAAAAATTTCCTACCTAGTATGTCTGATGCAAGAGCATTCGAGCAAACTGGCAATCAACATCAACCAAAAACAAGCTTCTGGTTTCGAATTCTGTTTTGGTGTGTTTTGGGATTCATTTGGCATTTCCTAGCATTGGAAAACCTCTCATGTGATTTAATTTTCAAAATTTGAGTTTTTGCTTTGTCACAGTTTTATGGCTCCCACAAGAAGTTTTACGGAAACAATTGTTTCTAAAAATCTATAAGAGTTGGGTTAAAATATTTTGGAAGATATATTATTAGATGAATTGTGCACAATGTGGTGAAGGTTTCGTGACCAAACTCCTCACAGATTGGGAGAATTTAAAATCAGAAATTTTGTCCTAGATAGCCACAAAAACAATTAATTTTCAATATTTTTAAATGCTAGAGAAAAAACCTTTGGAAGGGATCATCTTAATGATATTATTCATATCTTGACAAATTTTCATGTGAATATGAGCTTTTAGGTAAGAGTTATGCAAAAAGTTGGTTTTCAACACCCGTTGCGCAGCGTTGAAGTCACATGTTTGATTTTTTTCCCAAATTATCTATGCAGTCTCTAAAAGTAATGTTCAATGGATTTTATTTATCTCATATTCATATTTTGAAGCAAATTAAAAAGTCAAAATGGGCAGTGGTGGAGGATTTTAAATTATTGGTGTAATTTCACCTTTTCTCCATGTAATCGCTCCCAATAAAACAAGAAATGATAATTATTTCTTTCAGCTGTTACAAAGAAAAATTTAGAGCTGAAAACATGGATATCATCATTAATTTCAAGACCCAGGGGTATGGATTGGTAAGAGGCAAGTATTTTTGACCTTACTAATTAAAAAATCTATATTTAGACCTCTATTTTGGAGGGTATCTTCAGAAAAACGTGAGAGCAGGTTTGAATACCAAACATAGAAGATTTCAACAGAGATTTGAATTATTAAAATGTATATTTTATTCACGGAGTGGGATGCCGCTTTGGGGGTGAGCATTTAATTGCTTTTTAATTCAGATTTCAAAAAACAATTAAAAAAGGAGGAGAGAGGGAGAGCTGGAAGGCTGCATGGAGGTAAGGTGGAGATGAGGACAACAACATAGATGTTTTGGAGAGCAGATTTTCAAATCTTGTAGGAAGCAGAGATGAAGACTAAATTTGAGGACAAGTGAGAGAGAATGGCCATGGAGAGCCAAAGATTGTAAAACATATTTTTCTGATCATATTATTGAATAAATATTGTAATTGTTTCAACATGGTTGCACATCATTTTCAGATTTGAATGCAATTGATTTTCTTTGTCCAAATTATGTGTTTTGTGAGTTTGTGGATGGGTATGTATTTTTATTTGCATCATGAATCCACCACATAAAATGCATAAAAGCAGATACTTTTTCTGTGTCAAAGCACCTTGATTGTTTTTTAATATTAGTTATATCCATTATTTTTCAAAGTTACAGACTTTGCATTTTAAGCCTCTCAAAAGAAGTACTCAAATATCAATATTTGATAATAAAAAAGTATATTCCAACTATAATGGTTTTTTCAAGTCCTTTTGGTCTAAATAAATCAAAAGAATCATTGTTTCTAGTGATACAATTCTACCATTGGCTGCTATTTTATTGCTGCTTTGAGAATGAATGCCTTTATTGGTGTTTATAGATCAAAACTATAGTAAATCTTGTTCAAGAAACTAATCAATTCACTATATTGTATATTCATAATGCAATGTCCCCCATTTAGCTAGTCATGGATATATGTGTTGTTAGCCCATTTCAGCATGGTCCCAGGGGGCCAACAAGGACTTGGAAGGGATCCAAGCAATAAAGTTTAAGTTAAATACTTAACTTTATTATTATTTACTTCATTGGGACTAATGTTTGTAAAACAAAATTATTAAATGTCCCCTTTTATGTGTTTGGGCGCCCACACTTAAAAGATAATAATATTTATTTGTGGATTTGCATTAATCCCACATTGATTGTGGAAGGTTGCCGACTTGTCCAAAGCAAGTATAAGTTGTGGGGTTTGAGCTTGTTTTCAGCATATGAAATGAAGAAGAAATTCTAATACAACTTTGGTGAGTTCGACTTGGCAAGATGGGACGTCCTCCCTCCTTTGTGACACCCTAAACGTCTTTGCAAGATAAGATCTTTGGGGTCTTTTGTGGTAGATTCGATTTATGCCCATTGCTGGTGAGAAGTTGTCATCCAACCTAGAGCTGGGCATTTTCACTCCATGCGATTTTGTCAAGGAAGCAGGAATAAAATCCAATAAAATCCCTGAGGCATCGTATGGCATCAAAGAGGTTAGGCGCTGCTTTTGGAGGCACAAATCTGACTACATCAAAAGGAATTGAATATTTTTGATGTGCTCCAGTTGGCTCTCTAGGTTCTTTCAGTATTTTACTTTGTTGCTGTA
This sequence comes from Sequoiadendron giganteum, assembly GCA_007115665.2. NCBI lineage: Eukaryota > Viridiplantae > Streptophyta > Pinopsida > Cupressales > Cupressaceae > Sequoiadendron > Sequoiadendron giganteum. The sequence goes on along the minus strand of CM021106.1, from coordinate 626,342,684 downwards.
GCTGCATTTTAATAAAAGAGATCATCACATGTTGAAAAGCCAAGAGTCTTGGCATCGATATTATCATTGTAATCAGTTGTATTGCATCATAAATATTGTAGTTGCAATGCTGTTTCAGTCATGTCTACATTAGAAGAAGAGGTCTGATTGCTTATCGTTCTCAGATTGTATCCAATTGAAATTCTATTTTGGAGGCATAAGGAGTTTGACAGCGAACTGTTTGGAAAAATGTTTAACTGCTGTAGTTCCATATTTTCATGAGTTGAAGTCATTTATTTGCATAAGAAAAAAATTTAAAAAAAAATTGCATTGCATGCTAGTTCATTGTGAGTTTTTAGCAATCCATTACAAGCATTATACATCTCTGAAAATCATCAAAAAAATAAATAAATAAATACATCAAACTGAAAACAAACCAGCCAGTTCAAACTTTTCATGCCAACTGTTCGACAAAATTCCAAAGGCAGAAATTGAAGGGTTTTTGGCCAGGATTAGTAAGACACCATTACACATAATAACATGTTTGTTCTCTGGTCCAGATCATGTTTTAAACCCTTTTACAGCTAGTTTATATTTTAGTTGCAATGCTGTTTCATTGTGAGCTTTTAGCAATCCATTACAAGCATTATACATCTCTGAAAATCATCAAAAAAAAAAAAAAAATACATCAAACTGAAAACAAACCAGCCAGTTCAAACTTTTCATGCCAACTGTTCGACAAAATTCCGAAGGCAGAAATTGAAGGGTTTTTGGCCAGGATTAGTAAGGCACCATTACACATAATAACATGTTTGTTCTCTGGTCCAGATCATGTTTTAAACCCTTTTACAGCTAGTTTATATTTTATGATCATTTCCATTTTTATTTTTTTTTTTACGTAAGTGATACCAAGGGGGTGACTCCCATAATATAAGATCCAAACAAAGAAATAAAGGCATACCCTTGCCACAAGGGATGTGACATGCCAACAACTGTGCTGACCAAAATCCTACTAGATGAACGAAACATAAACTTTACAAGTACCACAAATCGGAACGACCCAAGATAGGGAATGCAACATAATAGTCAGATTCAACTTTTCTCCCTGGCTTTGGCAGATCTTAAAGTCATTGAATGTTTGAGACTGGAAGAGAGAGATTTTTTTCTCTTTACCTCTGTGCAAGGCAGATCAGGCAAAAATGTGGTTTTCTATTCGTCGCTATTTTCTTCCAATGACAATCCATCACACATTGAGTCAGCAGTAATACCCCTAGTGTCAAGGGACTGCAAGAAAGAGTTATTCGATAATGTTTCAAGCTTCACAATATGAGGAGAGGCATTATCATCCACGGAACCCACATCAAGCATACATTCTTGAACATGGATTGGAGGAGCCATTGAGGGGGGAGAACATGGGAGCAACTCATGCTTAGCATTGGAGTGAGGTGAATCATCCCTAACCTTCAGAGTAATGACATAAAGGCCAAAATTAGCCCCAATCCACCAGGTGGGCTGATTGAGATCATTGTTGCCATGCACACAAGCTTGCTTCTTATTGCTTTGGGAGGTACTATGAGTAGTTGAGTAACATTTTCTACACCTAAATGTGATCTTTTCATAATCTACAGGCTATCTCCATCCTCTATTTCCATCCTTCAATGAAATTTCAGCTGGAAGGCCTTTGGAAAGATCGAATTCGACACAAAGGCGAGCACAAGTAGAGCTTTCGTAATTGATTGTTTCTTTAGAAATGCTATGGCACTTTCCCAATCCATTGGCTATTGCTTTCAAGCACCCAATCTCCCAAAATTGTAGAGGTAAATAGGGCAATCTTACCCAAAGAAAAGCAGAGAAAAATGTTTCAAACCGTGGATCAGAGGGGAACCAAGGTTTGATGCAAAGGAAGTCGCCTTGATAGAACCACGGACCAATATTAAGTATCAATTCCTTGTCCTCCATTGATTCAAATTCCAATATGAAGAACCCCTTTGCACAAGGGTAAATACTAATTTCATCCTCCATGTGTGCTTTTCAATTATCGCTTATCCAGGAGTGCAGGTCACTTAATTTCGACCAGACTTGCAAGAATCTGCAAATTAGGGCATGCTCCATCAAGTGTGCCTCTCTGTCACAAGCAGTGTTGTACAAGTCAATCTCAAGAATTGAATTGGAGCGATGGAAGGAAAATGAGAAATGTTGAGAGGCGCGAGGGCATGAGGGAGAACGGACCCAGTCAGCATCGTTCAACGGCGAGCAGGAACCTGGTGGCACACCACCCACCATCGCAGCTTGGGCGTTGAGACCTAGGGCCGCCTTGAAATTGAGTTGAGGGTTAGTAAAGGAAGCCTCCAAGTTGGAGCAATCATGAGCCTTCGAAGGAGAAAAATCCCCGTGTGAATGCAAAAGAGCATGGGCCTCACCCAAGGGCTAGCGCGAGCGAGCAGAACCAGACGCATTGGTTCCACCATGAGGGAATTCGCCATCTACTTTCATAGGCAAGGATCAGGAGAAATTCGAAGCAAAGCGAGCCATTGTTCTTGATCATTTCCATTTTTGCAAAGATTCCAATTTACTAGCATGGTTATTGACGATTTTAGAAAATTTTCAAGGTAACAACAGCATTAACTACATAAAATAAGCTGGTGAAAAGTAGAAAGTGTGCCATTGAAAATCTCCATGTCAACCATCTTCAAGTACATGGAAAGATGTTACACTTATGTATGATAGAACAAACAAGGTAGGAGGCTTTGTTTATGTGATTTGCTTCATAGATGCAAAACTTTGAGATTATTCACTTGACTCACAAGTAATTGCAAGCTGAATCCTCCAGCAAGTAATCACAGGTATTACTCAACATTGAGCAATAACAAAAAATTGCCACAATTTATCTAGTTAAACTCACCATTCTTGCAATAATAAGTAATAACCAATAAACTCACAATTTCAGAAAACCTTGGCTGTGGATGAAAAATGGCATTTCATAATATGACTTTTTGTCCTTCTATAGCACTTTCTATGAAGCTTCTTGGCTGCTTTGACTGTGTTTAGGGCTTGTGTTTGTGCAATCAAATTGTTTTCTTTTTTCTGAGGGATACTACTGGTTTGTGCCACAAAATCACAAAATTGTATGATATTTGACTAAGTCTTGGGTAACGTGCTAGGCCACAAGAGTTTTGGTTTAGATTTTGAATTTATTACATATGTTGTGCCCATATGAAAATTTTCACATCATGTTCAAATTTCAAGCTAAATCTCTCAGTCAAAACCAATGGTCATGATTCAAAGCCTTGTATCATTTGTCTATGTCTCTTGGTGTTTGTCATTCTTCCTTTTGCAGGAACAATAAAAAGGAGTCCTCAAGTGCATCCTCTAGAGTGAAAAACGAGGTTTCAAATAATAAAGAGATTTGGGAGGTGAAACTACACAGATGCCATTTAGTAATAACATTGTCTAAAACAATTGGAACAAAAACTTCGGTTGATGTCACTTGGTGTGAAGTGGACTCTTCTACAAGCCAAACCATACGTCCTCTAGAGACTAAATCATTGAATCAAAAATATGAGCCTTCATGTAATGGACTTGAATTTAAAAGCACAAGGAAATCATTTAAGCTGGAGTGGTGTGACAAAGAATAGGAAAGCACAGATAAAAACTCAAAAAGAGATTTAAGCCCAAAAGGTTTGCCAATCACACACGTGCAAATATGAGTTATTATTGCAACAGCTTTGAGAGGAGAAGGAGCACATGCAAAACTTCTTGCAGATGAAAATCAATTAAAAATTTATACTTAATGACTCAACATCATGGGGAGATAGAAACCATAATGGAGAAAGAGTACACGCTAATGAAACATATAAAGGAGCTTCTACTCACAAAGTGGATGTATATCATATGGGAGAAATTGAATGCGATTTTCAGTAGATTGTAACAAGATGAAACCTAGTCATCGAAACTACAAGCACACAAGTTTGTTCAATTTGATGGGAGGTGGCAGTCTAGTCAGAGAAAAGGAATCACAAGCCATATTAGAGGATAACCATTAGTTGCAGCTATAGGTGAAGGATTTTCAGCATTGACATTCTTCTTCATTTAATATTGCTGTTGTATCCAATTCCTATATTGTCAAATACTGTTTCAAATTTCTAGCAAGGTGTTTGTCCTGTTGCTTTAGAGCTCCAGAAGCTTTGCCAGACTTTATCAAAACAAAGGATCCACCATGAAAGATTCATTGGAATAATTTAGAATCACCTTTTCAAAGGTCTATTGTTGGCCCACACTAAAAATGGCTTTTTTGGCCATCACTATTTTGGTGAATAAGAATGTATTCTGAGATGCAATATTTTTGGCTTTCCACTATCCATAGAGTCCTATATTTATAGCTCAGAGTCAGCTATTTTAAATCTATTATTTTTGAAGCTTGTGAGTCATGCAAGGAGTTAAAGATAAATTAGAAGTAGAAGCTAATTTCTTTCATTTATTTTCATGCAATACTTTATAAACAGTATAAATAAGTGCCTTCTTGCACTTAGATGGCCAATGGTAATTGTGAAGCATTCCTATTGCTGAAATTGTGTTTTACTTTGTTATTGTTAATCCAAGATTCTTATGTAGTATCTAATAGAATTTATTCTGCATATCTTGCGTCTAAATGCCTAATTAAGTGTTTTATTATGCGTGATAAAAAAATATTAAGATTATTTTTAGCAAGTTGCAAGCTTTATATTTCAAGATGTTCAAAGGTGAAGATTGTAGTCGGCCAAGAGTGTTCATGTGTTTAGTCGGCCAATTAATGTATTTAAATAAAACTATAGTATGAAAAGAAAAATATTTTATATTACATGTTTCGGGAATTAAGTCCCTAACTAGTTGGATTAATTGTAACAGGTAGTCACAATGGTCGATGTTCTCAACCACCGTCAGTAACTATATATTTGTTCATTGTAGTCGGGGATACATTATGATGTTATGTTATGACATGACTTATGTTGACATAGCATGGATGATTGTATTATGTATCTATTGCATTAATGAATGAAGTACCATTATTTTGTGCACATTATGCATTCATGAATGTTTCCTATACATGTTCTATGAATTATATTCTCGTTTACTCTAGTACGTTGTCAATTCATCCCTGTGGGTAAACATTTGGCGCCATTGCTGAATTGAACCCCCACACATATCACATAGATGGGAGAATGGCATCGTAATGGGTCAACCAGCCAAAGAGCCGGTACAAGCCAACAAAGATAGAGAAGACGTGTTGACAAAGGATCTCATAAACCTGTGGGATATCTCGTTGAGGGATCACGTATGAAGGGAGGCTCTCACGCAAGAGGTCCCTCAGGCAGTCATCTAGGGCAACCTACACGTCAACCCAGAGGTTGGGTTGACCATCTCCTCAATAGATTACCGAGGTTGATCGCATGTCACTACATTATATTGCAAGACCTTCGGGCTAAGAGTGACCAAGAGCGACAAAGGCAACAGATACTGCAATAGTAATAGTACGAAGAGAGAAGGAAACAAGATAAGGAAGAACGCGACACCAGTTGTAGGCGTACTCCCAAAAATTAATGCCCAAACATCCCAACAAGGATAAAAATCGAACACCAAGTGGGCAAGAAACACTTGAAGAACGACTATGAAGATCACTCAGATTAAAAGAATCGGAAGACCAACAAAGAAGATTGAAACGAATAGTTGAAGAAGCAAACCAAGACACTTTTAGGACACCGTCCATAACTGACACAGAAAAATATAAAAATGATGAAAAAGAATTAAGTAAAGAACTTGAAAATAGCATACACCGTATTCGAGAGCTGTCCATATCAAATGACAAAGAACCAAGAATTGGAGGATCCAAACCAAAGACCCTTGGATGAAGGGAGTACAGGGACGAACCCCAGGAGACTCAAAGTGCAGAGGATGCTGAGAGGGGACGTGCAGAAGACCCGTACATGGCCGAGAGCGCAAGAGAGGCACCGGAACATTTCGGGGTAACAATCCAATGAGGTCCAACGCACCGAGAGGACATCGAAGAAGAAAGATGGTGACTCCGCCAGCTAGTCGAGAGGCAAAAGCTACCAAAATTCATGGGGGAATGGGTTAGAGGATCCAATACGAGAATGCAAGACATGAGAAACTATATGGATAGCAAATCGGCAAGAAGATGTGCATTATTGGCTGAGAACATTTCCAATGAATCTCAAAGGTATAGTGATAGACCGATACACAGAATTGGAAGCCACAGAGAGAGCCACATGGGGAAGATTAAAGAAAGCATTCCAAGAAGAATTCAAGCTCTTGAGATATGACAACGAGATAGTAGCCAAAATTTATAATACGAAATAGGTGATACATGAGAATGTACGAACTTACAATCGTAGGCTCAAGGAACTGTTGGTGAAATTGGAGACGCAACCGACAAATTGATTGAAAAAGCATTGGTTTATCGAAGGACCCCTTCCCTCGTTGCGAAAGAAAATGAATGTGGTACCTCCATCCTCATATGATGAAGCCTACAATCAAGCGATGGACATTGAAAGTGAAAATAAGACATCCTCTCGGGGGAAGAAAAGAACAAATGATGCTGAAAGTACAGAGGAGAGTAGTGAAGACGAATCAAAGATTATACAAGCCCTCCAACAAGACATGATGTGAATGATAAAGGAAATGAAGGCGAAAAAGGAGAATTCCAAGGAATCCAAAGAGTTATGGTGTACCAAATGTAAAATAGAAGGTCATACCAAGACGAACTACCCGAAGAAACTCTTCTGTGACATCTGCCAAGTTATGTGACACTCCATCAAGGAGTGCTCGTACCTGAAAACAAGAAGTACACAAGTCTTCTTCGCACAAGGGGAATAGTCAACCCCTCCAACCACACCACCAAAGCCACAGGACAATAGCAATGCATCCCTTGAAGGATACCGACACATCAAAAGAGATAATAACAATGGTCCGAGAAGCAAAATATAGTACGATGGTGTTGAAGATAGGTAGTTTCAGTTAGATATAAATGATGATTGCAGTCATGCATCATCAACATTTATATCAGATCTCCTTCAACCAAGTATAAATTGAAATATCCTTTTGAGAATACAATTTATATGTATACAAGATAAATCGAACTTAATTGTGTTCGCTGTTTTAAGTTGGCAAATTCGTTTGTTAAAGGGGGCAAACTTAGACACGTCCCATGAGAGACACCTCTCATGAGACGTGTCTCTCATGAGACGCATCCTTGCTAAAGACGTGTCTCTCTTGAGACTTAGACGTGACTCTCATCTCCATACTTAATATGGTTCGCTTACTCAAAAGCAGATATAGAAATCGTAAAATGTTCTGCTCTTGGGATTTGAATACAAGTAGAGAAACATCAAAGTTAAAGAATTTAATTGTTCTCAACATGGTATCAGAGCCACGTTAGGAAGATCCGATTAAATTCATCGCAAACACATGACATTCTTTGTCTCTTTCCTGGTTTGAGGAGATTCCATCGGTGCTGCAAGTGTTCTAGTAGGCAGTGTAAACTGTCGAGGCTGAAGAATATTACCGGTTCATCATGTAGAGAGCTCACTTTACCTATCTGTCTCTCAAGCGTCTGATGCCACTGCAAGGGCAGAGAAATTAATGGTGATCGTTCAGCACTAGGATCCCGTGCTGAGTCATTGGTCTTGAAGAACACGTTACTTGTTCCTCTCTGATCTTTGATCGAGAGTAACAAATTTTGTGTGGTCATTCATATGCGATCTCGTCTCTTGACTTTGGTGTCCCACAGAAAATACTTCCGCATAGCTATTGAAGGCCCGATTTAGAAGAGATTGTGTTTGATTTAACATTTGGATTCTGGAACGAAAACTCCTGAGATCCATCGCCATGTCTGGATGGAAAACTGGATATGATCTGAACAGTGTTTTTTGGAACCAATGATAGTTCCGACTGGTTGAAGGAGTATCGTCATTAAAGGTTGTCAGGAATCTACGATAAATGATTGGCATTCAAATATATTCAGAAATCAAGTCATCCGTCAAGGTATGGTGACCACAACACGTATTTGCAAGGATCGGTCACTAATTGCTATTGATCTAAGATATCTCAGGGGCGCACGACTGAAGGTATCGGGAATTGAGGTCGAGTCTAGATTATATGCCGGCGTTATTCTGAAGCCGCGATTGTCATCAGTTAGTAATCTCGGGCCGGCACCATCCTGAAGGCATGTGTTCGTCCTCCAGCAGAGTGTCCTCTGACCGGCGCCAAAATTGGAAGTCCTCATAGTAATCTACGCGCATCTTTCTCCAGATCGCATCAATAGCCTAGAGTGTCATCTCACCGTAGGCGGACTCAAGTCTGAAGGTTGCATCATCTTCCACATAGGCTTTGCAGTTGTGTCATGTATTCCCAAAATTGGACAATCGGGTATTCATAATCGATGCCAAATTGGTTATCATTGTTGATTGCTCAAATTTTCACTACATCTGTTGCTCGCTTATGTGGCTTGAGAATCATCACCGCTAGGTGTCATTACATTGATGTGTGACTATACTTCTGGGAAGCACTGCTTGAAATCACACCATAACAATTGCCTGAAATATCAAAATCTTCAAGACCTGCCTACAGATTCAAAGTTTTGAATTGTCATAATTTTGTAGCAGGTCGTGTGGAGGAAATTGATTCTAGGACATGATGTTGACTAGATTTATATCCCGGAAAACATTTGTCTTTGTCGATGCTCTATGTTGATGGGTCCTTCTGAAGACAGATTATTTGTGATATCCTCCTTTGGCCTTGAAAGAAGAATCTTTGGATACTAGAAGTATCCGGGAGTGTTGGATGTGGAAAATTGAGGACAGCAGTTTCCTTTTGTGGTATCTATGCAAGATCGACAATACTTGGAGCTCAAAGCGAAGGGCTAACTAACAGCAATCGACGTTACTATAAAGGGCGGAGAGAGCAGATATTGTGATCATTGATATTTGATCCCCCATTTTTTTGCGTATAGGATTTTGATTTCATGAGATAAGTATTTCATGTTTGAATAATGTTCATGAATCTTTACATAGTTATTAAATTGATGCTATAACACTAAGATAAAAAATCATGTATGCTTCTAGCATTTGTATTTCCCTTCGGAATAGTTGAGTCATATGAACTATTAAGTAATCTCTTCTTAACGTGCATTAGGATGAACCAAGAAATTGCTTTCCAGAGAAGAAGAGAATGGAGACACAACTTGCAGCCATGAGACTGAATGAATGGCTGAAGACATCTCCTCGAAGAGGAATATTTAACCTTCAAAGGGAGTTCTATGACTCAGTAAAGGTTGCAGTGTTGATGTTAAGTCCTTAAAGTACCTCTTCAGCAGTTGAGATAAGAATTGCTCAAGTCAGTCAAACTGGATTTAACAATGGTAGCTCTACAAACCTATTCATAATAGAGTGATCTAGAATGAGGTTGAAGAGGACAACCCTAAATCTCTACAGAGGTGTATGTTGGAAACCATTTCTCTAAAAACAAGTATTGCAGGCAATCTTGGACGATGAGAAGGTTAATACAAGTGCTTAAGATTCAGAGGGAGCCTACTATATCTAAAGAAAAAAGATTTAAATTAGAACCTACTAGAAAGGAAGGGATATTCATGGGCTATAGTGAAACGTCAAAAGCTTACAGAATATACCCGATCCGAAACAAATTGAATTGAATAGAGATGTCATCCTTGAGGAAGACATTGCTTTACAAGGGCAAAGAGTTCTAATGATTCAGATTCTACTGAGGTCATAGAGGAGGATCCTGCTCCTGAGATTCAGAGGGAGTATTCTGAAGAAATCCTGAATGGGACCATTGAAGAAGAAGTCTATCTAGAGCAACCTGAAGGTTTTGTGATACATGTAACTGACTCACAATATGCAGATTGAAGAAAGCGCTATATAGACTGAAACAGGCTCCCAGGGCCTAGTATGAAAGTATTGACAGCTATCTCTTGGGACTAGGAGTCTCCAAGAATGATGCAGATCTCTATTTTAAGGTAATTAAAGGTGATATGCTAATAATAATTTTATATGTTGATGATTTGCTGATAACAGGAAAAGATCACCTTATTGCTCAAGGTAAAAAGGACCTAAATTCAAAATTTGACACAAAAGACTTTGGCATCTTACATTACTTTCTGGGTGTTAGAAGTCTAGCAAAACTCAGATGGCATCATCCTAAAACAAAGGAAGTACACTATTGATATTCTGAAGAGATTTGAGATGTTGGACTTTAGACCCATGTCTACACCTATGGAAACCAACTTGCACAAATTAAAAGAAGCAGCAGCAGAATCTAAGCATATTGAGATCCCTTACCACTATGTAAGAGACATGGTAGAAAGGAATGTGATCCAGTTGGAGTATATTAGTACAAATGATCAAACAGCAGACATTCTCACCAAACCTCTCTCCAGAGTTAAAGTTGAAACACTTCGGGAAGAACTTGGTATGATTGAAATGTAATTTGATATTGTGATTGAAATTCAAATTGTTTAGTTGTACTAATATATTTAAAGATGTTTAATGTGTAAACTCTTTTGTCATGTGTGTGACTCCATGACTGTATGGGCCCTCTATCCCCCTGTGTACATTATTGAAAGGTGACGATCTTTCTAATAATGAACACTTGTATTTGACATTGTAAAGTGACGACTCTACAATGATGAGTTGAACTATCATGATAGATATCATGTGACTTGTTATCTGTGGACATATCATGATAGTATCTCGTGGACATTTTGATAGATATCATGAAGACATGATGTCAGTTGAAGATCATTATGATCCTTATGAGATAATCATGGTGGATAAATGTATCCATGGATATGCCATGAATTTTATGGTAGACATCATGAGACTTGATGTCAGTGCACATACCATAATGAAGATGTGTTATGAAAAATGTCATGTGACTTGACAAATTGTTTGGAGCATTTCATATCTTCTGATATCACGAGTTAGGTGATATCACTATATACTTGGTTGAGATTATCTTCCCTAGCTAAGAGGGAGTGTTGAAGATAGGTAGCTTCGGTCAGATATAAATGATGATTGCAGTCATGCATCATCATCATTTATATCAGATCTCCTTCAACCAAGTATAAATCAAAATATCCTTTTGAGAATACAATTTATATGTATACAAGATAAATCAAACTTAATTGTGTTCGTTGTTTTAAGTTGGCAAATTCGTTTGTTAAAGGGGGCGAACTTAGACACGTCTCATGAGACGTGTCTCTCATGAGACGCGTCCTTGCTAAAGTCGTGTCTCTCTTGAGACTTAAACGTGACTCCCCTCTCCATACTTAATATGGTTCGCTTACTCAAAAGCAGATATAGAAATCGTAAAATGTTCTGCTCTTGGGATTTGAATACAAGTAGAGAAACATCAAAGTTAAAGAATTTAATCATTCTCAACAGATGGAAAAGGAAGACCTCTAATATAGTGTCGGAAGTGCAATGAATGGGGTTCACTTCGCCAAGGAATGCCAAAATAATCAAGGTACAGGAGGAAGACTCTATAAGTGGTGTGGACCGGGCGATTACAAACATACCAATTTGCCCGAAGCAAAAAGGTATAAATATGTTGGAGGTGGATGATGAGGAGGTTCTAGCTATCCATCCAAACCCTCGTATGGAGAAAGAAATACTCTGAGAGGCCAGGGTGGAAGTGGAAGAAGTAATGGCCAAGGAAGGAAGAACCTCCAACAAAATAACTAGTAGGTTCTTGCAATCATAATCAAATAAGAACATGGTACAACAAATGCTACACACATTCGTACCCATCAAGGGAACAGACCTTCTACAAATGATGCCCCAACTAAGAGTAGCACTTGCTAATGTCGTCGAAGACAACAAAAATTGTCAGGAAAGTCCAACTGAGAGTACAACATAGCCAGCAAGGGAGGCCACGAACCCAATGCTACTCGCAATAAACGTCGAGAGGAAGCCTACCATCGTACATATGGAAATCATGGGGAGGAAACTCTCCAACACCATCATCAACGAAGGCTTGGGAGTGAACATACCACTAGAGGAAACCTAGAAGTGTTTGGAAAAGCCAACACTTTGGCCCCCAACATTCTATTTGGTAGGCGTAGATCAACATGGCACCAAACCTCTAGGTACACTAATGGAATAGAAAGTAATGATCAACACACAACAGTTCCTTTTGAACTTTGTCGTCATCCCACTACAAAAGAAAGCGTACGATGCACTACTCGGGAGAGGATGGTTGATTTCCGCCAAGGCAAATCACAACTGGAAGCAGAACACGCTCTCGATTGAAAGCAACTGGGGAAAGTACGTAATCGATCTGAAGAACCAAGCCATGAGTGAAGAACTGGCATCCTACAAATCAGAATCCGATGGGGGAGAGTCAAATACAGACGAAGGAAGAAAGGCTATAGAGCCACACAATGAAGGCGTACTTGAACTTGAGAGTTGCTCAGAGGATGAGATAAGTTCTCTCAATGGACTATTCCATTGGCAGATGGAAGACTATGAGGTGTTCCACCGAGAATGTAACATGCTACAGATCCAGGAAGAAGAGGAGAAGAGCACATCCAACTAGACATTTTTGCTCGAGTACAAAGAGTACAAAGAGGGAGTAGCAAAACTAAATGATTCGCCAGCTCACAAGTTTGAACGTGACAAAATAGTCAAAGTACGAGGTGATGAAAGAAGAATGCAAAAAAGAAAATGTGATGAAGTAAAAAATAAAAATTGTAAAATGCAAAATGTCAATGAGGTAGAGTCGGAAAGTGAAAAAAGTATATGGATGAAGTTGAAAAATAGAAAAAATGGAAAAAATAAAACAATGGAGTCATAAAATGGAAAAACTTGAAAAAATTAAAAAGCAAAGGCAAAAAGTGGAAAAAAATAAAATACAAAGAGAAAAAGTCAAAAATTAAAGGGAAGGAAAAAAATCTTATTAAAAAATTTAGTAAAGGAAAAAAATTAAAGAAATCAATTAAAGTGAAAGTCGTACGATTTGGGGGGCAAACATCTTATTCTTGCAAAGTAAAAGGGAAGCAGTATGTACGAAGGAGTGTCAATTGTGAAGTAAAAAGACAAAAAAAAAATTTTAGACGAGGCATTCAGGGACAAGTTGAGAACAAACCCGTACACTGTACGGCAAGAACTGCTAAAGAAATTCGTACGAATAGAGGAGAAACTGCACGGGAAATTAAAGCAAAGATTGTACGGAAAATTGAGGACATCATACGACAAACCATACCAGAGCATTCCGTACGGCAAGCAAGAACCGCTTCATTCTGTACAAAGGAGCTCGCGAACCATACGAAATAGATCACACTACGCCACATGTAGGAAGCATATCGTACGAAACAAGGTAGGAATTATAGTACGGGGTTGCAAAGCAAAGAGTGTGCGATGCAAGGGAAACACACTCGTACTGAATGTTGAACGAAATGAAGTGAAGAATGTGGTACAAAGAAAAACATGTGTACGGAAGTGGATATCAACAATCGTATGGAACAAGGATGTACGAGTACAAACAAACTGTACGCTAAGATGTCACCAACAATTTGTACGAGAAGGGAAAATAGTACGTGTGAGTGTCGTACATGGTATGGTGTTGGAAGACGTAAAGAAAAGTAGACCCGTACGTCAAAATAATTGCATAGTATGGGATAGGGAGTTGACCATAGGCAAAGGGTCTGTACGGCTACAATGTGTTCAGAGCAGTGAACACAATACCATTAATCTTGTACAGGTTGGACAAGAAAATCATTGGAGAGTACGGTCGACAAGTTAGGGTACAATACAGCGGGCAGGTTTCATAACCGTATGGCCAATTAGGCAACTAGGGTGCACACAATTCCCAATCGCACGACAATCAACGATTATACGATTAAATAACCCAAAATCTCTAATTTATGGCTTGGTCAACAATATTTGGAACCTCTTCAAAATTCATGAAAATGATGTACATGATGCAATTCTGTATGGTTTTGAAGGTCTTAAATTGTACTTGGTGGTGGGGGCTCTGCCCCTCAACCCCACCTTGTAGCGTGACAAGAACACACCAAGGGCAGTGCCCCTTGACCCCACTGAGGGCGTTGCCCCAACCCCCATCAAACTCATTTGAATTGCCAAATCCCACGACAACGGCTATCACAATACAGCTAATTCGCCCAGCCTCATAGCCAACACAATCGGAACCACATCCAGAAGAGTCAGGAGAGGAGTTTAGTAATGAATCCAATAGAGTGTACATTGAGATCCGTGAGCCAGATGCCTATGACCCTCACGGTGCAGTCCAGAGGTACCTAAGTGAACTACAGGAGATGGTGAGAGTTATGTACGAAGTCGGTGCAATTGGACAACAATTGGACATGTGACATGATCCCTTAGTGATACATGAGGCCGAGAGGAACTTGGCGATTATGCAGCCAAAATGCAAAGGAAAATTATTTCAGTGTTTTATCTCGCACGGGTGGCTAGGAGTAGAGATGACCGAGACTACCAGGCGAGCGTTTGCGGACTACATTCAAAAGTCACAGGAGAAACTGGCCCAAGTGACTACCCTCGAGTGTAATGTTCCCCCTTAATTTTTTTTTAATTTTAACACAATGAAACTAGCATCAAACCACTGATTAACGTTAGCACCAAAACCAAACCAGCTTGTCAATAACCCTCACCAAGAATGTTCACCAAGATCCCAGTGTGGCCGAGGTGATAGCATATGGTTCGGGGATCGTTAGCAGCAAAACTAAACTAAAAGTACATTCATCTGCTAATAGCAGGCATCCACAAGGTAGTGGGGATACTCCACTTATTCAATGGGAGAGATTATTGCAAATTGAAAGGCGACAAGCCAACCGTGAATCCTCACTTCCACTTATTCAGCGGGGGGAATTTATTCCACACTACCACTTATTTCGTGCGGGGAAATAACAATAAAAGACAATTACTTTAAAACTCAACCACTTCTTCTTAGGAGTGTAAACAAAATGTAAACTTGCAGCAATAATAAAATAACAATTGTTAGTACTACTAACTAGCTTTACAATTAATGTTTCTAGCTGCAAAACTCAAAGATAAGCTTCCAAAATTATCCAATGGTTAGAGTAATGATCCTCTAACTCTTACAATACAAAATTGTTATGAAATATGAGCTCAATCAGCAAGTTATCAATTTTCTACAAGTCTGATTAGAAACAGCATGTACAGAAAAACCAGACCAGCAATAGCAAAACTCACTGAAAAGGACATAGCTTCTCCAAAACAGCTCAGAATGCTCCCAAACCATAGCCAAATGGCAGCTAGGAGCTAGGCCTCCAATTCCCAAAGAGAAATCAAGCCAAAAATAGCAAAGAACAGAAGGCACGAATCCCAAGGCAGCAAACAAGAAGAAGTTTGGCCCAAGAGGAGGTCGACCTTTTCTCGAAAAATCCACAATCCAAAATAAAATTTAAAACTTTCCACAACTAGTTGCCCTTCACAATCAGACAACATGAGCAAATACCTAGAACAAGAATAAAATCCACGATGAAGCTATTAGTGAAAATTCGCTTCAGCCATGTATAAATCAGCAACTAGATAACAGGCTTTACAGCAGCAACCTGTCCAACAACATCAAAATTAAAGCTCAATTTGCACCTCTGTGTGAAGCACAGTCTCAATTAACCACCTAGGCAGCCATAGTTTCAGGCCCGAAGGATGGACGAATTTACTAAGCTTCCCCTTAGCCAGGTTCTGGATTCAATCCAGCAACATAACTTTACCTTAAAAATCCCACATGAGAAACAATGAGCAAGCCATCAATATATAAGCTCAAAAGGCGAATGAAGCAACCTATACCTCCCATCAACAAATTGTTAAAATTCCTCCAAGGGATGCCACCTCTCAAACATTCACTTTATTTTGAATTAATAAAATATTAATCATTTCCTTCTAGGCGTCCAACTTAAAGTTGCATTAATAAAACATTTAACATAAATATTAACTGCTCAAAGTGATCAACCCCTTTAATGACCCCTTCTTTAAAATGACTTGAAGTCATTAAACCTAGGCGTGGGGGAACAACTTCAGAACATAAAAATTGACTAAGTATGGAAATCAGTCCAAGGAGGTAGCCAAGCACAACGTCCAACTACAACTGATACATTGCTAAAAATAGCAAACTGACATTAGCTGAGCTGAATCAAGTTGATGATGATGCATCTGCCATAAACGAACTTACTAAAAATAGCGAATGCCAAAAATAGTAAGTTAACTTCAAAACCCTTTGAAAACCAAACTGATGAACCACACTGAATTGCAAATGATTGAACTGTTGCTAGAATGATACCGGTATAAATTAACTTACCAAAAATAGCAAATTGCTATAAATAGTAAGTTTGCAAAACATCAATTCAACACCAAATGAGTAGTAATCGTGACTTACTATAAATAGTAAGTGTTTCCAAATATCTTTTGAGCATAAATCGAGCAACCAACATGACTTACTATAAATAGTAAGTGCCCGGAAAAGTTGTCAGATTCAAATGCATGTCACACCACCTTGGAGGTCTCTGAAAACCCAAAAAAACCCATCTTGCATGCAAGGTATCTGCCAAACTTGCATGTCATCATCTCAACATGCATGTTACCTCATCCTAAAGCTCTCCAAAAACCCATAAAGCTCCAATACACATGCATCAGAAAAACACACATGCGAGCCTTCAAAAATGCATCTAAAAGTGGAAACCCTAATTTTCCATTTTGCTTACCCTATGAGTTTCTGGAAATAGGCTAAAACCTCAAGAAGAGCATAGGGCTAAATTGGGGACATTACATCGAGTGTACAAGAGTCTCAACTCTCAAACAAACAATGGCCAACAAGGAGAAGTTGACGAAGCGTGATGCACAATTGAGTGAGGAGAGACTACTAGCAGAAGATGCACGATTGGCTGAGACAACGAGGCTTATAGCCGAGAGAGAGAGCCAACAGAAGCAGAAAGACAAGGAGTTGGAGGGAAGGAGTCAGGAGCTCAAGAGGGCGAAGGCCAGACTTTCTGAGGCAGTACAAATGGTGAAGACAACACGTGAGAGGTAGTCGGTAGCCAACGAGAAGCTTCAACATCTACAGCAGCAATAGTTAGTGACGACAACCCCTACATCATCAGTACACCTAGGGGCACCTTCTCACCCTCCCTCTTCTTGATTTTTTCCTTTCTGTAATCCCCATTTTGGTATTTTGTCGTCTGCAAGACGACTTCTTTTGTGGGGAGGGATGATGTAGTCGGCCAAGAGTGTTCATGTGTTTAGTCGGCCAATTAATGTATTTAAATAAAACTATAGTATAGGCAGCAAAATATTTTATATTACATGTTTCGGGAGTTAAGTCCCTAACTAGTTGGATTAGTTGTAACAGGTAGTTGCGACAATTGGTGTTCTCAACCACTGTCAGCAACTATATATTTGTTCATTGTAGTCGGGGACACATTATGATGTTATGTTATGACACAACTTATCTATACATAGCACGGATGATTGTATTTTGTATCTATTGCATTAATGAATGAAGTAACATTATTTTGTGCACATTATGTGTTCGTGAAAGTTTCACATACATGTTTTGTGAATTATATTCTCGTTTACTCTAGTATGTTGTCAATTCATCCCTATGGGTAAACAAAGATTTTGGCTTTGTATCAATCCCTTTAATTAAATTACCAGAGAATTCAGGTTTTTGTATTTAATTTTATCCAATCATTATGTGCAATCACGATGTTTAGTTTCTACTTTTAGCTAAACAACACAAGTGTCTAATCGTAAGATTTGTTTTCAATCAAAAACCAATGAACATAAAATTATTTGCTTTGGGTTGAAAACTGTCTCAACCTCTTGTTTAAAGTGAATCCAAAAAGACACATTTAATTTTAGTCAACATGAATGTGAACCAACATAAAACCACTATAACGATTGTAAATAGCAAGTACATATTGTTCATATAAGTTTAGTTTTTGATTTACAAAGAGTTTCCCCTTCTAATTTGAAGAATGATTCTACCACTCATTTGCTTCGTTTCGTGTTGCACTAAAGGATGCAAATTAAAATGGCAACAATTTATAATATAATATTAGATATTCATGTAATTAATATAGTCATTAATTCATAATATCTTAATATATAAGTTCTAAACTTATATCAAACTATGTCACACAGTTTGCCGAGTTTTTCGCTTCAAGTTCGAAATTTGGCGAATTTACAGAAAACTTATGAAATACGTGAAAATTCGCCTTCATATTTGTAAGAAAACAGGCGAAGGTTTTTTGTATTAAAATATATAGTGGGTGAGTAGCCGACAGTGGCCGACGGGATGTATAAGGGTTGTCGTTGAGTTCTTCGAGGGCCTTCGGTAGGGTTTGTGGCTCCAGCGGAAAGGCTGTTGCGGCATATAAATGTTGGGTTTTTCTTCAAATAAATGCCGCTGCATTTTTTCCTTAAAAACGTTGCTGCTACAAGATTTCGCCTATCGGGAGAGAACCCGTCGAAAAACTCGATAGATGTTATTGCATTATTTTATTTTATTGTTTAACTTTTATATTTTAATATTAACATTTAATAAATTAAAATCTTAATATTTTAGAATTTTTTATTTAGATTTTTTATTAACATATAAAATTTAAAAAAAATTGGTTTAAAATATTTAAATTAAGTTAAACAAATATAAAATTACTTAATTTGATTATACTATTTATATTATTAAAAAAATCAAATTTATATAAAGCGAATTTAACAACGAATTTTTTCTCCTATCGCTTTAAGTTTTGTTTGAATTTTAGTGTTTTTGTTTTTAAGTTTTAAATTTTATTCTTTTGTTTTTTTAGATTTTAATTATTAAGTTATGTTTTCATTCATTAATTTTTCAAATAAAATTAAATAATTTTTATTTATTATATTTTAAATCATGTATATTTCTATATTTTTTATTTACTTTGTTTATTTATGTTTTATTAAAAAATTTAAATTATGTATATTTTTATTAGTTTTGTATTAAACATTTACATTTAATTATATTCAATATTATTTAACTTAATATTATTAATTTATATTGTGTTTTCATATATTTTTAATATTATTGTACATGTAATATATTATTTTTACTTATATATATTATTTATTATTGTTGATGTTATAGCAGTGGGAGATATCTTTCTCTCAAATTTAAAAATGATGGATAAATAATACCAAGGCAAGTCGGACTTGCTATATATAATAATTTTATGAAGAGTCACCTTGTTTCTTAAAAGAGGCCAACCCAAATGAAGAGTCGCCTAGTTTTGAATAAATAAAAGGTGATGATCATTCATTTGATCATCAAGTTCATTCATCATAATTTGCATTCCTAGAAGAAGTTCATACTTGAGCAGCAGATCATCATCTTGTAGCAGCAGATCATCATTTTGTAGCAGCAGACCAATTTCAAGGAGAAACATATTCATTTGTATCTTTGCATCTAGGAGAGGTGCTATTATTCATTGTATCAAATTCAGCATTGTGTTGGGCCTGAGTTGTAAGCAGATTTCTTCTCTTATTCCTTCAATATATAAGAGATATATTTGTTGGGTTTTTCTCCCTCGAGTAGGAGGGTTTTCCTAGGGTATCTTGTTGTGTTCATTGTCTTATGTGTTGCATTTTCTGATTGCTTTCATTTCTGATCCTAAATCTAAAATGGTATCAGAGCGGGTCTAAGAAAAGATCTGATCAGATTTGTTTAAGCAGTCAAGTCAACTTTTCATCTAGGGCAGATCTTGAAGTATTGCAGATCTAAGGCTCAAATTATTTCTGACCTAAGGGCAGATCTTGAAGTATCGCAGATCTAAGACTCAAATTATTTCTGACCTAAGGGCAGATCTTTGAAGGTGAATTTGTGCGGAAAAAGAAGATAGTGAGCGGTGTCAAGGTAGAAGATAGGCTTGATGGAGCTTCAAACTTCAACTCTTGGAAACCCAAGGTACTCATTGCATTAGAGGAGAATGATCTTCTTGATTTTGTGGAAAGTGATATGCCCGAGCCTTCCAATGATATTGAGAAAATCCAGTGGAAGAAAAATGGCACGAAGGCTAGAAAGATCATGATAGACTCTGTGATGAATCATCTAGTACCGATCATCTCCAAGTTGAAAACAGCTAGAGAAATGTTTGATACTCTAAAAGGATTGTATGAGTTCAACAACACCAATAGAGCCCTTGCTTTGAGACAACAAGTTCACCATGTAAAAATGGCTAAAAAGATAATTCAGTCATCTCATTCTTTATGAAGATTGCTGATTTGAGAGATCAATTGAGCGCTATTGGGGATATAATTGTAGATAGAGAAATATGAGGTTAAAGCCCTTGTAGTGTATATTTCTCAGAGATAGAGAAATATGAGCTGCGAGCCCTTGTTCATCTCCGTGACTGAGATGAGACGTCATGTTGAGAGACTCCATGACGACATCACGTTGAGAGACTCCGTGATGAACCCTTGTACCTGTGTTTCTTTCCACACATGGGAGTAGCCATAGTGGACGTCATGTTGAGAGACTCCATAAGGACATCACGTTGAGAGACTCCGTGATAAACCTTTGAGTTTTCCACAAATGGGTGTAGCCATTGTGGGCGTCATGTTGAGAGACTCCATGACTTGGATATCTAGAAAGATACCTCCGTAGCTAAGAGGGAGTGTTGATGTTATAGCAATGGGAGATATCTTTCTCTCAAATTTAAAAATGATGGATAAATAATACCAAGGCAAGTCGGACTTGCTATATATAATAATTTTATGAAGAGTCACCTTGTTTCTTAAAAGAGGCCAACCCAAATGAAGAGTCGCCTAGTTTTGTATAAATACAAGGTGATGATCATTCATTTGATCATCAAGTTCATTCATCATGATTTGCATTCCTAGAAGAAGTTCATACTTGAGCAGCAGATCATCATCTTGTAGCAGAAGATCATCATTTTGTAGCAGCAGACCGATTTCAAGGAGAAACATATTCGTTTGTATCTTTGCATCTAGGAGAGGTGCTATTATTCATTGTATCAAATTCGGCATTGTGTTGGCCCTAAGTTGTAAGCAGATTTCTGCTCTTATTCCTTCAATATATAAGAGATATATTTGCTGGGTTTTTCTCCCTCAAGTAGGAGGGTTTTCCCAGGGTATCTTGTTATGTTCATTGTCTTATGTGCTGCATTTTCTGATTGCTTTCATTTCTGATCCTAAATCTAACAATTATATATGTAAGAAAATATATTACATCATATATATTTCTAGTATATATAATATTTACTAGTTTTTATCATAGTTGTCGGGATACGCATCTCCCCCCTCTAAGATGCATCTCGAAGGCGAAGACGCATCTCCGGCACCAGTACCATCTCAAGAGACGCCTCCATGAGGCTGGAGACTTCCGCCAAAATTTCCCAAGTACCCTGCCGTCTCCCACTAAAATACCTTATAAAACTTTAAAAAATTTAACATTTGAAACTCTAAAAATTAAAGCATAATGTATTTGACGCATCTAAGAGTGATTAAATTATTGTTTTGAAAGTTCAATGTCATCATATTTTAAGATTTTCTATAAATTATTATTTTTTTATTTTTTATTTATATTAAAAAAATTGGTGTCTCCAAGTACCCCTATCTCCTATTTTCAAAAAATAGTTGTACTGCTACTAGTACCGGTACCAGTCTCCCGTACCAGTTCCAGTACCAGTACCAAACTCCTGGCTACTATGGTTTTTATAAACTATTAATATTATTTAATTTCTTTTAGACAATTTTGTGGATATATTACTTATATTTATAAAAATAATAAAACTTACATAAAGCAAATTTAATCCGAATTTTCTACTTTTCAAATTTTTTCCTTCCTGATCTTCATCTGAATTTCAATGTTGCCGAATTCGAATTCAAATTTGAACCTTGTGACTTAGATATCAAATATAATAATTAGTTATATAATATATAAACTATATACATAATAAAATTATATTATATATATAAACCATTTATAATTCATTTCTTATGTGCAACCTCATCTCACCTTGCTCTGCATTCCATTGCTATTTCGGTTGCATTTCACATTTCTCATTTTGGTAACATGGTACACAACAATGGTGTTTTAATCTTGCAATGTTCAACTTCACACACAAATATGCCACAGCTGTTTGCATGCAGATATGCAAATTTTGTAAATTGAAACTTGTAAGTTTATATGTATTTAACTCATTTGTTGGTCTATGATGTGTATTGGACTCTACTTTTGATTTAAATATAAAAGAAATCCATAACATGTTACATAAATTTAGTAATATGCATGTTTTTGAAGAATTTTTTTAGTGTTCGATAAATTTGCTAGGTTTTTTCTGAGTCCCAAGTTTTTAAAAATTTTGAGTCAGTTGAGTTATTGCCAAGTCTGAGTTTTTCAATTCTGATTTGCTTCAAATCATAGTTTCTTTTCTGAATAGAAGTGCAAGAATTATTCATATACCACGGCCAAAGCTAGAAGATACACTATTACAGATCCTACTAGTGGCTACATGCATAAAAAACATACTGCCTTTACTGATAGTTTCATCTCAAATTAAAGTTATCTGAACGACTGAAACATAGTCTTGTACAACAGGTTATTATATAGCTAAATTAACTTAGAAGATCTTATAAGGCATAGGCAAAACATTGAGATACCTGATCAATTGCACATACAGCAGGTACGTTCATATCAAACAACACTTGATATATGGCTTCTCTTAATTGTTGTCTAGCAGCTTTGGCAGACTGTGTATCTGAAATAGCAAATTTCAACAAGAAAATGTTAAAATAAGCATTTCTTTCAAAATATAAACAAAGTTGGATGCATAAAGTTACACTAATGCTAATTAAAAAAGAAATGTATTATCCCTATCATCCAACATCTATAAACCTCTGCATTATTTTGTTTGTGACAAAGGAGACATGTAATACATTATTAAATGCAGGTTGAATAACAAAAGCATGGATGACTTGACTAAATTGTTGACACTTCATATGTAAAATTATTTTCTATAGTGTGGATATGACCTTCCTACAACTTGCCTCTCCGTACCTATCCCCATCACTCCCTCTTGCTCCCTCAAGTTCGATAAGCAATAGAACTTCCATAGAGAAGGCCAAAGATGAAGTAAGCATGACATCAGCCAAGTACGAAGTGCGGGTTTTTCCAATTGAACCTGCCAACTAACCTTGTGCAGATTTCTATCCAAACTGGATATTTGCGGACACCTGACAGCCATCGAGTTATGTGGACTTTCCCATTTAAACTAGTCATTTGTAGAACTTTACCTTGCTACTGGATTTTTCATTTTTGCAGCGATTCACTTGCTGTAACCACTAGAATTTGATACAACTCAACTCCCTAGCTACTTGAGGAATAAAAGGAGATTGATATAAGCATTGTAGGGGACTTTGGGAGGAAGAAGAGCCTTTGAAGAGGAAAAACTGCCAAATTTGTAACTTGTCGATAGTGATGTTTGTTTTGTAAACTCCGGAAACCCCTGTTGTAATGAATTTATAATAAGAAATGAAGGATGTTATTAAATTCGTGTGGTTAGGCTGCAAGGTAAGGTAGTTTGATAGGAAACCTCAATCTTGACTGTGTCAAAACCCCCACATGGGGTGATGCCCCTCGAGCTCGTTGGGGGCACTACCCCCAAACCCCCACAAAACTTATATGATATATTTTTTAGTTTTTTTTGCATTGAATTTATGCTTTTTTTAATTATGTTTTTTCCAAAAATTTAAGTGTTTTTTATGTTGTCAAGTTTTGTCGAGTACTCTCAAAGTTTGAGTCTACAAAACTATGGTTACAAGAGCATCTACTACAAAGGGAATTATATGTAATTTGGATTATTCTTGGTGTAGTCGGCAAAATACAAATAAATAAAGAAATGAAATAACTATGTTAATATGTGATTAAGTCCCCAACCATTGGGTGGTTGTACTTGGTAGTTGTTGACGACTGCTGTCCTCAACCAACGTCAGCTAACTATATATTGTATGTTTTCATTTGTAGTTTGGGACCGCACACATTCTATATAATGTACTTATTGCCTATCTAACTCTTGTACCCCAAATTAAAAAATTTGCGACACTTAGGCATTTTGAAGAAATGAGTCAAAATCTTGTTAAATTTGTCAAAAAGGTCAAAAATGGGGATTGCATGTCTTGCATGAGGGTCAGAAACTTAGAATTTCCAAAATCTAGCAATCCGGGTCTGCTCAGAGCAACCAAATATACAAAACCCAGATTTCAGTTTTTCAACCCTAAATTTTAGGAAAATTTCTACGTTTAGCAATTTTTTTAAAATAGAAACTTTTTTTGGGTTTTTCTAGGTTTCTTTTGAAACGGATACTAGCAAAATTTTCTAAAAATAGAAAGTTTGGCTTCTAGGGTTGAGATTGATTTTGATTGGCTTAAAATACTTCCTCATCAAGCTGATGCAGTCAGAATCATGAAAAGATCAATTTTACTCTAGTGGGCCTATTCTGCTTTTTCAAAAGCTTTTTCAGGAGCACTGAGGTCATCAATGGAGGTCAGTCAGCTGCCAGGTGTTAGAATCAAGCATTCAAGCATTCAACGGAAATTGCTAATGATGAACGTGCACGAAGAATGAGGAACGAAGAAGGGAAGCTGTCAAAGTTGAAAAATGAGAATTTTTGGCTAAGTCTGGAGACTTCAGGCACCCTTGTCAAGGATAGGCGCCCAAACCTTCATGCCTTAGAATATTTTTCGTCTCCGACAACAGAGCAAAGGGAAACGCGCCAAACAAAGGAGAAATTTGAAAATCTCGAAAAAATTTCTAAGTCTGCCAACCATGGGCACCCCTGCAGAAGATAGGCGCCCAGCTTTTCAAGGCATCAGATGATGAAATTAGGGTTTGTGCTCCCAAGCAATGTTCAGTTTCCTGTCAACTTCACAGCAGATGTTTTCGTCAGACCATCAGGTCACTCAGCCACCGGCAAACTCAGATTGAACAGAGGCCATGACAAGAGGTTTTCAAACTTCAAGGTGAAAATAGATAAAAAATAGTTAAGTCTGGTAGCCATGGACGCCCCAAAAGGAGAAGGGCGCCCAAGTTTTTAAGGTGTCAAATGAATGAATTTGCAGAAGACACCTCTAACAAGACTTCTTCCAACTTGATCCAGCTTTCCAATGCAATCATTAGCATGTTTGTCGGAGCTGGCAGTCATCAGATGTCAAAGGCTGAACAAAGGAGAAAACATGAGTAAAACGACATAAGTCAAAAGCAAGGAATAAAAAATTTCAAAGAAAATCTAACTCTGGTAAAGATAGGCGCCTCCAATCAAGAAGGGCCCAAGATTTTGAGGCTTCAAAATTTCACATCAACTTTCTCGGAGATGGAGTATCCAAGAGACCCCCTCCAGATTCTTCTCAGCTATCCAGTGAACCTAACAGCCAGTCGATCTAATCAGTTTAGCTCCCGAAATCATGAATTTATCTAAAGATCAGAAGACAAGCAAGAACTTGAACCTCACAAAAATGGCTAACACTGGTAAAGATAGGCACCCCTAGAGGAAATAGGCACCCGACATTTTCAAGGGTCAAATGATGTTTTTGCTAAAATTTGTCTCGAGAATAATGTTGTCAAATTCAATTAGGCTATGAGATGAAACATTCAGCTCGTCCGTCAGATCAATCTGGAGGTCGGAAATCGAGATCAAACAGAGGTTGAAAATCAAGCAAAAGTTGAAAGTAATGGAAAAATGGCTAAGTCTTGTTATACCCAAAATGAAATTTTTGGCATTCTGCTTAAATTGAGCTAAACAATGTAAAAATGCCATTGAAAGGATGTTTTAGGTCAAAACAAACATGAAGTCTTTGTGGGTTTCTGTCAAGGAACCTATGGTTAAAATTCTAAAAAAATGAAAATTAGGGTTTTATGCCCCTAGTTTTAAGGAAACCCTTAAAAATAGGACCTTCCCGGAAATGATTGAAATTAATTCTAATAGGGATAATTGCCTTCACGATCACACTGATCAAGTCAGAATTATCAAAATACATGTTTTACTCTGGTGGGTCTATTTCTATTTTTCAGGAACAAAGTTAGGAGCTTCGCAGCCATTAATGGCAGATTGGCCAGTACCAGGTGCTGAAAGCTAAACCTCAAAAGCTTCAACAAAGAAGCTATGGCGGAAAAGGATGAAAATGATGCCGTTCAATGAAGGAGATTCTTAAAACAGAAAAGGCCAAAATTTGGCTAAGTCTGGAAGGTGCACGTTTTGTCTACCAAGGCAAAACACAACCTAAAGGTGAAAAAGGCGCCCCTCTTGAAGAAAGGCGCCCTTGGATCTTAGAGGGCAAATGTAATCATTTGGCATCTTCAACTCAGTCATCCTCTTCACTTTCATGCTGGATCGACAACGAAACAATCAACAAAATCATCTAATTCAGGGATCATTGACCAATCGTCAGCAAAGTATGGAGGATCCATCAACAGCGAAGATGCCAAAACAGAGAGCTTCAAGGTAAAAGCGCCCCTGTTGGCCAAGGGTTCCCCTCAGTTACAAGCACCAGATGAATCCATAAGCAACAGCTCTATACATGATATCTTTCCAGCTTCCTCCCAGCTATGTGATCAATCTGACAGTAGGTCCACAAGACACACCAAACGATCACGAGTTCAGATCAAGCAGAAAAAGCCAAATTGAAGAACTGGAAAGATAAGCCAGAAAATGGCTAAGGCATGGCTAAAAGCGCCCCTCTTGAGGAAAGGCACCCTTTCTTGAAGGCATCCAAATTCAACCAGAATCTTCACTGCCTCCCAAGATGACCTTCTCAACTATGACCTATCTCGTCAGTAGGACTATCAGCAATAACTTCTGACAAATCAAACATCTAATGAACAAGGTCAAAGTCAGGCAGTTCACAGCATGAAGAAATTCAATCAAAAGCTAAAAGTGCCCCTACAGGCCAGGGGCGCCCTTTAGTTTGAAAGACCTAAACCTGCCAGCTTCAACTGAGAAGTCAGTCATCCTGAGAAAGACCAAGCTGGCTACCCGATGCATCGTCAAGTAGAGTCATCTGATTCATCTAACATCGGAAACATCAGATCAAAGCAAAAAGGGTCTGAAAAGATCAAAACGAAGAACAGTCAATGAAAATTGACTAAGGCATTGTCAAAAGCGCCCCTCTCAAGGAAAGGCGCCCTTCTTTCTGGAGGCCTAAACTCAGTTTTTTGAGTTAATCCCCCCCAGGCATATCTCATCGTGTTGATCCCACCTCAACAACAGAACTGCCAGCCACTGCCAGAGATCAACTGAGTAACCTGAATCAAAGATAAAATGGGAGCACTTTAGCTTGCAAAATGGACGAAAATAATCAACTTCAAGGATGGATGCCTAAAAGAAGTCAAAGCAAAAGTGTTGACTTGAGTTAGCAAATTTGGAGCCAAAAAGAAGCCAAACACTCCACAATCAGTGGAAATCATCTTTTGGAACTCCAGATCAGGCCTGAATCATGAGTTGTCTTCCATACTTGATGGATCTTAACCCTAATTACCTTATATTCATGCTAGGCATCCCTTTCCTCATTATTCATTTTGCAGGTTGAAGGATAAAACATCAAATAGCTCCCAAAAACACATTTTCAAGATCTGACAGAGGTTTTGGACGGATCTTCAATATTTTTGAAGATCAATGGCAGTAAAAGTATTCTTCCCTACAGATTGCTTCCAGAGACAGATTATTGCAAAGTGGCAGTTTATAACTTCCAATCCATCTTCTGTCTACTTCCTCTATTTCTGTCTATATTTCTTTGCATGTCACAGGAAACGACAAATAATCACAGATCTGGCCAACTGGGTATGATCAACATAGCTTTTTCAACAAAACCCACATATTGGATTTTTCCAGAAAAAGTAGCCCTGCTGCCCCCTATTTTTTAGGTTTTCCGGAAAAAGTCATAATATTGAGAAACAGACAAACTGGGTTTGTTTAGCTCTTAAGCACGAACAAAACCCATGTGTTAGATTTTTCCGAGAAATAACACTTTCTGGTGCCCCTACTGCCTCTGCCACCGAAGGACTCTTGCATGTCAAAGAAAAACTCGTTTTTCTGAATTTCTGACGATTTGGGTTTGTTTAGAAAATCATTCTCAACAAAATCTCTGTCTCAGAATTTTTCGTAAAAACTACCCCTGGCAAGGCTATTTTTAGCAGTTCCAGAAAAGTTGTCCAAGTAGCATCAACTGCACAATCAATCTTCAAGGTTTTTGTCATGTCCCCTTCTCATTGACATCTCTCAGAGCACTGGATTGGCCTATTATGCGACCCTCGTAGGCTGATAGTTTGGATAGAGGGTCTTGATGGAGCTGGGCTCAGCTTCAGTTTGTCAGTACTTGATCAGTTGGTTTTCGTTCGGGCTCGTTCGGACACTTCTAGCCCGAGTTGCTATTTTTAGCAGTATTCAGCACTCAGCGTGGGACCCCTGCTATTTTTAGCAATATGGATTGGTAGCGTTCTGAATCACTTCCGTGTTCATCAGCTTCAGACGGTTTGTGCATCGGGTATATATCGAGAGAGATATTAATATTTAATTGATTTAATTAAATATTAATTATTGGAGCTTATATTATAAAGTTATAATATTTTAAATATTATAACTTAAGTGATTTTGCTGAAGGGGTCGCCCATCATTGAAAGGGGCCATTTTTAATTATAATTTATAATTAAAAATTGAGATTGAAACTATTGAAATATTAAAACGGAAAAGTTCGAAATTATTTAAATGATACCTAATTGAGAAAAGTCGAGCTTTTGAAGAATATAAGGGTTTCATTGAAATTCGAGCCATTATGATTGTTTTATGAAAAACTGATTAAGTCTTCAACCAGAGCACGAAAGCCAAGGGTTTCAGTCTCAAAGCATTGGGGAACGAGCCATCTCCAGTGAAAGCAATTCAGAGGTTGTGAAATACCTTCCGATTTATTGCCAGGCAGAGATTTCTTCATTCAGAAGAAATTACAGAGCATCACAAATAAGAAATATTCAGGGGGTTCTTTATTAGCAATTTATCCAGCAGAGGTTTATACAGTGAGGCGCCTATTTTCTTCAGACCTGGAGACTCTAGAGGGAGCCGTACCTTTTATTCATTGTTTGCTGCTGTGTTCAGGCCGTACAAATCTGTACCAGGCCGTACTTCCATTAAAAAGGGGCGTACTTTCTCTTGCAAGCAAATCGCCTTCTCTTTGGGTCTTCCAGCTTCACCAGATTGGGCCCAGTTGTAACTGGGGTCATTAGAGCTTGCCAGACGGAGGGAAAAACATTCACTGCAGCCGTACCAGTTATTACCAGCTTGCTGATTATATCAGGTTCTTTATTAAATAATGTTGTTTTCATTATTGCATGTTACCGGAACTTAATTGTATTGAAGCCAGATGATCAATAAATGATTAGCCAGCATTAGATCTCAGTATTTCCATCATTATTGATACTGTAGTATTTTATTGTGAATTTATTATAAATTCTTTGCAAAATCGCATTCTTTCTTTTATGTCCAAAAATCACAAAAAAACCAAAAACCATCAAAAACTATAAAAACAGTCAGATTTCAGAAAAACGGAGAACAAGGGTTTTCTACAGTTTTCACAATGCAGTACTCCCAAGTACAATAGAAGACCAAGACGGTCTTATACCATGATTACCTGAAAATGACTGACACAGACTTATGGCAGAAACATCCAGAGGTCAATTCTAAAGACTTGGAGGGCATGAACCAAATTACATTGCAAAACATTGAAGAATCCGGTTTATTCCAAGTTGCGTCTATTCCGATCACCTTACAAAGCATTGAGCTTGTAACTGATTGCACAAAGCATTACAACCCGACTACAAGAGAGATCTTGTCAGTGGACGGGAGGGTGATTTGCATCTTGAAGCCGGTGGACATAGACTTGTTTTGCAATTCCACCATACCCTACCAAGAAGGTCATATCAGTGATAGAATGCAAAAAGGCGTTCGAGGCTTCGAAGGATGAGTGTTCCCTTATAATGGCTGAACATTGGTTGAAAACAAAGAGAACCAGCTTGCCCAGATTGGTTGGTAGAGGAGAATTCAAAAATGAGTACGGAGTGTTAATCACACTACTCAGCAGAGTCACTGGGCAAGAGGAGGGGAAATCCTTCCAGCCGTGGATGTTCTACATTATTGGCAAAATAATCAGCAGCAAAGAACATTACGAATGGGCCTCTCTGATCAGTGACACACTCCACCAACAATTCACCGGATTTATAGAAGAGCACCGTTTCCACACGTGTTCCTACTTGGTCTACCTGATAGCCTTCCAAGGCGATTTCAGAACACTAAACACTATGGGAACCCTGGGTGTGCAAAAGGTCCAAGAATACTTTCCTCGCCTGGAGTTCACTCTAGCGGAAAGACACTTCAAAAAGATAAATGACCTTTTCACTATGCACACCGTGCACGAGCTAAACCATGAGATGCACGTTCGTATTTCACCAGTACCTAAGGCAACAATGGCGGACTGGGCGCATTGGTTCAATCAATTCCCCACTTTTACCTACATACGCGTGTATGGCTACAATGGCCACCCCGCCATGATGCCACGTTGCCCCTCAGATAGGATAGTGTTCATGGAATTCTTGAGGCAGTTGGCCGAGGTTCACTCTTACCTTTGCATAAAGAAAAAGTCTGTTGCAAACTTTCCTTTTCAGATGGGATTCTACAGATGCAGGACTGTAGCCGATGCCAGGTTGATAAGCCAGGAAATAGTGAGATTTAATCTCAAGTACCTCATTGGTAGGAGGCCATCCTATGACCCCAAAGGCATCTTCGCAGCTCACCTTAAGCAAAGAACATCACATGAACCTTTCATGGAAGATTTTTGGGTCAACTGCGAGGATGAGTACGAGGTGAGAAGAAGGAACCACAACAAATTCAAGCTCTCGTAGATTGCAGAATTCATGTCAGAGGACATCGAGGGCTTATCCGATGACGAAGAAGAAGTCATTCTTTTTTCCTTCTTCACGGGTCTAGTGGATGCACAACCACTCGGCAAAGTAGACTGGTATGCGAAAGAGAGTACGTCTATTGAGGAAAGAACGGGTAGAGTAGTTCGACACAGTCAACTCTACCTTGACAGTAAAAAGACAAGGAAGGTACTACTTCCCCGATCAGAGCCGCCAGCGGTTCAGTTTACACTACCTTCCTCGTCTAAGAGGAAACCTAGACAAAAGAAGATGAGCATTCTTCCAAAAGGAATGCGGATGTCAGGGAGCACATGGGGAAGAAGAGGAATTGCCAGCACAAGTCGGCAAAAGGTACAAATGGAGAAAACCACCAATTTACCTGAAACAGTTGAGAACACTGCAGCTACACCAGAGCCAGTGATTGAAATAATCGCTGCAGAGATGGAATCCATTGTAGAAGAAGTTACAACAGAAGCGATGCCTGTGATAGATGCAGAGCCACCGGCTTCACCACCATCACAGCGGTCGCAAAGTCCTATTGATTTGGACTCGCCACCACGAGGCATTACCACGGCACAGTCTCATTCTTCCAGCATTCAGGGGGCCTATGTTCCTCCTCCCAGCAATGCTAGCCGAGATTCTATCTGGTTGGAAAGCTCGCTTGGGAGGAAAAGGGAGAGACCTTCTTATCAGCTTGACTTCTCTGAATTCCACTATGTCCCACAAGACATGCCGGCAAAGAAGTTGAAGAAGCAGACACATGTAGAGAGGAATGCAGAGAACAAGGTTGTCATAGAGACTGCTGCCCCGCCTGAAGATAAAGACATACATAATGTGAGGGTTGAGGATTTCACACTTTCAAAGGTGAACCTTGGAAAGACCACTCGATAGGTGGAAGCAGACCTTCTTGGAATCGCCTCAGCGAGTGTCAAAGAAAGCATGACAAAGGATGGACAAGACAAAGCAGCCTTGAAGGCTGAAATCCATCAGCTAAAATTGTACATTCCTAGTTTGATATATGACACTCCCAACTCCTCGGCCTTGCCTCAAGGACTATTGGATCTCCCAGCTGAAATCATCATCATCAGTTGATTACATACAGCAAACACTTGAGACGTCAAGTGGATGAGTTTGTCGTTTAAAGGACAGTGTGTGTTAGTGGAAGCATATCAGCTGAGAGACAGAGCCCATGGACTTCGATCAAAAATCTAGCAGTAAGACTTGAAAGCAGCTCAAGAGAGGCCGAAAGAGGAGGCGACAGTTGCTGATCTGCGACAAGCATATGAATCAGTTACAACCACAGAGAACAAACACCATCTCTTTGAGTGGAAAGAACAGGTGGCATACAAGGTGAGAGCCTACAATGCCAATTCAGTGGAGCTGATTGACTATAGATGCTTTGTCGCCAATATTATCAACTTCGCAAGAACGTTGGTAATATCCTTCCGTGAGTTAGAATATCAACGAGAAGGAGGAGAATATGTTGAGCTTGAAACGGTACAGACACGGTTCCAAGATGTCATCCGATCTTCATTCTTTGAAGATCCCAATGGTTGCAAATTAGCCAAAATTGCAGCCATATCTGTCCAGTTAGATGAAGCAGCTGCCCAATGCATAAACTATCAGCAGCAGCTTACGACGGGTGCAGAAATGCTTAGACGCCACATAGTCACCTTGAAAAGCATTAATTGCCCGGGGGCCGAAGAAGTCAATGACTGGATAGAGACTTTGTTGACCAGTGGTGAAGAGGTGTAAAGCACCAAGCAAGGACGTCCTACCCTCCAAATAGCATTAATGATGACTGAAGTCAACTTGATGCCCCTTTCCAAGTTGACTCCAGATCTCTACAGATCATGCATGTCAGATCCCACTGATCTAGGATGTCTATTTGACTCCCATGATTTGTGGATCTCAGATCTCCTCAAAAGGTGGATGTCTATTCGGAGACACATTTGTAATTGTAAGTTCACTTTTAGTTAGGTGTCAGTCAACAGAGGTAGACTTCCAATTTGACTTTTGTTTAGTTTCAGTTAACTGAAGTAGATTTCCAGTTAACTGTTTGCTCACCTACTTTTAGACAGAGAAATAAATCTTGCTGATTGGCAAGAACTGTTTGTTAACTCAAGGAGATTTTAGGGTTGCCTACTCCTTTGAGTTTCTATAAATAGGAGCCTTAGATTCTTTATTTGTTTTTTAACCTTTGTTTCCTAAGCAAAATTGTTGCGCCATTGTTGCCAAAGTTAGCTTGTTTATATCTATTCACTCTTGGATGAGAGTTCGTTGGTTGATCGCAATTGTGCATGATTTCGTGCCTTTGTTGTCCCGACCTTTGTAATTCTTTGGAGAAAGCTTGAAGAAATAGATCAGATGGCACATGCTTGCTTGATCTAAATACTTGAGTCTATTCATAGTCCTGTTTTCAAATAGTGTATTGTTTCAATCTCCTCCTTGGACAGGTGTCGTCACCTCCTTGGATATTTTGTTATCGATCATTATCGTATGATGTTGTTTAATGATTTGTCTTGCAGCCTAGACTTTGAACAGGTGTCATCACCTCCTCGGGAATCTTGCTAGACAGGCCATCGTTCCTTGTTGTTTACAATGAACTGTTTCCAAGCCTACACCTTGGACAGGGGTTCCTCCTCCTTGGCAAGTCTCAGATCCACTTTATTGTAAGAGAGTGTTTGCTTGTATCCAGCCCTATCTTGGTATATATCTGAAGGTTCAGAGCCTTGGCCATATTCCATTGAGACGGAGGATTCAAATGATCCAACCCATCTATTTTGCTCCTATGCCCTCATGCTCTGTTTATCTTGGGGAGGTAGGATAGTTTAGAATCTTAGTTAGTCGTAGTTAAGATCTGCGGAAACCAAAGAAAAGACTTAGCTACAGCGCATTCGTTTATGCACCTTTGTGTCCTGCCGCTGAATAAAAAAGATAGGAACTTTAGTACACCCCTTTTTTACAATAGAAAATCAGCAAAGAGAGATCTTCCTCTCTATAATCCGAAGAGCATGTACTAACACACTTGCAATAGCTGTCTGTTTCCAATAAGCACTTTAGAGGTGCTAATTGAAACGCCAACAAGTTTGAAAGAGATAGGCGCCTCTAGCCAAGAAGGGCGCCCAAACTCTCATGTCTTAGTCAAATTTTTGAAATTTTCAAATTTTCAAATGAAGAACAAACATCCACATTCAACGCACAAGTTCGAGTTAGGGTTTCAAAGAGTTAGGGCAAAAGAAAGTTGTTTCTCTCAAGATAGAACTTATTTAAGGTGCCTTTGTATTTCATTTTTCATATTTTCTTGCAAGTGGCGTCCAAGGAGAAGTAGAGCAACAATTTAAAACTTCTCTTTTCAAGATTCAAGAACACAAACTTGTTGGTTTTTCAAAGAATTTTCAGACCAGCACACAAGAAGGCCTTCTTTTTCATGCTTTTTCATCCAAAACATCAATTGTTTGAAGAAAGGAGGTCATTGTTTTCAATTTTCAGCGAGATGGGCTATACTAGTTCTATCTTCTGGATAATTTTTGAAGAACTCTTTCAAAGTTGCAGCAGTTGCTTTTTCTTTGCATGTCAAAGAAAACTTCAAGATTTTCAACTTCTAATCTTCTAGGTCTTTCTTAAACATTCTTCTGCACATAACCCATATCACAACCTTTTCAGAGAAATTTAAAGTGGTTGTTTATTAGTCAAACTTCAAGGTTTTTGTTGGCGTTTCAATTAGCACCTATGGAGTGCTTATTGGAAACAGACAGCTATTGCAAGTGTGTTAGTACATACTCTTCGGATTATAGAGAGGAAGATCTCTCTTTGCTGATTTTCTATGTAAAAAAGGGGGCATACTAAGATTCCTATCTTTTTTACTCAGCGGCAGGACACAAGGGTACATAAAAACAATGCGTCGTAGCCAAGTTTTTTCTCTGGTTTCCGCAAATCTTACCTACGACTAATTAGCTTCTAGACTATCCTACCTCCTCAAGATAAACAGAGCATGAGGGCACAGGAGCGAAATAGATGGGTTGGATTACTTGAACCCTCTGTCTCAGTGGAATATGGTCGAGGCTCTGAACTCTCGGATATATACCAAGATAAGGCTCAATACAAGTAAACACTCTTTTACGGTAAACTGGATCTGAGACTTGCCAAGGAGGAGGAACCCCTGTCCGAGGTCTAGGCTTGGAAAACAACAAGGTACGATGACCTGACTAACAGGGTTCCCGAGGAAGTGACGACACCTATCCAAAGTGTAGGCTGAAAGACAAATCATTAGACAACATCATACGATAATGATCAATGACAAAATATCCGAGGAGGCGACGACACTTGTCCAAGGAGCAGATTGAAACAATACACTATTTGAAAACAAGACTTTGAAAGAACTCAAGTATTTAGATCAAGCAAGCATGCGCCATCTGATTTATTTCTTCAAGCTTCTCCAAAGAATTACAAAGGTCGGGACAACAAAGGCACGAAATCATGCACAATTATGATCAACCAACGAACTCTCATCCAAGAGTGAACAGATATAAACAAGCCAACTCTGGCAACAATGGCATAGCAATTTTGCTTAGCAAATAAAGGTTAAACAAATAATGAGCCCAAGGCTCTTATTTATAGAAACTCAAAGGAGTAGGCAACCCTCAAATCTCCTTGAGTTAACAAACAGTTCTTGACAATCAGCAAAATTTATTTCTATGTCTAAAAGTAGGTGAGCAAGCAGTTAACTGGAAAACTACTTCAGTTAACTGATACTAAACAAGAGTCAAACTGGGAGTCTACCTCAATTGACTGACACCTAACTAAAAGTGAACTTATGTTCCAAATGTGTCTCCAAATAGACATCCACCTTTTGAGGAGATCTGAGATCCATCAATCGAGGGAGTCACTTAGACATCCACCTTTAAAGGAGATCTGAGATCCACGAATCGTGGGAGTCAATTAGACATCTTAGATCAGTGGGATCTGACATGCATGATCTGTGGAGATCTGGAGTCAACTTGGAAAGG
The DNA here is from genome assembly GCA_007115665.2 of Sequoiadendron giganteum. Classification (NCBI taxonomy): domain Eukaryota; kingdom Viridiplantae; phylum Streptophyta; class Pinopsida; order Cupressales; family Cupressaceae; genus Sequoiadendron; species Sequoiadendron giganteum. The sequence goes on along the minus strand of CM021106.1, from coordinate 626,306,682 downwards.
GGCATCAAGTTGACTTCAGTCGTATTTATTGCTATTTGGAGGGTAGGACGTCCTTCCTTGGTGCTTTACACCTCTTCACCGCTGGTCAACAAAGTCTCTATCCAGTCGTTGACCACTTCGGCCTCCAGGAAATTAATGGTTTTCAAGATGACTATGTGGTGTCTAAGCATTTCTTCACCTGTCACAAGCTGTTGATAATAGTTTATGCATTGTGCAGCTGCTTCATCTAACCAGATAGAAATGGCTGCAATTTTGGCTAATTTGCAACCATTGGGATCTTCAAGGAATGAATCACGAATGACGTCTTGAAACCGTCTCTGTACCGTTTCAAGCTCAACATATTCCCCTCCTCGCAGATATTCTAACTCAGGGAGGGATATTACCAACGTTCTTGCGAAGTTGATAATATTAGCGACAAAGCATCTATAGTCAATCAGCTCCACTGAATTGGCATCGTAGGCTCTCACCTTGTATGCCAATTGTATGCGTGTTGTAGATCAGCAACTGTCACTTCCTCTCTCGATCTCTCTTGAGCTGCCTTCAAATCTGACTATTGGATTTCTGATCGAAGACCATGTGCTCTGTCTCTCAGCTGATATGCTTCTGCTAATACACACCATCCTTTGACGACAAACTCATCCACTTGACGTCTCAAGTGTTTGTCGTATGTGATCAACTGATGATGGTTTCTTTGAACTGGGAGATCCAATAGTCCTTCAGGCAAAGCCGAGGAGTTGGGAGTGTCATGCATCAAACTAGAAATGTACAGTCTTAGTTGACAATTTTCAGCCTTCAAGGTTGCTTTGTCTTGCCCATCCTTTATCATTCTTTCCTTGACGCTCATTGAGGCGATTTCGAGAAGGTCTGCCTCCACCTATCAAGTGGTCTTTCCAAGGTTCACCTTTGAAAGCATGAAATCCTCAACCCTCACATTGTGTATGTCTTTATCTTCAAGTGGGGCAGCAGTCTCTATGACAACCTTGTTCTTTGCATTCCTCTCTACATGTGTCTGGTTCTTCAACTTCTTTTCTGGCATGTCTTGTGGGACATGATGGAATTCAGAGAAGTCAAGCTGATAAGAAGGTCTCTCCCTTTTCCTTCCAAGCGAGCTTTCTAGCCAGATAGAATCTCAGCTAGCCTCACTGGGAGGAGGAACATAGGCCTCTTGAATGATGGAAGAACGAGACTGTGCCATGGCAATGCCTCGTGGTGGCGAGTCCAAATCAATGGGACTTTGCAACCTCTGTGATGGTGGTGAAGCTGGTGCCTCTAGTTCTATCACAAGCACCGCTTCTACTGCAACTTCTTCTACAATAGATTCCATCTCTACAGCGTTCCCAACTGTTTCAGGTAAATTGGTGGCTATCTCCACCTGTACCTTTTGTTGGCTTGTACCAGCAATTCCTCTTCTTCCCCATGTGCTCCCTAACATTCGTATTCCTTCTAGAAAAATGCTCATCTTCTTCTGTCTGGGTTTCTTCCTAGACAAGGAAGGTAGTGTAGACTGAACCGTTGGCGGCTCTAGTCAGGGAAGTACTACCTTCCTTGTCCTTTTACTGTAAAGGTAGAGTTGACTGTGTCGAACTATTCTACCAGTTCTTTCTTCAATAGACGTACTCTCTTTTGCGTACCAGTCTACTTTGCCGAGTGGTTGCGCATCTACTTGACCCGTGAAGAAGGAAGAAAGAATGACCTCTTCTTCGTCATCAAATAAGCCCTCGATGTCCTCTGACATGAATTCTGTAATTTGCGAGAGCTTGAATCTGCTGTAGTTCTTTCTTCGCCCTTCAAACTCATCTTTGCAATCGGCCCAAAAATCCTCCATGAAAGGTTCATGAGATGATCTTTGCTCAAGATGTGCTGCGAAGATTCCTTCTGGATCATATGATGACCTCCTGTCAATGAGGTATTTGAGATTAAATCTCACTATTTCCTGGCTTATCAACCTAGCATCGGCTGCAATCCTGCATCTTTAAAGCCCCATCTAAAAAGGGAAGTTTGCAGTAGACTTCTTCTTTTGGCGAAGGTAAAAGTGAACCTCGGCCAACTGCCTCAGGAATTCCATGAACACTACCATGTCTGAGGGGTAGCACGGCATCATGGCGGGGTGGCCATTGTAGCCGTACAGGCGTATGTAGGTGAAAGTGGGGAATTGGATGAACCAATCCGCCCAGTCCATCATTGTTGCCTTAGCTGCTGGTAAAATACGAACGTGCATCTCATGGTCTAGCTCACACACGGTGTGCATAGTGAAAAGGTCATTTATCTTCTTGAAGTGCCTTTCCGCTAGAGTGAACTCTAGGCTAGGAAAGTATTCTTGCACTTTTTGCACACGTAGGGTTCCCACAATGTTTAGTGTTCTGAAATCGCCTTGGAAGGCTATCAGGTATACCAGGTAGGAACACACGTGGAAACGGTGCTCTTCTAGAAACTTGGTAAATTGTTGGTGGAGTGTGTCACTGATCAGAGAGGCCCATTCGTTATGTTCTTTCTTGCTGATTATTTTGTCAATAATATAGAACATCCACGGCAGGAAGGATTCTCCCTCTTCTTGTCCAGTGACTCTGTTGAGTAGAGTGATTAACACTCCATACTCATCTTTGAATTCTCCTCGCCCAACCAATTTGGGCAAGCTGGTTCTCTTTTTTTTTAACAAATGTTCAACCATTATAAGTGAACACTCATCCCTTGAAGCCTCGAATGCCTTTTCGCATTCTGTCACAGATATGACCTTCCTAGTATGGCATGGTGGAATTGCAAAACACGTCTCTATGTCCTTTGGCTTTAAGCTGCAAATCACCTTTCTGTCCACTGACATGATCTCTCTTGTAGTAGGGTACAAGACCCTCCAAGTCCTCAGAACTGACTTCTGGATTTTTGTGCCATAAGTCTGTGTCAGTTGTTTTCAGATAATCATGGTACAAGACCGTCTTGGTCTTGTATTGTACCTGGGAGTACTGCATTCTGCAAGAGTTAAAGATTGACTGGGCACTTGACCTTGTTCTGACACTTTTCTGAAACCCTTAAATATAGCGCCTGCCGAGAAGTATTTTTTCCAAGAAAATTTTGGCACGTGGGTTTTGTTCATGTTTGGAAGTTGAACACACCCAGTTCCTTGGATTTTTGATTTGGAGACTTTTCCGGAAAGAAAACAAATGTAATGAGTTGGCATTTCCTATTTTACGTGCTTTCTTAGTTGTAGATGTTTATCTTCTTTAGTTTTAGAAATAAAACTTGCGAGTTGGCGAGTATTAGTTGTAAAAGCAAGGAGATTTTAGGATTCCCTACTCCTCTGCTTAGTTATAAATAAGAGCAGTCTTTGCTCATTTTTCTTTAATCTTGCTTGTGATAAGAAATTGCTGAGCCTATGCCTTCAAGTTTGTTATTGTTTAGTTTCAGTTCACTTTGTGTTAAGAGCAAGTTTGCATGTCTCTTTTAGCTGCAAATCCTTGTTCAGTGCATGTATCTTGTGTCAAGTGTTGATCTGGTTTGATCACGTGTTGCATGTATTTTGCTAAAACTTCCTGTTCCAGAATTGTAATCTCTTGTGCCCGAAGTTTGAGGAAATAAACTCTTGTGCTTGCTTCACTGCCCTGATATAAAGTCTCAGATTTCTATTTATTATGTTTTGCTTATATAATCTCCTTTTTGCATTGCATTGAAATTCAATAGATGTATGTTTGAAGAAGGTTTATCTAAGTATCTGTGTTAGAGAATCAAATCTTATTCATTTCTAACTCTCTTGCTCTACATTTACCTGGAAGGCTAGAAACGTCATTAACGTAAGTTAGTTGTAGTTGATAATTTTTTTTATTAAAGAGAAAACCTCAGCTGCAATGTCAAGAGTTCTATAACCTTGTGTTCTCGGAGCTGAAATAAAAAGATAGGCAAATTAGCGTTAGTTTACTTTCTTTTAGGAAACTCAATAAAAGAGGGAGCTCCCCCTCCGAATTTGAAGAGAAGGTTACTGCACATAGCTCTTCGTTTCCAAACCGCATTCCAAAGGTGCGATTTGAAACGCCAACACTGACGAATGAGAATACAATAGATATAATATGTGCATTGTTTGTGTAATGAATATGTTTTATTTCTGTTGTTCTATATTTTTGTTTACTCTGCATTAATCAATCAAGTAGCATTAAGGAGTAAACATTTTTTCTCATTGCCAATACAAACCTCGGTGATACACAAGCAATAGATAGGAACCATGGCACTGTAATGGGTCAACCAGCCTAAGAAACTATACAAGAAAACAATGAAAGAGAAGACACATTGACAAAAGACTTGATAAACCTATTGATTAGTTTGTCATTGATGTCAAAAGGACTTTGTTGTGATTTAATCTGGACATGGGGCTGCAAGATTGTATCACTGCCAATAATTCAAATTGTCGACTTCTTTGAGACTTATTGCTTATTTCTGAAGGATGCTTGTGTGTTGAGAGGGGGCGATAGACAGGCAAGCATCCCAATAAGTCTCCATGGATCTTTGAAGAGTCAACTTAGTTATTTTTGAAGCAGAAGTGAGCATCTAAATGCCATCGCATATCATTCATATGAGGTCCCTACCGTCATTTTTTCTCCACAGTGGCAATTGTGCCAAATCAGCATGAAGTGTCAGGGGATCGGGTCATTACAAGGGGCACGATTCCTTTGTAATGGCGGCTTGATAAATTCAAATTCCTTTGTTTCTTCTATCTTTGGTTGTGGCTTCCTTATTCCATGGCAATTAATTTGCATACCCCTGACGATTCCAATGTGGGCGATGTCTTCAGAAAAATCTGTCGACTCCATTATGAGGAGCGGCTTATGGATTCATGGCATGTTGGAGATGGTAATTTTAAAAATCTTCAACTAAATATGCTTGTGCAAACATTTTGTGGAAGTCCGCATGTGGTGTGGAAGCGTTTAGAGTGGCCTTCGTGGTATTTTAATTCAGCGGACTTTATTCTTCACAAAGATGTGGAAAGTCCATAATCGCTAAAATAATTTCTTTGATATATTCATATTGGTTATGTTATTTGGCTTCCTTTGTGAGTCGCTTTTGAAATGGAGACGTGCTAAACAGAGTATTGGTGGATGTGTGAGAAAGTTTAGTGATGTGTTTTTAAGTTTTCATGTATTGTTGGTTGTATCTGCTATGAAGATCATTAATGGCATTCAAAGAAATGCAGACCACTAATTCTTTAATGACACTCTGAAAACGGGCTATCTTCAGTCGAGCTAATTTCTTGTTGGTTGATTTGGACATGGTCGCTCATTGCAGAGCGCCGTATGAAGTGGGGATGTGCGAACCTAAGAAGATTTGATTACTTGATGAATTAGCAGGTTATGTAGAAGCATTTTATGATAATGCATTACTACTTGCTCTGTAGAGTTGGAGAGATGATTTTAAAAAGTTCAATTCTTTTATGTTCTGGATTATTCTGAGCGTAGCCTTTTCATTCTTAATCAGCATTCATGTATGTGTGTGGCAATTTCAGAAATTGAGAAGTCTTGCTTATGAAATGAATTATGAATGGGGTGAAGTCGAGCTGCTTCAAGATGGTAATCTTTCAAGTATCTGTTAGCTGATATATGTGATAGAGAGCAGGCTGGTTCTATTTTTCAGATTAAGCAAGTTGTGAAGAGTGGTTTTTAAAAACGTGGGAAGAATTCAGGTTCAGTTGCAAATGAAGGTTTGGTTTTGAACAAAAGATTTCAGAGTTTGAACATTGATTATATATGCAAAGCAAGAGCCTTTTAGTTGATGTGCAGAATGTGTTTGAAGTCACGAATGTAGTAATGATGTGTCGTGTCATTTCTTTGTGAGTTGGTGCTCACTTTTGTAATCTGGAGATTGTAGTCTCCTAGGTTGGTGCCCTTTTGAAGATTAATGAAACCAATAGTTATGTCGTGGTTGTTTACCCAAAAGGGTTTTCCACGTGATATTGGTGTTCTTCTTCCCAAGTGTTTGTTCTTACTTTTTTGATTGTTGATTCATATGGTTCTAATTTTCAAAGTTGTAAAATATTGATTCATCCCCCCCCCTTAGTATTTTTTGTGTGCTCTTCAAAACCTATGGGACATCTCACTAACGTACAGAGGGAAGCTCTCAGGAGAGAGATCCCTCAAGCAACCATCTACGACAATCTAACTGTCAACCCAAAGGTTGATTGTCTTCTCGACAGACTGTCGAGATTGATTGCACATCACTACATCATACACCACGATCTTTGGGCTGACAAAGACACAGAACAAAAAAGACAATAGATACTGCAACAATACGAAGAACGAAACAAAAGGGAGTAAGAAGAGCGTGACACTCATTGCCGATGTACGTCAAGGAGTTAATGCCCTTAACCTTAAATAAAAATAGGAAATTAATAAAAACGGTCAAGAATCAATAGACCAGGAAATAAGATCACTAAGAATAAGAGAACAAAGAGAACGATGACGACGACGATTGAGGGGTGAAGTTGAAGAAGCCGAAGGGTTTCTAAGGGAAAGCCCAAGCCCACTCAGGAGCAAAATCCGAAGTATCAACAAATGTTGTAGTCGACAGAGATAGAGAGTTGTCAGGACAAGAGAATGTATAAAGGGAGAGTAGGTAGAAACAACCTAACATCTACCACTACCCGACGAGACATACATTGATCTCGCCGACCAAAACAGAGAACCGTCTATACCATTAACATCAGATGACGAGGAAAGTGAAGAAGAAAACACTGCCAGAAAACCATATAGACCATCACAAGTAGACAAAGAAGCATCGCCAAGTGACAAAGAAGGTTCACTGTCAAGCGATGGGAATGGTAAGGAGGGAACCGCCAAACCAACCGACCAAGAACAATCAGTACCAATAAAATCAATTGAAGGGGAAGGCTAGAGAGAACCTACCGATGACGGTCTAAAACAGACCATATGCCAAATTGAGAATTGGACACTGACAAGACTAGTGAACATTGGAAGACCGGAGCCAAAAACACCAAGACAAAGGGAGCATCGAAGGGACCTCGAAGGCAGCCTAAGGATGACAAACACTGAAGAGGGATGAGTAGAGGATTGCAGCATGTCCGAGAGTGCAAGGAACGCGCCGGAACATACGAATCAAAACTCTACAAACAAATTATTGTCACAGAAGGTGCAACAGAGAGGTAAGATGGTGACTCCCCCAACATGTCTAAATGTAGAGCGACAAAAACTATAGAAGTTCATTGAGAATGGGTTGGACCGTTCAAGGACCTTGTAAGGCATTCCAAAACCTGTCAAGATAACAAAGCGTATTGGCTAAGAGCATTTCTAACAACCCTCAAAGGTATAGCCATTGACTGGTATACTAAACTAGAAGCGGCTAATAAGATCACATGGGAAGCATTGAGAAGATTGTTCTAGGAAGAGTTCAAACTCCTAAGAGACGACAACAAAATTGTAGCAGAGATATACAACACAAAACAAGGAAAGCATGAAAACATATGAGCATACAATCGTAGACTCAAAGAACTATTGGTCAAACTGGAAATTCAGCCAACTGACGGATTGAAAAAAAGATGATTCATCGAAGGGTTGATACCATCACTGAGGAAGAAGATGAAGGTCATACCTCTGTCATCGTACACCAATGCGTACAATTGAGCGATGGACATAGAAAGCAAGGATAAAACATCTTCCCAAGGGAAGAGGAGGACGAATGACGACAATGACAGATCAGACAATAGCAGTGATGACGAATCAAAGACCATCCAAGACTTCAAAAACAATATGATGTGGATAATGGAATTGAAAGCCGAGAAGGAGACTACAAGCGAAAGCAAGGAACTATGGTGCAATGACAACAAAGGAGATCATACAAAAACAAATTGTCTGAAGAAGCTATTATGCGACATCTACCAAGTAATGACACATTCCATTAAGGAATACTCGAACAATTTGAAAATAAAAAGCACACAAGTGCTCTTCATCTAAGGAGAACAATGAACTCCTCCAACCACACCACCAAAACCACAAAAATATTAATACCATTGCATCTCCAAGAGAATATTGGAATAGAAGAGGAAAAAACAATCGGTTCAACAACAATGGACCAAGGAGTAGAATTCAATATGATGCAAAAGGGCAATCATTGATCCAATGCAGAAAGTATAACGAATGGGGCCACTTCACCTGAGAATGCTAGAGTAATCAAGACAAAACGGGGATGGATGTTGTGTTAATATTGTAACATCGATTGCCTGAAACAGAAAGACATCAATATCCTAACGTGGAGGAACAAGACAAGCAAGTGTTGGCAATTACCAAAGCACAAACAAAGAAAGCAATGTACCCAGATCCTCGTACCGAAAAGGAACGAATGAGAGAAGCCAAAGCCGAAGTAGAATAGGCAATGGAAAAAGAATGAAGAACCCCCCACGAAACTGCAAGTACCTCGTTGTTGTCGAAGTTTGAGAAGAATATCATACGGTAAATGCTATAGACAACTATACTAGTTAAAGTGACAGATCTTCTCCAAACGATGCCACAGCTGGGAGTGGCAATCGTGAACATAGTCGGTGACGAGCAAAGTCGGCAATAGGAAGGTCGAAGGAAAGGGATGGTAGTGGAGCCGCCACCAAAAGGTGAACAAGTCATCAACCCAATGTTGCTAACGTTAAACATCAGGAAGAGACCGATGGTCATGCAAATGGAGATCAAGGCGAAGAGTCTAGTGAACACAATTGTCGATGGAGGATCGAGAGTCAATGCACTACCCTAAGACACATGGAACTGTCTTGAGAAACCAACACTCTAGCCACCAACATTTCAATTGGCAGGCACCGACCAGCATGGCATCAAGCCATTGGGAACAGTGATGGCGCAGAAGGTGACGATCGGGACCCAACCATTCCTGTTGAATTTCGTAGTCATCCCATTGGAGAAAAAGGCATACGATGCATTACTCAGGAGAGGATGGCTAATTGCAGCCAAGGCAGACCATAATTGGAAAAGGAATACACTCAATAGAAAACAATGGGAGAAAGTACATGATCAACTTGAGGAACCTAGCAATAAGTGAAGAATTAGCATCATCCGACTCAAAGTCCGAAGGAGGATCAAGGATAGGCGAAGAAAGAAGATCCATGGAACCAAACAACAAAGGTGTCCTGGACCTCCAGCATTGTTCGAAGGACAAGATGAGTTCACTCAATGCACTCTTCCACTAGCAAATGGAGGACTATGAAGTATTCTAGCGGGATTGCAATATGTTGCAAGTCACGGAAATTAAAGGAGAAGAAAAGGACAAAGCCTCAACAAGTCAAGCATTTCCTCCGAAGTATGGAGAATACAAGGAGGGGCCAAGGTGGACAACACATCAACACATAAATTTGAATGAGACAAGGAGATCAAGTATGAAGAATAAAGAATAAAGAAGGTGAACTTAGGAGATGAGGATAGCCCTCAAATGATTCTACACGAAGACGACTGGAATCCAGTGCTTAAGGCGGTAGCATTCAAAATCTTCCCAGAATACAACGATGCCTTCACGAGGACGTACACAAAGATTTGAAAGGCATACCTCCAGAACTATGTGCGCATAGAATCCCTTTGGTACTAGGAGCACAGCCTATATGGAAGAGGCCTTACCGAATGAATAAAAACTATATTCCTAAGGTACAAGAAGAAATAGAAAAAATGTTGGAAGCGGGAATCATCATAATAGTTAAAGTCAACGACTAGGTCTCACCAATTGTCATATCACTGAAGAAAGAATTTGAAGAGATTCGGATATGCATAGACTTCTAAAGCCCAAATGCAGTAACTATAAAGAATCCCTTCTCGATCCCATTCACTGATTCAACACTGGAAGAGGTGGCTAGCCATGAAATCATTTCATTTATGGATGGATTCTCAAGCTATAATCAGATAAGCTAGCCGAGGAGGATAAATTGAAGACAACATTCGTGGTTGAAGACAGAGTGTATGCATACAACTAGATGTCATTTGGTCTATGTAACACTCAAACGACTTTCTAGAGAATCATTTTGCACATATTTGATGTCAACGGGGAACTTTATGGCATTCTTGGATGACCGGTTGATCTACAATGACAAACACACACACCTAAAGGCTCTTCAAGAATGCATGGAACGATGCAAAGCGACCTGATTGGCATTAAACCCAAAGAAGTGTCAATTTATGGTGCCTTACAGAAAACTGCTCAAACACATAGTCTGCAAAGTCGAATTGAAGACCAACCCAGATATAATTCGGGTGATCATACAGATGGAATCACTCTAGAACATCACCAAAGTAAAGTCATTACTCGGACATGTTGATTACTACAAAAGATTTATAAAAGACTTTGCCCAGATATCCTACCCACTAGACATACTCACAAGGAAGGATTAACCATTCACATGGACAAAAGACCAAGGGAAAGCCTTAAACAAGCTAAAAGTATGATTGATAAGTTTGTCAATCCTTGCCTACCCATACTAGAGTAAAGAGTTCCATGTGTATGTAGACGCATCAAACTACGTTATAGGAGCAACACTGGCACAAGTGGGACTGCCAGGATTAGACCACTCGGTATTCTTCAACAGTCGACTACTATCAAAAGCAAAAAAGAATTATAATACGATGAAGCGGGAAGCCCTCAGAATGGTGTATGCCATGCAAAAATTCAAAAACTACCCTTGGCTACATCCTTCACATTCTATGTCGACCACCAAGCCCTTATGTAACTGGTGAACAAACCGATAATTCAAGGGAGAGCGAGCAGATGGCTCCCGCTACTACAAGAGTTTACATTCACAATTATTGTCAAGCCAAGAAAGAGCCATGTCATCGCTGACCAATTTTCAACGATCAAGTTAGGCGAACCTCCTGAGGGAGCAAATGAAGATTTTCTAGACTCACACTTATTTTCAGTTGCAGCACCACCCCCATGGTACGAAAACATCAAGGAATACCTCTCTACTTCCACATTTCTGAAGGAAATGTCATCGAGAAAGCAAAGGAAACTAGTATTGAAGATGTGATGTCCTATTTCTTGCTTCCGCTGAATGTATTTACCAATGCCCAAAACATCTTTGCTATATATTATCCGACCCTCACGGTTTTGACACTACCTTAAAATAGACATTAAATTTAAATCAATATATCTTTATAGCTAGCCTCCATTGATCACCCAATATTATGGTGAATGACTTGTTGGAAATGTTGTCATTGATGTCAAAGGCATATAAAAGATTGTTAGAATTACGTCACTGATGTCAAAAGAATAAAGACAATGTTATAGACAAAGCCAAGTTATTGATGCCATGAAAGAATGTTGTCAGAAAGAAGTCATTGATGTCAAAAGTAGATTGATAGAAAGATTGTTAATGGATGAAAGAGTTCTTGATCTCATCTATGTCAAAGGACATCAAGGATAGTACAATGATAAGATTAAGAAGGATCTCCAATGAGAGATAGCCAATGTGCTACCTGAAAAGGAGAAAACTCTATTGGAAAAGAGCAAATGATCAAATGAGAGAGAAGCAATTGCCGTTGCATAATACAGGCATTATATAAATACCATCGGGTCCCTATTTAATCACCCAAGCATATTGTATCACAGATCCATTATTTATAATTAAATGTAAGACCATTATGGTCGATCTATATTGTCATATGGATATTGCTGGCTGTTGTATTGGACACGGAGATCATTTGGAAATTGCCAGAGGAATTGAATCATTCAGAGTGCATATAGATGGGCTGCCGTGGAAGGTTAAGACCTGATGTGGAGTCATGGACAGAAACCTATTAACTAGCTTCCAAGCACCGTTGAAAATGTCAAAGGATCGAATGCATTATCTATGCCTTTCTGAAGACAGCGATTATATTTGTAATGGCGGCAATTATATTGGCAGCGATTATTTTACAAAAGACAAAGTTTATACAAAGAATATTCAACACGAATTAAGGAAGAGGTGCAATTATTTTACAAGCCCGATAACAAAAGAGATGCAAGCTATGAATTGGTTTAATTAATACTGATAGTTAAAAAGATTCAAAGATTGTAAACATTTGATTAAGTTGGAATTAGCTTTAATAAAAAGACGTCTCCCTTGGATAGAGACACATCCATTATAATGCATTGCCTCTCTTCATAAGAGGTAATAAGATATAAAGATGTAGATTTAAGGAACAAGTAATAGTGAAGAGGAATAAACATTATATCATCCAAACACGAGCAGTGTGTGAGTAAAAAATGCATATCATCTGAAAAATGTAAAGTGTTTGAGTTTGGAATCAAGGATTTTAATTGAATATCATCTGTGATTAAGAAAGAAAGCAACCAGATTTGAAGTATGGAATTTATTGAATATTATCTTTGATTGATACAGCGAAGTGTGAAGTGAAAATAAATATAATCTGAAGATCATTGTAAGAAGAATTGAAGAGTGGAATTTATTGAATATGATCTGTGATAATAAAGAGAATTTGAGCAGATAAAGAGGTATCAAATGAAGATTTTTTCTGAATATAGAGTGCTGAAAGAGTGTGTGTAAAGAATAAAAGTTCATATCAGACTAACATTTGCAGATGCGCAAATGAGAAGACAAAAGGAAGATCATCAAAGAAAGGTTGAAGGCAGATTTGTAAGAAGAATTTATGAGAAGCAGATTTGTATGAAGAGTATATGAGTAGACTTGACAAGAGGCTGATTTAAAGAGGAAGATATATGAATAATTGCATCAAGTTGGTGAAGAAGATATCATCAACAAGAAGATCTTTATGAAGGCATAGAAAGAGTTTGTCATCGATTGAAGAAGATATAGTTTGTGAAGAGGAATATGTGACAGATCCACAAAGAAGATTATAGCAGATTTGTAAGAAGGATATTTGAGCGAGTATTGTCCATCATCTGTTAAAGAAGCAACATTGAAGGTGGAGTATTATTCTTTCTTGAGCTTATCATTTTTGCTAAGTTTGTGCTTGGCAAGTGGGGGTCGGCACCTCCAGTAGGTTGGTGCCTACAAAAGTTAGGGGTTGGTGCCTACTAAACTACAAATTGATGATTCAAGTAGGTTGGTGCCAACTATCATTGTGATTTCATATAAACATTAAAATACAATTGTTGAAGTCAACTTGTTTATATTGTTTCATATTGCATAGTCGATATTGTGCTAGTAGTTAAAGTTGATAAGAGGGTAAAAGTTTGTTGATCTACTGATTCACCTCCTCCCCGCCCTCCCCCCCAACGCCCCTCTCAATATATTCTTGTGCTCTTCATGACTAGCCGACTCCTTTCAAACTGGGCCAACACCTTTTGAAATCAGAAAATAAATTAAGTGATGATCAGCTATCAGAGGCCGACTTTATCATAAGGATAGTCGTGTAAACCATAAAAGGCGATGATTAATATTGTTAATAGAAATGATAAGGAATTGGGGAGACAACGATTAAAGGAACAGTAATTTAGTTTATAAAGGCAACGTTTGATTTGTGAACGGATGTATCCCTTGCAAGGCAAAAGCCCAATGAAGAGGTGTGTCTCCCTCTCATTTGAGAACATATATTAATGAGGTCAAACTGATCTACAGGAATCATCAAGGAGGGGAAAATAAATAAGAAATCCGAGATATATTTCTGAGTATAGCAGCAGATATAATCAGGAGATAGAGTGTCATTATATATATATACACACGATTAAGCAATAATGATACTCGCAGCAATTATTGAGTCTTATAAGTAATTATGATTCTTTAATATAAATTTGGATACTAGATTCTGATTCGTTTGATTTACACTAAGCAATCAGATCGATTGGTAAGAAGAAGATACACATCGGCTGAACAAAAGAGGGATCAGACCAACGATCACAAGGAACCTGTCCAGTCCGCCATAGCAAGTTGACCATTATATATATATATATATATATATATATATATATATATATACTCAAGGGTATTTTCTGCCATTCGTTATCTTACATCTGTATAAATATTGCCATGCCTAATGAAAAAATATTTAATGTATGATTTCTTATGATAGAATAGAAGATATTTTTGCCTATTTGGAATCCACCTTGTGGGAAGGGCCTGGGGTGTAAGAAAAAGGGGTAAACAAGGCTAGTAGGTAGCCAGCCAGAGGATACTTACACAAAGAGCCAAGTTACCCACTTATGGCCCCCGCCCAACTCCACAAGGTGGCAAGTGTCTTCAGGGGGTTGGGACACTGATGGGCAAAGCAAGTACAAGCCGCCAAGGGAGAGGGTTGCGGTATACACCCTCTTAGGCTTGGTGTAGTAAAGGCTTCGAGCGGACCCATCATGTCCTTTCTCCCAAACCCTAGCTTTCCTGCATTAATGATAATCTATGATGAGATGTAATTACCTAACTCTATTAATTTTATATATATATATTTGCATATATTGTTCATGTGGTGATTGCAAGATTCAATCCTAGGATTACATTATTAAAGAGATATTTATCTGGTAAGACAAACCCTAACCCTAATTTGCTGCAATTTGTGATCAATAGGCAAATTCTAGGGCAAATCAAGAGAGGGACATTACAAAGGAGTAAAATATTCCAGCTCATTAATGTACTAATATATAAGATGGGATCAGATAAGGTACTATGGCAATGCGTCATGGAAGAAAAAATTCCAGGAGTACTGAAGCACATGAAGGACTGGCTAGAGAACACATGGGGCTAGATTCTACAACACAAAATCTTGTTGGTGGGTCTATGATGGCCGACATTGCACACCGACACCCGAGTGTGGGTAGTAGGATGCGATACTTACCAAAGAGTTGGCAAACCACTGAAAAGAGATTACATGTCATTGTTCCCATCACAAGCTCAAGAACTTTTCAAGTGATGGGGATTGGACTTCATCGTTCCATTTAAAGTCAACCAACTACATCGATGCAAGTACATAGTCGTTGCCACAAAGTACCTAACCAAATGGGCAAAGGCTCGAGCACTGCCAGACAACACTGTAGTAGGTACAGCAAGATTTATATATCAACAGATTGTCACCAAGTATGGCATCCCAATATAGATCACCAGTGACAGGGAAGGACACTTCATCAACCATGTCATTCGCTTGATGACGACGGAGTTACGAATATTTCACAACTTATCAAGCTCGTACTACTTGACAGTGAACGAACAGGCAAAATCCACAAACAAGGTGCTCGTTTCGGTCATTCATAAGTCATGTGGCATTGAAGAAGCTAACTAGGAAGATGTTATCACAAAATCTAGTAGCGCTCGATTCACGGATAACCCCCCTACGAAACTAGTCTGTTTCCTAGGACCGTGTGTTTCAAGCACGCAAAACGAGGCACAAATCATCTTACGAAGTCCCTAAACCTACCTAGTCCGGGTAGGTGACGATAGGCTCGAGTTCGAGCTTAAAGTCTGACTCCTTTTTATCCCAGGAGTTAGTTTATTTTTTCCTAGTTTTTGGTGCTCAGGCGGTGAAATTCACCGCCATAGCACCATTTTCTTCTAACTGTTTTTGGTGCAATGGCGGTGATTTTTCACCGCCATTGCACCTAACTTTGTTTGCAATTTTTGGTGCTCGGGCGGTGATTTTCACCGCCGTTGCACCTTAAGTTATCTTTTGTGTTGGTGCTCGAGCGGTGAAAATCACCGCCCGAGCACCTAATTCTGAGTTGAGTTGAGTCTTTCCAGCCGCATTCAATGCGCACGACTTAGGTTGTTTTCTAGGCTTTATTAACTTTAACTTAAGCTTTTTCCTCACTTTGTTTTTAACGCCTCCTCTCCATACTTCGCGTCTACCCGTGCCATTATTAGTTGCCCTCATTAAGATCTTTCTTGGGGTTGTTCTCCAACACGCGGTTTGTGTCTCCATCTTCACCACGACTATCACAGGTATGTGCGCATCCTTGTTTTTATTTCGATTGTTTGATTTCTTTGTTTAAAGTTTTGAATACTTTCGATTTTCCTTTCGTCTTTGGCGTTCTTCACCTGTTGTTCATGTCGCCTTGTTTTCGTTCCTCCCTCCGTGTCTTCTTACTGTCGTTTCTTCGCGATCATTCTCTCAACTGTCATGGCGAACTTCCCCCTACCTTCACACATTTCGGCTTTCTTTTTCCCTCAGTGTATAGGCGGGGTTTTTCGACGCTGTCACCGAAGTCACCAAGCAATACCGGTGTCTTGGCGGTGATTTTCACCGCCTCGACACCAAAATTTGTATCCCAAATAATCCAAGTCTTTGGTGCTTGAGCTGTGATTTCCTCGCCTCGACACCAAAATGAAATATCACTTCGGTGCTCGAGCGGTGATTTTCACCGCCCGAGCACCAAAATCTGCACTTTTTATCTAACACTTGAAATAGTGTTTTCTCTTCATTTTCGCCTCCACACTCATTTCCGCTCATCGTTTTCCGCACCAGATGGCCAAAACATAGAGACTCCATATCGCCTTGATCATCTCACGCTTTCCCATGTGACATTTCCTAACAATCATTGCATCCGCCATTCTTGCAGTTTGTTTCCAAAGTTCCATCAAAGATCCTCGAAGATAAGAATTACATTGGTCTCTACTCTCCTAAATGTCAGCTGAAACGCCATCACCATCTCCTAAAGATAACGGGAAGATGAAGTATAAGTACAAGGGCGTTTTTCCTCTAACCGTGGTGTTGTCCAAGGTAGATGAAATCAAAGACACTGAGATCGGCCATCAAGATCTGGCAGATTTCGTGAGGGAGGATTCAACAGAGGTCGTGGCATGAGAATTTGAAAGCCATTTTACATAGCAATCTACATATGGTTTCAACTTTTCCAACTTCAGCCCATCACACGGACTTTGTACTTCAAGTAGCTACACACTACATTGAAGAGGACAGAACGGTAAGGGATTCAGCAGGTCAAGTAGTAATGAGGCTTGACGGTGAATTTTTCGACATAGTCTTCAAAGTGCCACAAATGGAACAATACACTCCTATCACAATCCAGAGAGCTCAAGAAATATTTGACAATGATCCAGTCAAAGCCAAAACATTGATTAGTTCACAGTGGTTGAAGACTCCTCGGCATGCTGTTTCTAGGTGGCCTAAGGGACTCCCCAGGAGTGACTTCAAAGAAGACGTAAGAGATATGATCACCTTGTTAAGCAGAGTCAAGGGCTTGCCTGGTTCTTCTTATTTCCAAGATTGGATGTATGAATACATCCGGATTATCCGAAGGAGGAAAGTACACATTGATTGGGGAACGCAGATCAGTGACAAAATTCATGAGCAACTGATCAAGGTGCCCACCACCTTAAAGTTTTATATGACTTCCTTCTTGGTGTACTCAGCAGCAGTGATGAGACAGTTTCCAAGTTTATCTACCAAAGGTAAGAGGCACTCTACCCCAATCTATGACTACTATTACCAATTGAACCTGAGGGAAAGCTTCTATCATTTTAGGAGTCGCAGATGCCTTCTTTGCTCCCTTGCTATTTACTTTTGATCCAACATTGGAGAAGAAGAGGATTTCAGATGAAGCTTACAAGGCAGTTAGTAAGGTGGGATGTGTGTTTCTACAATTTCCAACCTTCACTTACATAAGGGTAGGTTGTTTCACAGGATGCCCTTATATGCTTCCCAGATACCCATTAGATAAATGGATTCTTATGGAGTTGTGCAGGCAATCAATTTCGGTGCACAAGCAACGACAAAAGAATCATAAGCCAGGGTTTAAGTTTCCATTAACCATTGGCAGGTACACAATCAAAACGGTGCAGAAGGCCAAGAATGTTTCAGCTGAGATGCACATCAATACTATCAAGACCTACAGGTACAGGCGTGACTTTGACTTCAGGGACGTCAAGAAGAAACTCAAGAAAGGTCACAGCCATGTCTACCATTTTGAAGACATATGGGCAGAGTGTAGAGATAAAGAGGATGTACGTAAAATGGATTTCTGCAGGTTGACAGTTGATCAAATCAGGGCTCTCCAAATAGCCAATTTGCCTGAAGATTTCACGGATCCAAGTGACGTCCTTAATTCTGCCTATGATGAGGACAACATTGCTGGGAAACCTTTGCCTCCAGTGCAATGGTCCAAAAAGGAATGTACTTATATGAGAGAAAGGTTGGCCCCTATCCTACACAACACGGCAGAATGGCTCCACAAGCATGGTTTTCAGATAAAAACCTTCAAGACAGATTCTGAAGGCGAGCTTCCTAAAGAGAAACCTAGTCCACCGCCTGAATCTCATGCCAAAGAAAAACAGGCTGCGATTCCCTCTTCATCAAGAAGAGGGCCAAGGATTAAGTTCACTGTGGGGAAAAGTACTCCACAAACTACTGAAATACAAGAAACAAGGGCAACCACATCTCTTGCAGAAGAGAGGGAGCTTGTTTCTGAAGAGTTATCTTCAGATGAGGAAGGAGGAGATACAGAGTTTGAATCCGAAGAATCAGATGATGAGAACTCTGGAGAAACTGAATCAAATGAAGAAGAAGAGCAATCAGCGAAAGAGGTTGAGGAATACCAAGAGGATGAGTGAGTTTTGTCCCCTCCTCAAGGTGAAACCGAACAGGTTCCAGTTTCTTCACTTCCTCATACTCCCTCAAATCCTAAATCTCCCGTTCCACCCATTCCCTCTTCTCCTCTTCATACCACGGTTATAGGGGTAGAAGATGTTTCTTCCCTACCAGTAGTGTCAACGGTGTTGGTTTCTTCTGCAGTTGGCCGATCAAAAAATATCAATGACCTATCTAGTTCGCCAGTTTCTCTCCCTAGCTTGTCATCTCCATCTTTTGACATTTCTTCGGAGGCTGAGTTTGATAGATTCATGAATGAATCATTGCAGAATCAGCTTGGCATACAAACAACTGGGCCCATAATGACTACAACGACGCCCATAGTTACTGTTTCAACTATTCCTCATAGAGCCCTTGCAGCTCAGGGATTAGCAGTAACAAGTGATGTGTATACTTCTTCCCTTCCCCCTTGGTTGGTGTCGCAGGTTCCTAAACTAAAAAAGCAGATGATCTCCCCCGATGAGCTAGACCTGGAAGAAATACTTGCTCCCAAGAACAAGGAAAAGAAAAAGGCTAAGGTATTATCAAGACTCCAAGTTGATAAAGCTGGTCAGAAGTTTGTTGAGGTAGGTTTTCCTCCACAACCAAAGGGAGATGTAAACATGGAAGATTATACCATACAGAGAATACAACTTGGGAAGGTGACAAATGAAAGTGCAAAAGCAGATGCCCAAGTAGTGTTAGATGCTCTGTCAGGAAGGCTTGATAAGATGGAGCAAGCCAAAAATATATACAAGGAGAAAGCTGAACGCTATGCGAACATCTTGAGAAACATAGCGGGATCTTCAATGGTTGATGCCCAATCTATGACCTTGGTTAATGTCGAAGAACCAGCTGTTCAAAAGACAGAAAAGCTTGCAACCAAGGGTAAAGTCCTAAATGAGTTTATTGAAGAGATCATAGATCATGGGACGCATGTCATCACCACCGCAAGTGAGAAGAAAATACAAATAGCCCAGCTGCAGACTGAGCTTAACAAAGAGGAAGGATCACTTGTAAGAGATCTATCCCAGATGGAAAGGACTTTATCGTCATGGCTGAAAATGAAAGAATCCAAGATCAGCCAATTGGTAAAAAATGGAGTAATACCTGGTAAGGAGAAATATGTTGAAGTGAAAGAATCGCTCAAGCACAGAATCCAGGTATTGAAGTTTCTGATTGATGACATTCACCAGGCACAAGAAGATGTTGAAGGCTACCGGGTTCTTCTGGTAAATGGAATGGAAGAATTGCCAGGTGATCTCCTTGATAATGAGCACACCTTCCTTCCCCTCAACGAAATAATTCAAGTGTATAAGGAAGCCTTCATGAAGCTGGTGGATGACAAAGGTTTTACTAAACACACCATACACACTGTGTGTGATCTACGGCTATCACTTGATTGTTTCAAGACTCATCTTGAAAGATGTAAAAAGGTTTCTTCGTCTGCAAAGAAGTTGATTACCAAAACACATACGTGTTGACGTGCTTTTTATGACAGCGCCAGCACAGAATAAAGTTGCCCAACGGTCACTCTATTCTCTCTTGATCAAAGTGTCCCACATGCTAAGATTGCTTGAAAGTTCATGTGTTCGAATCCAAGGTTCCTTTTATCGCGAATAGACTAAGTTGGTTGATGTGTTTTGCTGGTTATTTCAAGGGGACTTACGTAGTTGTTCAACTCTGTGAAGCAATCAGGATATGAATGATTTGGCAATATGTTCTGGTATCTAAACTGGCTCGAAAATGCAGAATTTAAAGGGGATAGGGATAGGGATTCTACAAATCTATTTCTAAAGGGTGGAGGATGAAGATCGACTTAAACAATCTTCAAACCAAACTTTGCTTTGTCTCCTTTCGAACAACTCCGACAAAGTTGGTGCAATCTTCAAAGGATGAGAAAAGTGTTCAAACTATGACGCAACATGTTCATACCGTCAATACGACGCATACAAACATATGAACCATAATCGAAGTTAAGTGCTGATACTCCAGTTGACCACGCAAGGCGAACTTACCATCAGTAAGCCCGCTAGTGGTATGGATGAAAGAAGATATGCTTAAGTCACAACGCCACACTCCACAATTAACAACTATTTGCATGAAATAAAATCTATTTTACTCTATCTACCTTGAATTGGAAAGACGAAACGGCCTTGCTAGCTACTCATAACAAAGAAGAAATCACCAAGCAATGAAACTCTTTGTATTATGAAAAGTGTTCACAACAACCTTTTACAAAACTTTCAAAGGAAAGTTTTCTTCCCTCCTCAATCTAAAGCTAACTTCTAAGCTAAATGCTATATGCCTTCTACTCTCTAGCTCTGATTCAACTCTTGATCTAATGTCTAATAGATTACAAATGAGGGGGGATGCCCCTTTTATAATAAGTCCAATTCAGTGGACGGTTCAGATCAAATTACAATGAAGGGCTCAGATCGAGCCACCTATGCCCTGATTAGGGTTTCTGCCCTAAAAACCGCCACAGAGAGGAGTGGGCAATGAATGCACAGAATATTCTCCACTCCCCTGCAGGAATCATAATGAGCAATTAATGCCCACTACCATCATCAAGAAGATCCTCATCAAGCAGCGCGTTCCCACTGGCCTTCTCCCGGATAGCAAACTCGATCAACCGGGCCAATACTGCTTCAACCTCCTGTGTAGAGATCGGTGGAATATGGTTGAGTTGGAACTCCAAGACTGCTACCGTCTGTCCGTATCTGATGCAAGATTTTCTCCATGTCACCAAGGCGTCCTGGGTATGCTGAATTATACTAGAGAACGTGGAGACATTCTCAAAGTCATCCAGGACAAGTGACCTCGCAGCTGAGAAGAATGGAGGCAGTCTACTTTTCAAGCCATCAGCAGTTATCTCCTCTGGGACTAACTTTCTAGCGAATATGGCTTCTAATGTATTGAGGACTCCCCCCAAGATGTTGCCCATTGCTTTCCTCACTTTAGCTGAATCTGCCCTTGCCGCGTCGTGAAATCCACGGCCTGTGACCACCGAGGAGTACCAACTGGTGAAATCATACCTATCACCTCTCTGAATTACACCTCCATCCACTAAGGTTTCTAGAGGTATATGCATCAAAGCCCCTAAACGAAGTACAGTCTTCGTTTGATAGATGCGAGTATCACCCCAGGCCTGATCTACTATATCCATCCGTGCCAAAATACTTGAGGCCTGTCGATAAGCATCGGCGAGGTCCTCCATGAATTTCCCTGTCTCAGTATGAACACGGCTAACCCACTTGTCTGCCTCCGTTTCCATTTTCTTCAAATCCTCTAAGGCAACAACTGACTCCTTCGGAAGCTCTGATGGACGTTCCACTGCTGGGTTTGTTGGTTCACCTGGATGTGCTAGATTTTGTACGTATCCTATCAAAGTTTTGTGCTCCTTTTTCAATTTCTTATACTTCCCCTCCGTGTGGAGCAACTGATCCTTCAATGCCTGATAGGAGTTATCGAACTCCTCGATAACTTGGGCTCCCGTAGGACGACCCAACTCTACTGTGGTAATCACATAATTTTCAGGCCTCTCCTCGGTTCGATCACAATCTTCCCTCGGAATAGCCACCTGAAGCGTGCGAGAGCCTGACTCGTCAGTCGAGATCTTTGAAAACTTTCGGGCCCTTTTCTTCTCTGGTGGCGCACTGATCCTCCTGAGGAACTCTTCCATCTCAATGGCCGGATCCGTGTCATCCTCGGGTTCTCTCCTCATTCTGTCGGAAAGCCAATCAGGCACTGTCTGCTGTGGATTACAAATGACAAGGGGCTGTTCTTCTGTTGCCTCCATCTCGTGCACTTCCTCTCTTCTTGCACTGGTCTGCTCAGGCTCATCCTCCTCTATAAGCTGGGTATCTCCCGACCCTTGGGTCCCCTGTTCTGTGTTTTCTTCTTCTTCCAAAGCCGTGTCCAACATCTGCTGAAAATGGGTGTCGGCCATTGTTTCCTCTTCCTCCTCCTGTTGGCCGCCCCTGGATAGACTGACACTAGCTGATTCCCGGGCGTTGGGCTGATCTACCTCCTCAAGTCCCCGCTCTTCCTCTAATCCTGCCCTCTGATCGGCAAATAATGAAACCACTCTTAAACTCGAAGATTGAGTTTGTGAGTGCACGGGTGATGCTTGTTCTATCCTCAACGGTATCGGCTGGGTTGGCACTTCCACTTGTGCCCTCGATGTCTGAGCAATTTGTTTCCCTCTTTTTACCGATAACGGCCTTGGGTCACCCATCAAGCTGTAAGTAAGGGCGATCGACTTGCTCTTAAGTCTGCATACATGTCTGTCGACCCAAGTCCTGGTAAAAGTCATCACCGGGATAGAAAGAGTGTCCAAGTCCATGATCTCTGGCTCGGACCAATCAGGTGGTGGGACAGGAGTATCCCTAACTGACCCATAGTCGGGTTGCATGACATTGACATCCTCCTCCACCTGGTCGGGAACTGGAATAATCTCACATTCTCTAATCAACTTGAGAGGAAGTCTAGAAAACATCCTTCTTCTTATCTCAGCCTCATCCACTGCATTTGCCCAGAAGTCCTCCAGATGAGCTCTGTGCCGGTATTCAACGTTCTGTATCATCCGGATGTTCCTGTAAGGATCGAAATCCTGCCTGCCTGTGTGATATGACAAATGATAAGATTGCAGCTCGTCCTCTGCCTCTCGGGCTGCCTGCAAAGAGGGACACACCTCAATGGAATTTCCCATGGTGATAGGGAAATCAAGTCCACCCTTCTTTTTCCTTTTCTGAATCTTATCGTAGGCAATCAATTGCCTAGATATCTCAAGCATTACTATGTGATCAGTGGGGTATCGTGGTAACCGATACGGATACGAAGTGAACCCCTGCAGCCTAATATATGTGAATTTCGGGAATTGGATGAGCCAATACCCATATTCCTCAATCAATGTCTGTGCTTCTTTAGATATTCTCTGCTGCGTCCTTTGCTGAAGTGTCCTCGCAATGTGCATTGTGAATGCATCATTTGCCCGTTTATAGTTGGCAATGTTAGCTAAATGTAGCTGTGTGCAGGCTTCATGGATTTTGAATTGACCAGGGGCACAGCCGATGGGCTCTTTGTACGAAATCCCTCTGTACTTAGTCATTCTGGCCAACATGTAAATCACATATGAGCTCATGTAGAAAGTCTTCGTCACCTTCAACCTCCTGAATTGCTCATCGATGTGGTTGCTAATCATCCTAGCCCAATCGACACACTCTTTTCCTTCCAAGATGATCTCGATGAAGTAGAACATCCAAGGCTCGAAAATGTAAGCCTGTGCACTCCCATTCACCCGGCTCAGCATCATTATCAAATCACAATATTCTTGTTTCACGTCCTCGGCAATTATCTGCTTTGGGAGCTTAGTGCGGGGTGGCCTCGGCTTCTGCATCCAAACTCTGTTGATGACTGCAGTGACTCTTTCGAAAGAGGAAGAGTACATCTTATCTGCCCTTTTGTTTGTCTTGTATAACATCTCCTCAGCAGTTGGAATCCCAAATGCCTCTCCGATGGCATCCGGTGTGAAGTTGGCAAGCAGTTTACCATCAGGAGAGACAATCGTCCTACGTTCTGGCTTGTAGTGATTGGCGCACTCCATAATTAGCTCCGGACACTGAATTGCTGGCGGAAAACTAGCAGCTGCGTAGATCCCACTCTTCATTATATTATGTGCCGTGACGTGATGGTTGATGGCCCCCTAGCCCGAACATCCTCGATTTGAGTGCATTTAGATTAAATGAACCAAGGTTGGTATCATTTAATCCTGCCAACTTTGAAACTATTGCTGACTTTGGGAGAAATGGCTTAGCGAGCCTCTTAATCATTGCCTGTCGGGATGAGCCAGCCTTGCCTGCTTCAGTGTTTGCAGCTCTGCCTGCGGCTCTGCTTGTTCCTGCAACATCCTTTGCTCCGGCCATCTGCAAAATAAAATAGAATAGCAATAAGCTAGGCTGCAGACTTTTTAGTAAAATAAAACAATCCCCGAGATGGCTGCGAATACGGAGTTAGCTTTGAAAATAAAATTTCTCAGCATAAATTTCTAACTCCAAACCTCGTACTGTATAAAAATCTCTGAGTTTAGAGACAACTCTCAGCAACTGCACTTCTGACTGGTGAAGAAAAAACGCAGCAAGCTAATAACTTTCAGCAATGTAGCTAATTTCTCCAGCACAAATTGTTCGAACCTTGACTTCACTTTGTCAACTTCGGCAGTTAGAGGAATAAAGAGTTGCCAGCAATATGAAATTTCAACTTCCTCAACTTCTCAACGTTTAAACTTCTTCAACACTTCGACTTTCAGTAGCTTGAAAATAAAGATCTCCAGAGAAAAGAAATCCTCTACAACTTTGCAAATCTGCAGCGACTTCAACAATCTGGAAATAAAATCTTAGCTCTCCAGTATACAACTTCGAACTTCGCAGCAACTCCACTCTCAACAGTGAGAAGAAATAAATTCTCCAGCAACTCCGGAAAATAACTTCAACCTTCAACTTCGAAGTTGCAGCAACACACTTTCAGCTTTTCGAAAGAAAGAGTCTCGGCAAATGAAAATTTCTCCAGCACTTCGCACTTTCAGCAACTCAACACTCCGAAATAAAATAAACTCTCACAGAATTTCTCTCCTCAACCACTTGGAAAATATTTCAATCTCTCAAGAACTTCTTCAGCAACTTCAACTTCGAAATAATGTGAGGAGAAATGAGAGAAGAGATTGTTTAAATAACTCTTCTCGGAGAATCCTGCTAAGTAGTGTTGGGGCTATTTTTAGCACCTTCATCAATTTTCCACTATCTTCGTTCGGAATCTTCTAATTCAAGCGCAGTAGTGGGCTAGTCGTCAGCCGGTCATTATGGCAGTCGCCATTAATAATGATTCCTTCTTCTTCAAATTTCGAATTTTCCTCTTAGTCTGCCAGTTAACAGCGATTTAAACGCTCGCGAGAAAAACAATCACTTGAATTCCATTTTAAAATCTCGCAGTGTTTAAATAAATTCAACTCGAAAAAAATTCGTGGGAGTTGTAAATATATTTCCAACTTTTAAAATGTCTGTCATTTAAATCCTCGATTTCATAAAATTTGCCTTAGACATTTTAAATTCTCTCATTAAAATGTTCAACTCCGAGTGATTAAAAATTATTTGCGTGCTCGAAATAATTCATCCTCTGAGATTTAACTTCCGTCAGGAAAATAATCTAGGCAAAACGAATTTCCTCTGAAAATATTAAAATTTCCCTTAGGAAATTAATTTTCAAACTCTGTTAACTCATGGGTGCATTTTAAACGGGTTCATTTGATTTTCACTTGACCCATGGAAAATATTCATCGATATCAAATCTTCCCCTTGAAAAAAAATTCGTCAACTTTCAACTGCCTTTGGAGAATTTTAAAACTCATCAAATCATCCTTCCATGCCAAGGGCGTATTTTTCCCTAGTGAAGTGTTTTATTTTGCTAGCTTTTACCCTTGCCACGCCTTAGAAACATTTTCAATCAAGGGCGCATTTAGCATGGGCCACTTTCATTTTCCCCACTTAGAAAAAATTTTTTAAAAAAATATCCACTTCAACTTGGGCGCATATTCATGTGTCTACTTCTACTCCTCGTGCCTTAGCATCTTATTGCCTCCTGGGCGTATTTTACTCATGCAAGCTTTGATCTCTCACTTAGAAAATTCTCAAACACTTAGAATATCCTTTCAAGGTGAGGGCGCATTTGCTAGGTTCCAATTTTATTTCGTTGCCTTAGGAAATTTTCTCCAGCAACCTTGGGCGCATATGGGGTCTTGAGCTTTTATTTTCTTGACTTAGAAATTTCTCCAAGTCCTAGCCACTTTATCTTGCCTTGGGCGCATTTTGACCTCTCTACTTTCATTTTATGCCTTAGAAGAATTTCGGCCATCTCCTCTTCATCATGGGCGCAAATGCTAGGCCAAGCTTCCATTTTTACCTTAGGCGTTTTGAGAGAGTCATCAAGGAGGGCGCATTTACATGGGTCTACTTTCATTTTTTTGCCTTAGAAAATTTTGACCTCTCTCCTTCCTCTTTGGGCGCATTTTGAGGTATGAGCTTTTGTTTTTGCCATGGGCGCATTTCAAGTGCCATGCTTTGATTTCCAATGCCTTAGGCGTTTCTTTTTTCAAACTCCCTCACCTCTCCTTGGGCGCAAATGCTAGGCCATGCTTCTGTTTTGCTAGGTGGGCGCATTTGGAAGGGGCTACTTTGATTTTATGACTTAGAAACTTTTTAGTCTTCAATCCTTGAGGTGAGGGCGCAAATCACTAGGTGAACTTTTAATTTTGATGCCTTAGGCGTTTTTACCAAGCATCATTTTCTCCAAGGTGAGGGCGCATTTTCATGGGTGTGCTTTTGTTTTCATGCCTTAGAAACTTTTCACCTCTTCTCCTTCCTCTTTGTTTATGCATTCTATTTTTAGCAAGTTGTGCTATTTTTAGCAAATCCCTTGATTTTCAACCTCTAAGGCTCCGTTTTGCCTGAAAATTTCATCAGATGATATTCTCTGCCTGGTGAACCTGTTCTGCCAGTCCTCTGCCCTGACCTGCTATTTATAGCCACCTGCTATTTATAGTAAGTTCTGACTTTCTGACTTCAGTAGCTCCGTTTTGCCTGAAAGTTGCAACGCTTGATCTTGATGGCTTGAGTTACTCTGATGCCAACCTTGGGTGCAGACCTACTATTTATAGCCGTGCCCTGACTTACTAAAAATAGTAAGTTCTCCGACTTTGCTCAAATTTTGCCAGCAGGTACTTTGAAGTGTACTGACATTGGTGGGGTGCTTCGTTTCGGCTATTTTTGGATTTTACCCCCTATAAAAGTGGAAACCCTAATTTGATTTGCATGTACCCCGAACGGTCTTCGTTTGACTTCGTTCCTTCTGCATGTCGCTCTGTCTGCTGAACTGGAGTGTTGGGGGCGGCTGCCAGAGTGTACCTGCTAAAAATAGAAACTGTCTGAAAAGTGACTCATCCACTGTCGGATGGTTTTGCATGTCATATTGCCCGTGGGATCTCAAAAAACCCAGAAAAACCCAGAAAACTGGTCTGCATGCATGCACTGGCTAAAAATAGTAAGTCCTCAAAACTCAATCTTCTCCGCTTGCATGTCACCTTGTTGCAAAGCTCTCGAAAAACCCATAAAGAAAAACCCGACATGCGTTGAAAAACACTGCATGCGAACCCTAAAAATAGCCTCCGAAGGCTGACTTCTGAAAGTGGTCGTCTTGGTTTGCATGTTACATCACTGCGAAGGCTTTGGAAAACCCAGAAGGATTCTCCAGACATGCATCTGAAAAGCTCATGTGGAAACCCTGAAAATGGCTCTTGAAGCCTGAACTGCCAAAAATAGCAAGTCGTCTGATCTGGCTCAAAATTTACGTGTAGGCAGCTTGATATTACCCGGATGCAGTGGAACTGACAGAATTCCAAAATCTCAATAAAATGTCGGAATACAGTGAAAATTTAGGGGGACTCTGCTGGAAGTCTTCTGACTGCTGCACTAAGCTTAGATTTCAATTTTATGACTCGGTTTGACCTTAAATAAGCCTGAAGGATGAAAACCCTAATTACACAGACTTAACCAATATTTTAACCTGGGTCAAACGACAGGACATCCCCGGAAGGACCAGAGACCAAAGAGAGAGCGAACCAAAGCCAAAAGACCAGAATGGAGCAAAATCTAGGGGGTCCCCATCTTGATGGGGTGATGTGTGAAAAAGGTCACAACAACACCCCCCCCCCCCCATTTCATGAGTACAGTGTACATTTTGTAAGTATTCTTTTTAAGTTTACTATAGCTTCCAATTAGCAGTAAGAAGGGCGCCTCCCCTTTCTGAGAGGAGAGATTCTATCTCACATAGCTGTGGCTGAAGTCTAGATGACGTAATCTGTGGAAAAGTTGATTACACTATTTTCACCCAACAGAAGAGAAGTTGTTAGTCGTACTATGGGCCTACCATATGACATACAAGGTGACGACAGAGCACACGCCATTTCAAATGATGTATGGTCAAGAAGCTATAGTTCTTGCCAAATATATGGTGCCAAGTCTAAGGATTGTCATCGAGAACCGACTAGGTGACACGGAGAGCTTGAAGGAAACACTATTTCAATTAAACAAATTGGACAAACAAAGAGTACTCGCCCAATGGGCAATGGAGGCAATGCAAAAAAGAAGGAAATACTAGCACGGCAAACACCTTTGCCGAGCAAACTTCCAACTAGGACACATGGTTCTCCAATATAACAGTTCTAATGAATTGAAACCTGGTAAATTCAAGGTGAGATGACTCGGTCCATTTAAAATTTGGGAAATCTTAGATAATGAAGCTATCAAACTAGACTTTGGACGACAAAATACTGAAAGATAGTATCAACAAATCCAAATTGAAGCCATATAGAGAGAGAGCAATCACAATCAAAATGGTGAATTGGATGGAAGATGGGAAACCTACCATGGAAATACTAGAAAGACCAGAAGGACCTGCAAGCATAAAAGTAAAACCAATAGTGCAAAGATTGGAAAGAGTGGTAGTGCCAAGGAACCATCGACACTTAAAAATCACATTATTTGGACCACCTATAGAATGGATAAAGTTACAAGGCAGCAGATGGCATTTGAACGTGCCATATTCAAGACCGAGAAGACGGTACATCACATAAGAGTTAGATAAATAGCAAGAGGAGAGAAAAACTGGGAATAAGAAAGCCCTAGCCTACAACCTGTGTTCATGGTTGAGCATTACTTCGTAACAGAAAAGGACAAGTACAATGAAGACATAGTTCAGTGGAAGATAGAAAACAACATAGAACCACCACCATTGTCGACCTCTAACGGACTCTGGTGCGCCGTACACAATCCTACGACACCACCAACAATCGTAGAAGTAAGTTGGTACCAACACAAAGGGAGAATGTATATTGACGACAACCAACATTATAAAGGTATGGAAAATCCACCATTGCTTCAGAAAATATTTCATCTTGAATACGTAGGAACCTATTGTGAAAACAAATGTTATAAAAGACCGAGGATATTCCGAAAAAGATGTCCAGCCTCAGAGATCATATACTTGGGAACAAACTATAGAAATGTAAATTACAAAAGACTCGAAATAACTGGGGTACAAGATGGGACCACAAAAATAAAATAAAAAGAAAAAATCGAGCAAAGGGAATAGAAGAGAAAAAATTAAAATGAAGAAAAAAATTAAAAAGAAAAAATTTAAAATAAATATTGTGACTCTTATTGACACAGGTGCCACTCATAACTTTATTGACGAGGGTGTGGTAGCTATAAGGGGTATCAAAACTGAAGATTGTGACAGCTTCAAAGTGATGGTAGCTGATGGTTTCACTCTCACTTGCACCAGGAAATTTCTAACTTGGGTATTTAGTTGTGTGAGTATGAGCTTAGAGATGACTTCTATGTGGTGAGTATAGGAGATAAGGATATGGTCCTTGGTATTCAGTGACTCATTCCATTGGGGAGTTCTACATGAATCTACAAACCATGGAAATGAAGTTTGATGCAAGAGGCAAAAAGATCACACTTAGCGGTATATCAAATGGTAGGCCACATACAGTCTCTTTCAAGAGGATGGAGAGGCTTATTAGACAAGATCGGGTAGTGGGCAACAGAATGTATTATCATGCCTACAATTACAAAGCAGCCAAAGAGAGTCTATCATCATGATGTAGAGGTCTTGATGTCTAAGCACAATGTAGTATTTGGCAACATTCCTCTAGGGATACCTCCTGATAGGGGCATGGAGCATGTCATAGAGCTTGACGAGGGGTCAAAACTGGTGATAAAAACATCTTGTAAACATCCTAAGCGGCATATGGATGAAATATACAAGGCTATTAAGGAGCTAATTGATATGGGGCATATTAGACCAAGAAAATGCCCTTTCGTTT
Source organism: Sequoiadendron giganteum (assembly GCA_007115665.2). NCBI lineage: Eukaryota > Viridiplantae > Streptophyta > Pinopsida > Cupressales > Cupressaceae > Sequoiadendron > Sequoiadendron giganteum. The sequence goes on along the minus strand of CM021106.1, from coordinate 626,276,247 downwards.
CTTCTGTGGTGCTGGTTAAGAAGGATGGAACAATGCGCATGTGCATTGATTATGGGGCATTGAAAAAAAAAATTAAGAAAAAGTATTCTATTCCTCAAATAGATGAATTAATTGATGAGCTACATGGAGCTTGCTATTTCTCTAAAATTGATTTGAGGTCATGTTACCATCAGATACAAGTTAGAGAGGACGATATGGATAAGATGGTATTTAGGTGCCATTATGGTCATTTTGAGTTTTTCACAATGCCCTTTGGCTTAACCAATGCCCCAACTACTTTTCAGTTTTGTATGAACAAGGTGTTCCACAATCAGCTCAGGAAGTATGTCCTTATATTTTTTGATATCTTAATCTTCAACAAAACTTGGGAGGAGCATATGAGACATTTGGATGTGGTGTTGAGTATTTTATAGAGGGAATCACTTTATGCCAAGGAAAGTAAATGTGAATTTGGGTTGACGGAGCTTCTTTACCTTGGCCATATTATTAGCTCCAAGGTTGTTAGAGTTGATCCTCAAAAGATCAAAGCGATTGTTGATTGCCTCCACCCACGAATCTCTCACAGCTTAAGGATTCTTCGATTTCTGTGGGTTCTATAGGAGATTTGTCAAGGGTTTTTCACAAGTAGCAGCACCTCTTATAGACTTGACTAAGAAGGGGGCTTTTAGTTGGTCAAATGCAACCCAACGATGCTTTGACCATTTCAAACAAATTATGTGCACTTGCCCAGTTTTGGCTATTCTAGATTTTTCTCAACCCTTCGAGTTGGTGTGTGATGCTTTAAGAGGGTGAATAGGTGTTGTCTTGATACAAAATAAGCATCTAATTGTTTTTGACAGCAAGAAGTTAAGAGGGGTTGAATGGACTTATTCTATTTATGATAAGGAGATGTTGTCCATTATGCATGTCTTGGCCAAATTTAGACCTTATTTGGTAAGATGAAGGTTTATAGTTAAAACGGATCATAACAGTCTCAAATACCTCCTGAATCAAAGAGACCTTAATGATAGAACAGAAGGGTGAGTAGGCTTCAGGCATATAACTTTGACATTGTGTACGTCAAAGGGAAGAAAAATATTGTTGTTGATGCACTATCCAAGAAACCTTGTTTGTGCTCTTTGGTGGAGATCAATGATGATTGGAGGGAGCTAATTTTAATGGAATATGCTAACGACTCTTGGGTTACAGGTATCATTGAGGGTACTACAAAGGATGACAAGTATACAGTGTCTAATGAGTTGATTATGTATAAGGGCGATATTTATTTAGTACCCAATTTAGGGCTTAAGGCAAAGATTTTGAGGGCTTTTCATAGCATTCCTAAGGCTGGTCACCCAACACCTGAGGTTCTTTAAAACATACAGGCAAATCCGAGGGAGATTTACTTGGAAAGGACTTAAAAAAGAAATCCTTAAGTATGTCAAAGAGTGTCCTATATGCCAACAAAACAAGGATGAGCACACCTATTCGGCTGGATTGTTGCAGCCCCTGCCCATTCCTAATCAAAAATGGAAATTTATTTGTATGGATTTTATCATAGAGCTACCGAAGGTTTAAAGGAAGGATTGTTTGTATGTGATTGTTGATAGACTAACAAAATTTGCCCATTTTCTTGCTATTTCAGCAACATATGCAGCAATACAAGTGGCTGATCTATTTTTTAGGGAATTTCATGGGATGTATAGAAGCATTGTTAGTGAAAGGGACAACAAGTTCCTATATCTTTTTTTGCAAAAACTCTGCAGATTGAATAGGATTGAACTCACTCCTAGTACTAATTATCACCCACAGACAGATGGGCAGCCTGAGATAGTAAACAAGTGGGTGGAAGGGTACCTCAGGAATTATATTTCAAGGCAGCAAAAGGCATAGGTGAGATGGTTATACCTAGGCGAGTACTATTACAATTCTACTTACCACATGTCCATCAGGATGTCACCAGTCATGGTGCTTTAAGGTCATAAAGCTCCAAGCTTCATTGATTTACTTTTTGGGGACAGTAGAGTACCAAAGGCCAAAGATTTGTTACAGGAGAGTCAAGACATAATGAAGTGTAATGTCCCCTTTTTAGCCCTGTGATTTTCAATGGTCGTTAGCCTATTTTCGGAGTCTCGTAAACTAGTCAAACACAGAATTAGGGTTTCCTATTTTTTAGGAGGTATCTTTTTGAATTTTCAGGGGATGGTTGCAAGAGTTTGCCTAATTGTTTTTTGGGTCTTTATGGGTTTTCAAAGAGCTTCAAAGGGGTGTCACATGCATTTTCATCAAAGACTTGCAACAGATTTGAGGTGATTCAGAGGTGTGGTTAGAGAGTTTTGAGCATTTCATAGTGTGCGGGTTGATCTATCAGGTTTGTTGTTCAGAAAATCAGATTGCTTCCCCTTCATATCAGACATGGTATATTCTCAATATTTGCTTGTTTTATGTTGTCGTATGGTTCATTGAAGCAAAGACTGATTTATATTGTAATAAGCTTTCATTTGAGTAGCTTATGACATATTTTCCATGTATCTAATAATCATTGTAATGCTGATTTGCTAGTACCAATCAGTCTTCTATTTCTTCAATATTTTGTATTTCACTCCCATTGGATAAGTGGTTAAGACTTTGTTGCCCACTGAAAAGTAGAAGTGGCTGGCAATGCCGCCAAGTTCTTTGCTTTCATTTACCTTCCAGTAGCTCGCTGAAAAGTGGAAGAGGCTGACTTTGCCTCCAAGAATTTACATTTTCTCTATTGGCTAGCTTGCCGCCAATAGCTCTTGTACTTCTAGCATTTTCAAATTATTATGAGATCCCCTTACACCATATGTTCTCACCTTGCCCACTCCGAGATCTGGGTGATCAGAAAGTGAAGAGTTGCTTCCAGTTTGTTATCTTTCATTCAGCTAATGCTAACGGGTGAATTTTATGTGCAAAAATTTGGGAAAAAACTAAGGGGGATTTCATTAAGTCTCTGAAGGAAAACATACATCAAGCACAAAATCAGCAAAAGTTATATGTTGTAATGTCCCATTCTCCAGTCCTAAGCTTTTCAATTACCATTAGCCTCTTTTCGGAGCCCCTTAGGCTATTCAGAGACATTTCAGTGGATTCCAAGAATCTTGGACGATTCTTGCCAACACTTTAAAGGGGTATTTGCAGAGGATTGCCAAAGTTATATTTGGTTTTTTTTTGGGTTTTCAGAGATCCTTGGTGGGCAGTATTGTTATTTTTAGCAATGTTTATTTTTAGCACTTACTATTTTTAGTAAGTTCAGTTGCATCTCAATTTGTGTTAATTTGGCGTTTGGACACACTTACTATTTTAGCAGTTGATATTTTTAGTAGTGCTAATTTTGGCAATTGGTCCTGGCAACAGTTCAGTGCAGGGTTTCCAGCTCTTGTAGTGGTTGGCAGTTCAGTTGGTGAGTCTTGATATTTTTGGCAGTTTATTCTTCCACCATCTTTGGAGTTCAAAAAAGGCAATATTTTAACTTAAGTTATAAAGTTCAATATTGGACCCACTTTGTACCCCATGCCTAATGATGATAACTTTAAGTTGTTTTAAAAGGTGGTCATGAAGTTGAATGCCCAAGTTGGAGGCTTTACTGAAAATTAAAATAAAAAATTACTTCCTTGGGATGGGTGTCCCATTTGGAGGGAAAAGGAATTTGAATTTTGGGAGCCCTAATTTCTATTTAAACCCCCCTCTTGCTCTCAATTTGCCTATGCAATTTGATGATACCGAAATGTTGCCGAATTGGTGACAGAATCCTTGCACTTTGAGGACGAAAACCTTCAAGGTTCGCTCTAGTTTCGGAGTTGCAAAGCACTCCCTAGCTAGACGTGGGTGCAGCTCCATTGCAGTGATCGCCATTGAGCTTATTTGGTGATGGCTTTCAATTCATTCTCAGTTTTGGCTTGTTATGATATTTTCTAGAAATGCATATATAGTTTGAGTATTGATTGGAGGATTGGAAAGCCTTTTGTGGGCATTGTTTATAATTGTTTGGTGGATTGAGGCCTCCCATTTTGCAAGGTTTCAAATTTTTTGATGAACTGATTTTCTAAGTGTTGCTGAATTGGAGACAGAATCCTTGTACTTTGAGGACAAAAACCCTCAAGGTTGGCTCTAGTTTCGGAGTTGCAAGGCACTCGCTGACCGGATGTGGGTGTGGATCCATTGCAACAGTCGCCATTGAGCTTATTTGGTGATGGCTTTTAATTCATTCTCAATTTTGGCTTGTTATGATATTTTCTAGAAATGCATATTTGGTTTGAGTATTGATTTGCAGCATTGGGAGTCTTTTGGAGCGTTTTTCCTTGAAGTTTCAGTTTTCTGATTGTTGTTTTCCAACCCTAGGTTGTACCATTGACTTACTCATGCTGATTGGAGGATTGGAAGTCTTTTGTGGGCATTGTTTATACCTTTTTGGCAGATTGAGGCGTCCCATTTTGCAAAGTTTCAGATTTTTTGATGAACTGATTTTCTAGGAGCTGGTCGCCCCTCTCTACTAGCTGTGCAATTTGGGGTTCAGAGTGCATTGGGAGTTGTGTTCATTTCTACCTCTTTCCCTTGTTCATTCTGTTTTGGAGGCACCTAGACCTTGCCATTACCTTGTAGGCATCTTGGGAGAGTTCTATGATGATTTGTATGAGGTTGTGATCATCTAGTAGCTTGTTGGTTGGTGTTTCAAACTGCTACAACATCCTTATCAGACCTGCAATTTTATATCAGACCTGTAGCAGCAGCGTTTCAGACCTACTATAGACCTTTGGGGATTATTCCATCGAGGTATAATTCATATATTTTGTTGTGGAATACTTTATTTCATGTTGGGGTTCCATTTTGGAGTGTTGTGCCAAGATTTACTTAGTATTTTCACATTGTAGCAGCAGTATATGACATACTGAAAATTGATTGTAACGAGCTCATTGTAACACCGTTTGGTAGTACCATCAATGATTTGCTCTTTGATTATTGCTACTCACCCCATTGAAAAAGTGGACCTCCCACTGAATAAGCGGTTGAGCTTCCTTTACTTTCATGTTATGCCCACTAAATAAGTGGTTGATCTTTATTTACTTTCATGTCATGCCCGTTGAATAAGCAAAGGATCTTTCTTTGCTTTGATCGGCTAGCCGCCAAGTACTTTCTTGCTATTTGTGATTTCCCGCTAAATAAGCGGAGGGTTTCATTTCATGCTTTGGAGATTTCATACTCACCCCATCAAACAAGTGGTTTACTTTAGAAGCTCTTAATTGTAAGCCTTTCGACCATATGCTCTCACCTTGCCCACATCGGGATCTAGGTGATCACAAAGTGGAAGGTATTTTCTTTTAGTCGATTCCTGATTATCACTAACCCCACTCAACAAGTGGATGCTTTCAGCTAATGCAATGTACACCTTACCACCATATGCTCTCACTTTGCCTGCATCAAGATTTGGGTGATCAGAAAGTGGAAGGTAGCTTTATTCAGTTGATTATATTTGTTATTTTGACTAATGCTAATGGATGCAAAATTGAAAATAATTGGGGTGGAGATTACAGTGATATCAGAGTTGGTCATCCTGCCAACCTATGCCTCACATTGCTTGCAGCTGCTACAAATTCTCTGAGTGATAGAGAAATCAGATACTATAACCGTGAGAATAAGAGAATTGTTTCAGACTCCTAAAGTTCCAATTGAGGATACCTTGTGAGAAGCCCTCAAAGCTCATCAAAAACCAAGGGGTGACAGTGACAATTCAGTAGAGATCATGGCAAAAAGGGATAAGGGACCAACCAAACCACAGTCCGGATACCAAAGTAGAGAGGAAGTTTGATGTCATGATGGATGTCGCAATTGTTGGCTAAGATGAACCAAAATGTGACTCCTACCCTAGTGCCAGAATGGGGAAACTAGTGCCTCAACTGTTAACACTAATGGAAGACAAAGTGGTTGAACTCTTGACATGACCAATGGATCTGTTCCTAAACCCCTCCAACCAACCTTTACTCTAAGGGAGGAACCTCCAGTTGAGCAAGAAGCTCCAATTCCAATAGCCGAGGAAGTGAGGAATAGCTATGCGGAGCATGTGACTCTTCTTGTTGAGATTCGAGAGATTTTTTCATTGGAGCAGTTCATGAACCAGAAGAAGAAAAGAGGAGGTGGAAGATATGAGAATCATGGTCCTATGGCTCCAAGGGACTATCAGCAAGACCTAGGGAAGGTGACTAGCACATTTTGATGGAAGTGACAAATGCACTGCTAGAGCTTGGGTCCAAAAGTTTGACAATTATCTTTCATTGAGACCAATCCGTGAGTTGGACGCCATCAAATTTGCCATTCTCCACATGGACAGAGTTCCCCATGAATGGTGGTATCCCGATTTGGTCACACTTGGCCATAACCTTATTGATACCTATAATGAGTTCACTAACAAACTCATTGAAAGATTTGATCATAAGGATACTAAGATGAAATTCCGAGAGCTGGCCCACTTGAGACAACACAACTCTCTTGATGAATACATTTCCAAGTTCCAGAGACTTTTTGTGATGGTTCCCAACATCACTGAAAGGAAGCTAGTAGTCCTTTTCACTAAAGGACTGATGGAACCGTTGAAGGGATGGGTGAAGGCCTTTGACCCAACAACTCTACAAGAGGCTATCAGAAAAGCAAGGAGTAAGGAGTTCGCTGCCCCTAGGCGTAAACTTAAGTAAAAGTCTTTTCCACACAAGAAAGATAAGAAGCCCTTTCATAAAGATGCAAATCAGACCAAGAAGTTTCCATCTCGGATTGCTGATGACCTCCGAAATGAGCTCTAAAGGAAAAAACTATGCTTCACTTGCAAAGAGTCGCGGGCCCTAGGAAAAAAGTGCTTCGAAAGAGGCAAAGTGCACCATTTGAAGGTGTACTCTGTTGATGAATCAGCATTTGATATCTTAGAACAGCAATCAGATTTAGAAGAGAAAGATGAAGAAGAGGTGGAAGAAGACCAAGAAAGTCGAGGTGCATTTGCCCAACTTTCTAGCTTTCAGAAGAATGAGCCTTTTCAAGTTCGTGAAGTTCTTTGTGAGCAACAAATCGTTGCTCTCATTGACACTGGAGCAATTGAAATATCCCCCTTAGATTTTGTAATGTCCCCAATTTAGCCCTATGCTTTTCATTTGGAATTAGCCTAATTCTGGGAACTCGTAGGCTAAGCAGAAGCTCGAATCAGGGTTTCCAAACTTCTTGGAGGATGTTTTCGTCTTTTTGCAGAGCTTGCACTTGGAAATGTTGAACTTGGATTTCGGATTCCTTTTGGGTTTTCTGAGAGCTTCGCGTTGGTGGTTTCGGTTCGGCATTCTGAGCACCTTCAGGAATTTACTATTTTTAGTAAATTCTATTTTTAGCAGTGATCCAGTCAGCATCAGCTCAGTCGACTTTCCTCTTCTGGCAGTTCATTGGGCAATTCTCATTTTTGGCTTAAGGGGTTCATTTTGGAGAAATAAGTTATTTTAAGTCAAAATGTTTTATTTTAAAAATACCCTTGGCCTAGTGATATAACTTAACAGTTGTTTTAAAGAAGGGGACTTTGAGGGGTATTTTCTCATGAAGGAAATATTTTTATATTCCTAAAGTTTATAATTGCTCAAGGGAAAATAGACGCCTATTTGAAGGAGTTTATATTTTATTTAAAAAAAGAGAACTGATTTATATCTCTCAAGGAAGGTACGCCATTTTGAAGAAAGAGTTTTGGTCAAAGATTAAACCTAAAAGCAACTTGGGATTAGGGCAAACTTTCTAGAAGCCTCCAGAGTCTTCTCTTCATTCTATAAAGAAGGTTCCTTCTCTTCTTTTGGATTATCTTATGTTTTATGATATTGTTATGCTGTCGGAATGGCTTTGGGATTGCTTCGAGGAATGAATGCCTCCTAGCTTGGCTCTTCTTCTTGCTTGAAAGATAGCAACTAGTTGAGAGATAGTTTGTAATAGGTTTGTCTTGCATTTCAATTGAGTATCTTGCATTTTTGGAGTTCTAGATTCGCATTTCAGTCTCATTTTGAAGTTGCTGAACTCAAGTTGAATCTGTAGTTTCACTCATAAATCTGAAAATAAAAATGCAATCATTCTGGGTATTGATTCATTGAGTTTCCTTGATAGGGGCGACCCTTCTTGCAAAGATTCAGATTTTAATATTGAGTGTTTATTTTTTAAAAGCAAAATCGCTTCTCTCTATTGGCCGTACCATTCTAGTCTGCCTGACAAATGTTTAGAAAAAAGAATACTTCGATTTGTTAGCTGTTTCTTGGTCTAGTCCTCATTGCCATCATTATAGCTTTCGTTTGCAATAGGTCTCATGTCATTCTAGCAAGTATTGAGTGAGTTGTGAGCATTTTAGTGGATTCTAGGGTTGCTGGTTATGCATATTACGTTGCTATTCTGTTATATCAGTCTTGAGTAATCTGCATTTTGGTGAAGAGTTGTATCTGGAAGGTCATAATTAACCTTGGAATGATCATATCTATTACTGCAGCAGTGGAGAGCTTCTAATCTTGTTTATTGCAGACATCTTCTGATATTTTGTAAGCTGAACAGTAGTACTGTCAACATTTCTCTTAATCTTACTTTACATTCTGAAGCTGCATTGTATTTCTATATATCTCCGCCATATGGTCGCCTCATTTCCACTCTGGAATTGGGTAGCACATACTTGGTGTTGAGTTTACTTTCAGCATAGTTAGCATCTCCGTCATATGGTAGCTCCCATTCCATCTTGGATTGGAAAGCACATTCTTGACGTCGAGTTAATTCAGCATCTTTAACATCTTCGTCATATGGTAGCTCCCACTCCGTCTCGGTTTGGAAAGCACATGCTTCACGTCGAGTTATTTTAGCATCCTTTGGTTTTAAATGCTAACCCTAACGATTGTGTACTGCTGCTATCCTTGTTGTAATTGAAAAAGCAAAAAATTTGGCTTGGTATATTTCAGTGGTATCAGAGCTAAGATCCTGCCATCCTGTGGAAAAGACAGAGTTCAGTTGACAGTTGAATGACAGAGAAATCAGTTCTACACCAAAGGTCAGAACAGAGTTCAGCTCAATTTAGAAGTGGCAGTTAAACATGGCTAACAGAGAAGAGATAAAGCTGGAACAAACACTTTTTGCAACCGGAAATAGACTCGACAAAGAATGTAAGTCGAGGGAAGACGAAAAGAATAATCTTCAAATATTGGAACAATGTTTGAGACAAGTGAAGCAATCACCTTCTGAATGGATGCAGTTGGCATTATCACCTACAGTTCACCTTTTAATTCAGCCCTATTGGCTGGGACATCCAAATGAAGAAACCAAGCTGCTGATTACTTCTTGCTTCATGGAGTTGATGAGAATTGTGATTCCCCTGATGCCTTATGATGATGAAACTATGAAGAAGATTCTTCATAGAATTGTTGAAAGTTTCCAAGATCTTGATGAAACTGGAAGCGGTCTATTTTCTAGAAAGGTTGCTATCTTAAAAACATTTTCAGATCTCAGGATAAGTAACTTCCTATTAGACTTGGAAATGCATGATCAGATTTATCACTTGTTCCGTTACCTCTTCATATCCATGAAATATTCCGAACCAATTTTTTTTTGTTTTTTCAATTGCAAATTACAAACAAACGCACCCGTTAAGGTTACCTCTAAACCAAAACGATGCTGAAGCAACTCTAACCAAAATGTACACCAGGATCCCGATGAGGGCAAGGCGTGAGCATTGGTCAGAGGATCTAAATGCCGAAACAGAGCTGGAAGGAACTCTAACCAAGGATGGCGCCAATGATGGCCAGCATATGGTCAGAGGGTCTTAATTGAAATGCTTATACAAGAACTCTAACCAAGGATGCGCCGGCCAACGACGAGCATCTGGTCAGAGGGTCCCTACCATCTAATATACTGAAAGCAAACTCAACACCAAGTATGTGCTACCCAATTCCAGTATGGAAATGAGGCGACCATATGGCGGAGATCAAAAGAATACAATTGCCATTACAGAAAGTAAAGTAAGACTAAGAGAAGTGCTGACAGTACTACTGTTCAGCTTACAATGAAATATATAGTGCCTGCAAGATCAAATATTAGAGCTCTTCAATTTGCTGAAACAATAAGGAATCTTTCACAAAGCCTGTAATGATTTCCTAACACCAATCCAAGAAGGAGAATGTAGATTTCCTCAAATCTGTTATGACAGACCTGCACTTTAAATTATATAACCAGCATGCCTGTAACCCACTAAATTGCTCATATATCACTCAAAACTGATCCCAATGACCTCAAATTTGATGCAATAGACCTTCAAAAAGATGGCGCCTAGTTTAGTAATAAGAAATGGCAACTGAGAGTGGTTATTAATTACTAGCACGAATCCCAAGACACCCCAGAAAGTACGGCCTTCAAGGAATGACGAATTTGCTTTATAAAATCATAAACTTCATATTAAAATCTGCAAATATTCATGAAGGGTCGCCTCCAACAGGGAAACACAATGAGACAATACCCAGAACGATTCTTTTTGTATTTTTTGACTTATGAATAAAAAGACAATCTACTGTAATGAAAATGCAACTCCAGAATTTCACTAAAATGCAAATAAGCTGATCTACAAAACCACACAATGAATTCCAATGCAGAAATCCACTACAAATCACTCAACACTAAACTACTTCACCACTAGTCGCTATCTTTCAAGCGAGAAGCAATGCCAAGCTAGGAGGCTTTCACTCCTCAAAGCAATCCCAAAGCCAATCCGGCAGCATAACATTTCTGTAGACAAAAGATGCTGAAAATATAACCAGTGGCTTCCTTTTATAATTTCCAGATGACTCTTCTCGAAACCCTAATCTTCTTTGTTGAATCAAACCCTAATCCTCCAATAGATGGCGTCCCACTTTTCCAAGCAAAATTTGACTTGTAATATAAACTTTATTTCTTCCTTGAAGTTGGCACCCAACTTTAGCTCGGATTAAATCTTTTAATAATATTACTTTCCTCAATGAGGCGCCTACCCATAAAGAACATCTTTTAAAAACAACTTAAAGTGAAGTTGCTAGGCCAAGGGTTCAATGTTAAAATATAACATTAAAACATGACTTAATTAAAATAATTCGACTTATCTCTCCAGTTATGCCCCAAAGCCAAAAATGAGTAAGCCAACTGATCTGCCTAAAGTAGAAAGCCGACTGTGCCAAAGCCAACAAGACCACTGCCAAAAATAGAATTTATTAAAAATAGTAAATTCCTGAAAATGCTCAGAACGCCAGGAAAACATATCATTGCGAAGCTCTCTGAAAATCCAGAAAGAATCCGCCATTGAATCAACCACCCTCAAGCAAGAGCATCCTTCAAAACAAGAAACCCTAATTTTACCTTCCGACAAGCCTACGGGTCTCCGGAATAGGCCAACGGTCAACTGGAAAAATCATGCTTGAGAAGGGGACATTACAATCCGCCCTTCCCAAAATTGCTTGTCCTCAAGCAATATCGCCATAACTCCAGAAAATTTAAAACTGATCCATACCAAAACAAGTATGATCCCAGGTTCCCAAATCCATCTCAGGAAAGAACCACCATGCCACTGCTGCACCACTCTGATCACATCAATGAAAACATCATGCCAATGCTGCACTAACCTCCCTTGTAACTCCAAAGTGTTACCATCCATGATAATCAAACTGAAAGATCTTAAAGGACTAAGATCAATATCATGCAACGTCTCACGGAGTCAATAGTAACAACAATACCACTGTCAACCACAATTCTAGGCAAGAAGAAGGATAGGTCACTCAACTCATAACTAATCTCCTCAGCATACCTCCACATGGTAACAAACGAAACCATGACTGCAAATGTGACATCTTCAACTCTTCTTGCGAAGAGGAAGGCTATCCTTTGCAAGAACTCAACAAACTCAAACTCATGATTCCACATGAATTCCCTATGCCTCAACTGAATTATCATGACACAACTATGAAGTCTGAAGAAGTTTTTCACAATTCCAACCACAAGAGTCTCGGAATGTAGAATCAAGACATTGAACAGGATCTCAGCTGCTCCAATTATTTGCACAAGAATATGTACCAAGAAAACCATTAGAATGAGTATGGTTTCTTTCCAAATTTTGATCGTGCTCAGTCCACACCACCAATTCTCTCCTTTGAAGCCATAAATTGTCCCTCGAAAGAAATTGGAAGGTCTGAAATTGAATGAACTAGCAACCCAACAAGACTAAAATGATCAACTTGAAATCTGATTTTATGAAAATCAGCATCCAAGGAGATAGATAGCTGTTGCCAAACTGAAAATCAGCACCCAAAAAATCATGTCTGCTCATATCTACAGCCGAAAATAAACCCACTGAAGATCCCATCACAGCCAAGTACCAATCCTTGCTCAGCTTTACTTTCCAAAACTCCCATTGATCATTAGGAGTGAACTTCAAATGACTGACAAAGAAGGTAACAACATCCAAAGGACAGTGAATTTGAGGCTCATCACTCCAACATACCTTCTTGACACATGTCAAAAGCAAGCTGATACCAGGGCCCCACATCATAAGTAAAGAAGAGCCATTCTGCAAATGGAAAATTACTTTTACTAGAACGCTTTGGGAAATACGTTCTATTTGAATCATCGCACCCTGAAACTCCAAGAAGTACTCAACAAATCTGAATTCATTGAGAAAGTCAAATTCAAAATCATGAGAGAAGAATGGCAGGAAGGATTCAATGGACCCTTCATCAAACTCCATTATGAAATTAGTTATTCTTAGAGAATGATCATCTCCATGGCATTGAGCATTTTCCGCATGTTGGTGGTAAAGTACAAGGATGTTGGAGCAGCATTGAGGGCAGCAAAAACAAGGGGCAAGGTTCTGATTTTCAGTTGCAGCCTATCAGCAATTCGCCATCCTTGCATGTTCATGAGCACGAAGATCACTGCAAGGTAAATTTTGACAAGGAAGTGCAAGCTCTATCCCTGTTTGACCGCACACATAGCTTGGTTGAAGAGCTTTACTGGAAGGCTCAGCTTGAAGAGAGACGTAGAAGAGTGACAGATGAAGTTGCTCTTCCCAAATTGCAACTTATCAGAGATTCTTTGGAGACTTTGAAGTCCGAGTACGTGCACTCGATTGAAAAACGAGATTATGCCTTTGAAGTTGCAAAGAAGACCATTTCTTCTTTTCATGAAAAGGAGAGTATGATTGATGAGCTCATTTTGGAGCTTGAAACAACAAAGGACATGTTGGGAAAAACTCAATTGGCTCTAACGGAGGTTGAAGACCAGTTTACTAACTTCAAATTCTTCAAGGAGCAAGAGGGTGCACAAAGAGCTGAAGAAATCAAGCAAGTGATTGGAGGGTTTGATTGTCTTCAAGAGGAGTTTGATCTTGAAAGCATCTCAAGAAAATCAGAAGTTGCATGTGCTGGTTTGGAGCAGCAAGATGAAACGAATGACTTTCAAGTTTTTGACAATCCTCTCTATGAAATGGAAGATGAAACGGAGAATGAGCCTGAGCTTGGTTCTCAGTGCTTGGATGCTTTGATATCACTCCATGAGGAAGTGCCACGTATGTTGGTTAGTAATGAATGCATAAGTGGGCTCAAGGGTGAAGATTCCATATGGGAGGTGTCAAAGCGAGGTAATTTTAACATCTATGACATCGAGATGTTGATGAGACAAGTCTTGGTAGCTACTGGTAACTTCATTACAGCAGCAAGGAGTGATGATTTCAGACCTACTACGTAGGAGGAATGGGAGAATGACGAACCAAAACTTCGTGTTTGCACTCTTGACAATCCATCCTTTGGGTAGAATGATGTTTGGGCTCATACTAGTCGGTTTTGGGAGTTGAATCTGAAATCATTCTATGTTTCATACTCCAATATGGCTGAAGCTTTCAAGGTTGAGCTTCAAGGGGACACCAGTTTTGTGAGAATGCACTTGGTTCTCACTAGCACTTGGAAACGCATTGTGATTTCTTGGCAGTGTGATGAAAATATTTTTCAGTTGGGTGTCCATGCTTGGGATTCTCAACATGGGTGGATGGAGTTTATGGCTTCTGGAAAAGACTTTTGGTGGAGTAGTGATCAAATTTTCAAACCTTTGGGTGTGGTCCTTTCCTTTACCAACCATTTGATGGCCCCATTTGTTCATCAACAAGTGGATTGGAGGGAAATTTTGAGTCTAGATTGGAGAGAGGAACGGATGGTGGCTTTTGAGAGTGATCCTTGGCTAAGGCAAAAGCAGATTTGGAGAACCGATCTTGCTGGGTTGAGGCGGACCAGCCACCAAAAACATGCTTCAGCCAAGCACAACCAGCAACTCCAAAAATCAGAAATATCATCAAACAATTCATTATGAAGCTCAATCCGCAACCTCTGGATGAAGAAGTAATCTTAAATCAGCTAGGTGTTATCTCTCAAACACGAAACCGATATTAGCTAGGAGGTATGCATTCCTCGAAGCAAGGGTCTAAAATCATTTAAACAACACTTCATTATGATAAGTAATGGATACCAAATCAATGAGCAAAGCCTTGTATTTATAGCACTTTTGAGATGACCTTTCGAATTCCCTTTACGCTCCAAAAAGGATGCCCAATTCAAGAATACAAATTAACATTTTAAAAAACACCTTTTACCTCTTCTCCCTAGGAGTCCAAAATAACTTAAGCAAATATTAATATTTTTCAATATTTAATTCCCTCCATATGAGGCGTCCAAGCCCAAAGACCCACTTTTTGAAACATCTTGAAGTTATTCATCTAGGCGTGGGGTCCCAAAAGTGATATTAAACTATAAAATGACTTAAATCATTAAACTTGCCAAAACGGGCCCAAAAAGTGTTGAAGACCAAACTGCCAATTCTAGTCTGCCAGAAATAGAAATTGCACTGAACTACTGCCAAAAATAACACTTACTAGAAATAGCATACTACTAAAAATAGTGACTCCAAACTCATTTTAACCACAAACAAGGTAGTCGTCGCAACTTATTAAAAATAGTAAGTCCAGAAAAGAAATTTGATGCAAATGCATGTTACACCATTCTAAAAGCTCTCTAAAAACCCAGAAAGACCCAAAAACCACTACAAAAAAACTCCATGCAAACCCCTAAAAGCGCAAAAGAAACCTCCAAGCAACAGAAAATCCTAATTTCCACTTCCGACTAGCCTACGGGCCTCTGAGATAAGCTAATAGACATCAGAAGAGACTACTGCCGAGAAGGGGACATTATGGTCCGCCCTCCCCAAGATTGCTTGTCCTCAAGTAATCACAAATTTGGATGCTGCAAAATATGCTCACCTTCCCAAGTGGCATCCTCAATCAGCAAGTTCCTCCATTTCATCATGATGATGAATCATGTAGTGTGATTTGAAACATTGATGAAAAAACATTGACACAATCAAATCTAGAAATTAGATTCAAACAAGCAAGATGGATTGTGGAAACTTGATATCTTTAAGTTCCTCCATTTCACCAAGTACTTTTTGATCGACCTCCTCCTCAAAGAGCACTCTTGAACATCAATGATCTCCTCTGGAATATATACCAACTGTTCTTCCTCGTCCAATGGAGGCAACTCTGAAGTAGCAACAACATTGTGCCCAAGCGCCTTCTTGACGCGTGCCACATGAAAGACATTATGTACTTTGCTACTTGTAGGTAGCTCTATCTCATAAGCCACTTCCCCAATCCGCCTGATGACTCTGAAAGGGCCATAGAAACGTGGCTTAAGCTTTTTTCCCTCCACTCTTCTTGATAGTGGACTGTCTATATGGTTGGAGTCTCAAATAGACCATGTCACCAACCTCAAAAACTCGCTCAACCCGTTGCATGATGTATATTGTCCTTCAATGATCTCAAGATATCCTGACTCTGCTGCAACATATCCCTTGCTTGAGGAGCTCTACTATCACCAAACACCAAATCCATGAAGCTAGGAGCCTCGTAACCATACAGTGCCATGAATGGGAACATCTCAATTGACATGTGGTAGGAAGAGTTGTAGCAATACTCTCCCGAATGAAGTCTTTTCACCCATGCTTTTTGCTAACCCGATTCAATTTCTGAGGTAGCCTTCCAACCATTTGTTCACAATCTTTGTTTGGCCATCAATTTGTGGGTGACAACTAGTGCTTGGAGTGAGCACTGTACCACTCAATTTGAAAATTTCTTGCCAAAACACACTTAGGAACTTGCTGTCCCTATCACTTACAATGTTTTTCGGCACCCATGCAGTCAAAACACCTCTCGGAAGAACAAATCAACAACTTGAGCTGTTGTAAATGAACTAGTAATGGTGAAGAAATGAGCAAACTTCATCAATCTATTCACATTCCACAATGAGATAGACGCAATCCTTCCCTTGCACCTTTGGCAACCCCAAGATCAAATCCCTTGAGATACTCTCCCATTTCTGATCGAGAATAGGTAGAGGCTGCAACAAACCAACTAGAAAAGTGTCCTCATTTTTGTTCATTTGGCAAGTATGACACTCCTTAATGTAGCGTAAGACTTCATCTTTCAGCCCTTTCCATGAAAATCTTTCACGAATCTGCCTATAAGTCTTAAAATAACCTTGATGACCAGCAAGTGAAATGTCATGAAATGATTGCAAAATCTTCTTTTTAAGCTTAGATTTAGGCACCAAGAAGATTCTTCCCTTATACCATATCAACCCATCAACCAACGGATACCTCTCATCATGCAAAGTGCCCACAACAATGCTGGTTGCAAACTGAATTTTAGCATAATCAGCAATGATTTGCTCTTTCCAATCAGTAGTTATCTCAA
The DNA here is from genome assembly GCA_007115665.2 of Sequoiadendron giganteum. Classification (NCBI taxonomy): domain Eukaryota; kingdom Viridiplantae; phylum Streptophyta; class Pinopsida; order Cupressales; family Cupressaceae; genus Sequoiadendron; species Sequoiadendron giganteum. Next base: position 626,259,461 of record CM021106.1, on the reverse strand, counting down.
TTAGAGAGCTCAAATGGGGTCTCCTAGATAGAGCATCCGCCACAATATTATTCTTCCCATTGACATACTCGATGTCAAAATCGTAAGCTTGAAACTTACTCACCCACTTCTGTTGCCTCTCGTTCAAATCTTTCTGATGCATAAAGTGCTTAAGACTGTTATGATCAATCTTCACCACGAACTTGCTCCAAACCAAGTATTCCTTGCGGAGTACGCCAAGAATTCCTTTGCTACCATCAAAGTTAAGGGTACTTTGCATGATGAGAGGTACAAATTGGTAAATGATTTGATATCGGGTAAGAACCCAACTAGTTCTCTGCTTCTATACTATTCTGCTACTGAATGCACTATCTAAATTTGTTTTGGTGTTTTGAATAAATATATCGTTTTTTTTTGTGTTTTGAGGATTTATTGACATAAAAAAAACAAATAACATAAAACTGAAACTTATTACAATAATCTGAAAATTCTGAAACAACTGATTTACTGCTACAATTAATATTTATTTCTCAAAAGAATGGAACATTACATTATTTTCAAAATAAAAAAAAATGGCAGCAACATGGAACCTAATTTTATTTGATTTTTGCCTTGCCTTCAACCGGAACTGAAGCATTTCACTATTCATGATAGCACTATAGCATTTTACTGTTCACGATGGCACTATTCATGATGGTACTTGTTGTGACCTTTTTCACACATCGCCCCATTCAAATGGGGACCCCCAATTTTTGCTCCATTTTGGTCTTTTGGCTTTTGTTTTTTGTCTCTCTCTCTCTCTGATTTCTCCATTCTTCTAGGGATGTATCTGTATTTGACCTAATTAGAAATTTTGGCCGAGTCTGAAGGGAATCTGTGAAGTTAGGGTTTTCAGGCTAGATTAAGATTAAATCAAGTTGATAAATTGACAGCTAAGCTTAACATTGCTTCCAGGAGGCTCCCACTGAATTTTTATCATGTTCTGACGACTTACTATTTTTAGCAAGTGTTCAATCTGTGAGCTTTTCATCAGGATTTCGGGATTCTAACTACTTCAACTCATTTAGGCAGCTTCCAAGGGCCTACGCATGAAATTTGAGCTGATTCAGACAACTGGCTATTTTTAGTAATTCTGGCTTCACGAGCTATTTTCAGGGCTTCAACATACAATTCTCCGATAAATGACAGGAGAATTGATCTGGGTTTTTCTAGACCTTCACGATGGTGTAACATGCAAACCGAGATGGTGACTTTCAGAGTTCAGCCTTCGGAGGCTATTTTTAGGATTTGCATGCAGAGATTTTCAGTGCATGTCCGGATATTCCATGTGGGTTTTGCGAGACGTTCGCAATGATGTGACATGCAAGTAGAACGGATCAGTTTTCAGGGACTTACTATTTTTAGCCAGTGCCCGCATGTCGACCAGTTTTCTGGGTTTTTCTGGGTTTTTTGAGATCCCATGGGCACTGTGACATGCAAACTCGTCCGACATCCGGTTGACCACTCTCCGGACACTTACTATAAATAGCAATGTCATCCCAGCAGCTACCCACCACTTCAGTTCAGCAAGCAGAACGACATATAGCAAAAATCAAGTCAAACAGAGGTCATTTGAGGCACATGCAAGTCAGATTAGGGTTTCCTACTTCGGTGCCTAAAAAGTAGGGTAAAAGACCATAATTTCGAAAAACGAAGATATCCCATTGCGATCAGCATCCTTCAGGCAATCTACTGGTAAAATTTGGGCGCAATCCGAGCAATTACTATTTATAGTAAGACACCTCTAGAACGCGGCTATAAATAGCAGGTTAGCACGAGAGGCAGGTGTGAACAGGGTCATAAAGTGATGAGGACCACGTGGTGAAAATTTCAGGTCAATCAGAGCTACAGAAGTCAGGCAACTTTGGAACTTACTATAAATAGCAGGTGGCTATAAATGGCAGGTCAGAGCATAGGACAGGCAAAACAAGTTCATCAAACTACAAGGATCATATGGTGAAATTTTTAGGCAGAACGAAGCTGTAGAAGTCGTAAATCAAGGGACTTGCTAAAAATAGAATGCAAAAGCAAGGGCAGGCAGAGGCATGGAAAATGTGAGCTTGACCCTCTAAATGCGCCCTTGATGGAATAATCAAGGCAAAAATTCTAAGTCAAAATCAAAGTTCATCCTATGAAATGCGCCCTTGTGCTGGAGGTGGCTAAGAGAAATTTTACAAGGCAAAATTAAGAGCTCACATGTGTAAATGCGCCCTCAAGTGAAAGCTTCCCAGCTAAAATGCGCCCAAGGGTAAGGAGATCATTGGAAAAGTGCTAAGGCGTAAAATTGGAAGTAAGCTATGTCAAATGCACCCATGTTGGAGGATGCCTAGAAAAATCTAAGGCATGGAAAGTAAAAATGTGAGCACAAGGGTCAAAATGCGCCCTCAAGTAGAAGTGGACCCCTTGAAATGCGCCCAAGTAAGATGAGAAAAACGCCTAAGGCACAAGAATGAAAGTAACCCCTTCCAAATGCGCCCACCTTCAAAATAAAAGCTCACACATGGGAATGCGCCCATAATGAAGATAAAAGTTCAATGTCTCAAATGCGCCCCATGATAGATGAAGGCCAAGAAATACTCTAAGGCAAGATGGAAGCTACCTAGGCAAAATGCGCCCAAGGTAGCTTGCTGGTTGAAATAATTTCTAAGGCATGAAAATAGAAGTAGCCCCCCCTAAATGCGCCCTTAGAAGGAGTATGAGGTAAATAAGTTTAAGTGGAGAAAAGTGAAGGTGGACACCCCTTCCATATGCATCCAAGGAAGATGATAGAAGGAGATGTCAAAGGCATGGGGAAATAAAAGTAGAAGACCTCAAATGCGCCCTCAAGCAAGGCCACTCAAAAAGTATTCCAAGTCACAATAATGAAAGCACAAGGTGGTAAATGCGCCCAGCAAGTGAAGCTGAATTGAGAATTTTCTTAGTAAAGGAAAATAGAAGCACAAGGTGGTAAATGCGCCCAGCAAGTGAAGTTGAATTGAGAATTTTCTAAGTGTTGAAAAATAAAAGCACAAACCTCTAAATGCGCCCTCTAAGGAAGTATGAAGGCAAGACTTAGAATATTGTCTAAATATGAGGGAAATGGAGGCTCATGGGGTAAAATGCGCCCATCATAAGGAGGAAATGACAAGTTGAGAAATCTCTAAGGCATTGAAAATGAGAGTTCAAGGAGTCATATGCGCCCAGGGTAAGGAGGAGATATAAGACTTAGGAATTTGTCTATGGCATTAAAATAAAATGCCACTGAAGGGAATACGCCTAGAGAGAAGGAAATGTTGAAGGAATTTCTAAGTTAGAAAATGGAAGTAGAAGACTTCAAATACGCTCCAAGGAAGTTGGGACTTGAGAAAAGTTGCTAAGTGTAAGGCAAAATTTTAAGGCGTGAAATTGCTTGGGAAACGAAGGTAAAGGTATGTGTTATGAAGTGTGCCCAAGGATGTGATATTTAAAATAAATTTTCTAAGGCATTTTCTAAGGGGAAATTAGAAAATACGCCTGGAGGAGGTGGTATAAAATCTCTAAGTGCAAGGTGATATGCTCCCAGATGCAGGAGGGAATTTCTTCAGGGAAGCATGAAAATACTAAGGCATGAAAAATGGAGATTACAGGCGTGGAATTCCTCCAGAGTAAAAAAAACGGGTGAACCTTAGCAATTTTATTATTTTCAAAATAATAAAAATTAAATGTACCCCTTCGTTTGGATACACATGAAAACGATGATTTCTGAGGGGAAATTTCTTCTGGGTATTGGATATTTCTCACTGGGAGATGATTTGAGGTTCTTCCACACCTTGCTCGTGTTGTTTCGGCAGGGATTTTGGCCTGGCACCCGTTCAACAAAGTTCCTAAGGCTCAGATGGATAAATTTTCTAAGGCATCGAAAAGGAAAGCAGAGGGGGTCAAATACACTCACGGGGAAGAAATTTGTCTAAGGCATGAAGGAATTTGAAAATGAACTGAAGCTCGAACATCAAGCGTTCAAATGCACCCCCCAAGATGAAATATCTTCTAAGGCACAAACTCCAGGCAAGGTGGTGGATACGCCCATGATGAAAGTTTGCTAGAAAAGTGATGAATTCTATCAAAATTCGGAGATCAAGCGGTCAGAACATGGAAATAAGGTAAGTAAAGTGAATTTAGATTATAAAGTGTTCTGATACTCTTCTTTTGTTTTGAAGGATGAACGTTGAAGCCAAGGCATGAGGACTTGATAAAGCTAGACAGCGTTGCAACTTTGGAAACGAAAGTGAAGATTTGTCTAAGGCACTAAGAACGTGATGCAAAAGAGGCAAATGCGCCCAAGGCAATGGGCTAAAGAAATATGAAAGTTGCAAGGAAGAAGTGCATCCTGGAGTCAAAGCAACAGGAGGGCCGAACAGGAGGAATTCTTTGCTCATCACTTTCATATCAACCACGTACTCGCCTCTCCTCCTAACACAACAAAATTGGCAGACAGACAGTGGGAACGCGTTTCTGGACGAGAATCTTCTAGAGGAAGAAAGTGGGCATTAATTGCAGATAATGGTTCCTGCAGAGGAGTTGAGAATATTTTGTGCATTCATTGCCCCACTCCTCTTTGTGGCGGTTTTTAGGGCAAGAACCCTAATTAGGGCATATGTGGCTCGATCTGAGCCCTTTATTGTAATTCAATCTAAGCCGTCCGTTGGACTGGACCAACTATAAAAGGGGCATCCCCCCTCATTTGTAACTCAGTAGATATTAGATTGAGAGTAGAGAGAATAGAAGTTAGAATAGATAGAGTTAGCTTAGAAGATAGCTTAGTTTGAAAAGGAAGGAAAACTTTCCCTTTGAAAGTTTTGTAAAAGGTTGTTGTGAACACTTTTCATAATACAAAGAGTTTCATTGCTTGGTGATTTCTTCTTTGTTATGAGTAGCTAGCAAGGCCATTTCGTCTTTCCAATTCAAGGTAGATAGAGTAAAATAGATTTTTATTTCATGCAAGTATTTGTTAGCTGTGGAATGTGGTGTTTCATTTGAGCAAGTCTTCTCGTCCATACCACTAGCGGACTGGCTGACGGTGAGTTCGCCTTGCGTGGTCAACTGGAGTAATAGTGCTTAACTTCGATTGTGACTCATATGTCCATATGCATCGTTGTGATGGTATGAACATGTTGTGTCATGGTTTGAATATTTTCTCATCCTTTGAAGATTGCACCAACTTTGTGGAAGTTGTCCGGAGGGAGGCAAAGCGGAGTTTGGTTTGAAGATTGTTTGAATTGATCTTTACATTCCACCCTTTAGGAGTAGATTGTAGAATTCCTATCCCTATCCCCTTTAAATTATGCATTTTCCGAGTCAGTCTAGATACCAGAACAATATTGCCAAATCATTCATGTCCTAATTGCTTCACAGAATCGAACAACTACGTAAGTCCCCTTGAAATAACCAGCAAAACACATCAACCAACTGAGTCTATTCGCAATAAAAGGAACCTTGGAGTTGAACGCATGAACTTTCACACAATCTTAGCATGCGGAATACTTTGATCAAAAGGGAATAGAGTGACCGTTGGACACTTTATTCTGTGTTGGCGTTGTCATAAAAAGCACGTCAACAGTACTATTCACAGGTTACTATTCACGCATCACTATTCACATGTTACTGTTCATGCGACACTATTCATGTGACACTATTCACTTGTCACTATTCATGCGACACTATTCACGACCGTACTGTAGTAGCAGGTACAAACTTAATAAGCAAAGGATTAATCTTTAAATATTCTGATCTACAATGAAACCCCTATTAATCTCTTAATCTTCCTCACAACTGCTGAAGCACAAATCAGAGTCTCTGTATGAAACTCTCTAGATACCAAATTCGCTGGATATTTCACCAGTTCAAATGGAGACTCACAGAAGAAACTACGTTCTTCAATGGCAATGGCTGAAACCCTTCTCAGAGCACAAAACCTGTTTTTCAAAATGATAGCAATAACAATGGATACCTCATTCTTCTTTTCTCAAGCAAATATAAGCCTCCAAAAACCCTAATCAAAATTCCTCTTCAAGGCTGCGATTTATTTAATGAAATAACATTAAATAAAATCATTAACATTTAATTGAATTAAACTTAGGGAAAACTTTTAATAATTCTCCTCCAAAATAAAATACTCAATTGGCCCCATTCGATGTGTTATAAACCCATCACTTAAGTGATTTAAATATAAAGTCAATTTAACTTTATATTTAATCATTAATCATTAAACATGCTGGCATTCACTGAAATAATCATAACTCTCTCAATATTGAGAATTTGGCCAAACCATCTGAAACTGGAGTCCAAGAAATTATTTCCCAAGTGCCTGAAAAGACATGCTAAAAATAGCAAGAATCACTCAAAGAAGACTAAATCAAACTTTCTAAGCTCAAACCAACCACTGAACTCTGAGAAAGCCAAAAACACTGAACAACCCAAACCTCCTGTGTCCAAACTGACCCCCTATCCATCTGTAATAGCCTACGAGGGTCCAATAATAGGCTAAACCACAGCTAGACTAAAGTATCTAGCTAGAAGGGGACATCACATATCGTATAAGGAAAGAATCTTCTTGGTGCCTAAATCGAAGCTCAAGATGAAGGTGCTCCAAGCATTTCATGACATCCCCTTGGCTGGTCACTAAGCTTATTTCAAAACTTATAGGAAGATTCTGGAGAGATTTTCATGGAAGGGGCTCAAGGATGAGGCCCTTCGCTATGTCAGAGAATGTCAAATCTGCCAACAAAACAAAAATAAGCACACTTTTCCTACTACTTTGTTCTAGCCCTTGCCCATTCCAGATCAAAAATGGGAAAGTATCACCATGGACTTCATTACAGGCTTGCCTAAGGTGCAAGGGAGAGATTACATATTGGTGATTGTTGATAGATTGACGAACTTTGCACACTTCTTTGCCATCACTACTTCATTTACAACAACTTGAGTTGTTGATTTGTTCTTCAAAGGGGTGTTCAGATTACACGGGCTGCCCAAAAACATTGTGAGTGATAGGGGTAGCAAGTTCCTAAGCACGTTTTGGTAGGAGATTTTCAGATTGAGTGGTACAGTGCTCACCCCAACCACTAGCTATCACCCACAAACAGATGGGCAAACCGAGATTGTTAATAAGTGGCTTGAAGGTTATCTCAGAAACTATGTTTCCAGACAGCAGAAGGCTTGGGTGAGATGACTCCATTTGGGAGAATACTGCTATAATTCTTCGTATCACATGTCCATCAAAATGTCTCCATTCATGGCTTTGTATGGGTATAAAGCTTCTAGCTTCATTGATCTGCTTTTTGGTTACAGTAGAGCTCCTCAATGTGAAAAGCCTAACACGTACTTATAATAATATTTCCGATTTCCTTGTTGTTCCAAATTTTTGTCCACTAATTTATAGTTTTGTAATGGTGCAGAATAAGAGTTTCCAAGATTGAATAAAAGTATTGCATAAACACAACAGTCCAGTAGAATGTATGTATTTGTACTCAATCTCGATAAGTTGATATTGCTATGCATGTTGTCAACTGAGTATAATGCCCAAACTTCTAGAAAGGAATGCAATTTCACTATATTGCCAACTTTACTGAATACATGAACATAAGTCTCTAGATTTCTATACAAAAATGCAGAACATTCAATTGAACATGGGCAGTAACTGACATATGACCATTTCAATAAATATGATAATTCATATACATTCAGTTACTAAGTTCAAATGCACAGAGATGATCTTCAATAAAATATCATTAAAGTGCAACACAGAACATTATGTTCATTCTAGGGGTTAAAAACTGTGAAGCCAAAACTTATCAGAGCACTCTTTCATTCATTTGCAAGCAGTTACACACCCATTCTGATAGGTTATGCGATCTCTACCAATGGCTACCCCAGCGCCCAGAATAACATTACAAGCAACAACATTGAATATTGATTTTTGTATGCTATCTATCTCCAACCAATGATCAAGGACTCGTCCAACAATAAATAAGAAAGCTCGATATCAAATACCACTCCAGCACAATTTATTCTTCAAAATTCAACACACAGGTGGCAATATCGATGCACAAGAAACGTACAGGTAGCAGTATCAATGCACAAGAAATACCAAAGACAACACCAGTATGAAGAGCCAATAATAATGTTGGCGCAAATATATATTCAAGACTGCCTCTGCCACATCAACATATGACAACCCAATATGCCTTCAACACAAACAACATACAGACTCCAACGGCAAGATAACAATATGTACCCGTCGATTCACGCCACCAATTACCTCCACACAAGACTAGTCAATTGGTCACGCATATGCTCCCTTGCCAATGACAGAAGAAGAAAATGCCAATGTGTATACACAACACCACTCGGGAAAGGTTCGGTTTAGTAAATGGGCTTGTATCTTCTGTGCCTCTTCCTATTCCTGTCAAACTAAACACTCGATATCGGGTCTTCTACTTCCACAAGTTTGAATGATATCATTTCTACGCCTCCTCAACAAACATAAATGTTCTCCATCGCTTAGACCATTGTATATGAAATTCTAATTTGTATATGATTGCCACACAAGACAACTATGTTCCAAATTAGCCTTATGATTCATTGCTTTGATGTTGACCAAGTACAAAGTCATCTACCGAAATCAAGAAATTAAAGTTACCACCTAGCCATCTCGGGAGGCTATGTCCTTCATGGCTACCACATTGTCTGAGAGTTGTTGTTCTCAGTACAAATTCGAAAACCGGACATTATTCATTCTTCAGTGATACCCCTTCAGTTCACCCAAGAATGCCTTTAAGAAGTGTGTAACTTAATCTTTCCGCTTTTGCAACTGAATCCATTTTTAATTTTGTATAAAGACTTTATAAAGTATCGCATATTTCTCATTAATCAATTACTTTAATAAAGTCCAGAAAAAATTAATTAAATATTTTAAAAGCTTTGAAAATAAATAAAGACTATTTGAATACTTAATTAATTGATTCCAATTGCCTTTTGCTCTAGAAAAGAGATGGGGGCATCACACTCAAGCGAAGGATTCGTTGCAGTAGAGCCAAGACATTTGAGACAATCACAATCAAGCGAAGGATTTGTTGCAGCAAAGCCAAGACATTTTGAAATTCTTCAAGGACAATCTCCAACATGCCCAAAATAACAGAAGATGTATGTTGATCAGCAGTGTATTAAGCATGCATTCAAAGTTGAAGATATGGTCTATTTGAGACTTCAGCCATATAGACAGTCCACTCTTAATAAGAGTGGAGCGGAGAAGCTTAAGCCACATTCCTATGGGTCTTTCAGGATCTCCAAGAGAGTTGGATAAGTGGCTTATGAGCTAGAGCTACCTCGGAGTAGCAAACTACACAATGTCTTCCATGTGTCACGCCTCAAAAAGGCATTTGGACACAATGTTGTTGCTCCTAATGAGTTACCTCCATTAGATGAGGAACGGTAGTTGGATTTGATTTTAGAAGTAAAAATTGATTTGAGAGAGCGTTCCTTGAGGAGGTCCATCAAAGAATATCTGGTGAAGTGGAACAATCTATCAATTGAGGATGCTACTTGGAAGGATGAGCAAATTTTGCAACATCCAGAATTGAAATTGCTTGGGGACAAGCAATCTTGGGGAAGGAGAACTGTAACATCCCCTTCTCAATCCTAAGCTTTTCAGTGAACGTTAGCCTATTTCCACAGTCGCATAGGCTATTCAGAGGCGTTTCAGGGGATTCCAAGATTCTTGGAGAATTCTTGCCAGCACTTTCAGGGGGTATTTGCAAAGCATTGTCAGAGTGTTTTTTTTATTTTTCTACATTTTTTGAGATCCTTAGTGGGTAGTATTGCTATTTTTAGCAATGTCTATTTTTAGCACTTGCTATTTTTAATAAGTTCAATTGCATCTCCGTTAGTGCTAATTTGGCGTTTTGACACACTTACAATTTTAGGAATTGCTATTTTTAGTAAGTGCTAATTCAAGCAATTGGTCCAGGCAGTAGTTTAGTGCAAGGTTTCCAATTCTGGCAATGGTTGGCAGTTCAATTGGTGAGTCCTGATATTTTTTGGCAATTTATTCTTCCACCATATTTCAAGTTCAAAAAAGGCTATATTATAACTTAAGTTATAAAGTTCAATATTGGACCCACCTTGTACCCCACGCCTAAGGATGATAACTTTAAGTTGTTTTAAAAGGTGGTCATAACGTTGGACGCCCAAGTTGGAGGCTTTAGTGAATTAAAATAAAATATTATTTCCATGGGATGGGCATCCCATTTAAAGGGAAAAGGAATTTGAATTTTGGGAGCCCTAATTTCTATTTAAACCCCCCTCTTGCTCTCATTTTGGTTATGCAATTTGATGGTAACGAAGTCATGTCGAATTGGTCACAAAATCCTTGGGCTTTGAGGATGAAAACCCTCAAGGTTGGCTCTAGCTTCAGAGTTGCAAGGCACTCCCTAGCTGGACATGGTTGTGGCTCCATTGCAGGGGTCGTCATTACGCTTATTTGGTGATGGCTTTCAATTCATCTCAGTTTTCGCTTGTTATGATGTTTTCTAGAAATGCATATTTGGTTTGAGTATTGATTTGCAGCGTTAGGATCCTTTTGGAATGTTTTTCCTTGAAGTTTCACCTTGCTGGTGATTGTTTTCAAACCCTAGGCCATACCATTGACTTGCTCATGCTGATTGGAGGATGGGCATTGTTTATACTTGTTTGGCAGATTGAGGCGTCCCATTTTGCAAGGTTTCAGATTTTTTGATGAAGAACTGATTTTCTATGAGCTGGTTGCCCCCTCAACCAGCTGTACCATTTGGGGTTTGGAGTGCATTGGGAGTTGTGTTCATTTTTTCCTATTTCCCTTATTGTTCATTCTATTTTGGAGACGCCTAGACCTTGCCATTACCTTTTAGGCATCTTGGGAGAGTTCTATGGTGATTTCTAAGAGGTTGTGATCATCTAGTAGCTTGCTGGTTGATGTTTCAGATTGCTGCAACATCCTTATCAGACCTGTAGCAGCAGCATTTCAGACCTACTCCAGTCCTTTAGGGGTCATTCCACTGAGGTATAACTCATATATTTTGTTGGGGAATACTTTATTTCATGTTGGGGTTCCATTTTGGGGTGTTGTGCCAAGATTTCCTTAGTATTTTCACATTGTGTAATGTCCCCTTCTAGCCAGTGATTAGCTCAATAGCTCTTCAACCTATTCCGGAAGCCCGTAGGCTCGTCGAAGTGAAATCAGGGTTTCCTTGTTTGGAGGTTTTCTGGCATTTCTCAGAATTTAGTATTTTTAGTAAGTTCTAATTTTGGCAGTGGTCCAGTTGACAGCACTTTAGTGAATTTCTTTTTAAGTTGGAGCAGTTGTGTGATTTTGGTTTTTGGCTTTAAGAGCAAATTTTGGTGAAATGGTTTATTTCAAGGCATTAATATTATGTTGTTAATTTGACCCCTTGGCCTAACATGCTAACTTGAAGTTCTCTTAAAAAGGTGGTCATAAAGGGTGGACGCCTCATAAAGGAAATATTTGATATTTCATAAAGTTTTAATGCCTTGGAGTTGCACGCCAAAAGGAGATGAAATAAAGTGTTTTTAAATTGCAAAATATTTCTAAGGTGAGATGGGCATCCCCTTTCTTGGAGGGAGTTACAAAAGTTGAAAGGTCATCTCTAATTCTATAAAAGAAGGCTTTGCTCCAGCATTTATTCATTCACATTTTATGCTATTGTTATGCTGTTGAAATGACTATGATTTTGGCTTCAAGGAATGCTTATCTCCTAGCATCTATCCAATTTCGTGTTTGCAACATAACACCTAGTTGGTATTATTGCTGCTTCTCATCCAGACTAGGAGATTGAGCTTCACAGATTATGAATTTTGAAGATGTTTTCAGATTTTAAGTTGCTGGTGCAGTCATGGCTGAAGGTCGATTTCACTTGCACCTCTTCATATGATTTTATTTTGGTTATGGGTATTTGATCATATTGATTCTATGCTAGAGGCGACCCAACCTAGGAGTTTGCAGATTTTAATTTGAAGTTTCTGATTTTTAAAGTGAAAATCGCCCCTCTTGGAGGCCGTACCATGCTGAGGTTGCCTTGGGATTTGTGCATAATTGTTTTATGAGCTTTTGATGCAGTTTATGTGTTGATACTTGGGCTCCATCCTCTTTGAGAGCTTTAGCATTTTGTTTCAGCTCATTAAGAGGTATTTTGAAGAGTTGTGAGCATTCTATTGATCTACAGTTTGCTGGTTAGTCATACTCAGTTTGCTGGTTTTTGTTATCACACTTCAATAAATTCAGATTTTGGCTTCAATTTCAGTATTTGAGAGGTTTAAAACTTGAAAGATTCATCCTTCTCATATTTGCATTGTTTCTATCATTGTAACACTTGTAAATTGCAGATTTCTTTCATTGTAAGGCTGTGAATTAGGAGTACTAATCCAGTCGTTGTATTTACTACATTTACTTGTGAATTCTAATGCAAACACTTTAACCCCTGGACGGTTTACCTCCAATGTGGAAGAGATTACTTTGTACTTTCATCTATCACCCATTGTTAAGTGGAGAATTCCCACTATTGAAGTGGATGCTTGCCGCAGCGGATGAATTAGTTTTGAATTGTAATGTTTTTCCCCCCACTAATTAAGTGGTAGAGTGCAAACCTCTCATGGCTGCTTCACCGCCTTTTTTTGCTTTATGTTCTATTCACTTTCTATTATAATTCAGTTTACTCCGCCATATGTCAGCACCTCACCCACATTGGATCTTGTGTGCACATTCTTGGCGTAGAGTTGCATTTCATTTTGATTATCCTTTGGAGCTAACACTAATCAATTGGCGTAGTGCTGGTTTGTGTTGTATTAATTCAAAGAAAAAATTGACTAGCACATTTCACATTGTAGCAGTAGTATATGACATTCTGAAAAATGATTGTAATGAGTTCATTGTAACATCATTTGGTAGTACCATCGGTGATTTTCTCTTTGATTATTGCTAGTCACCCCATTGAACAAGTGGCACTCCCGTTGAATAAGCAATTGAGCTTTCTTTACTTTCATGTTATGCCCACTAAATAAGCAGTTGAGCTTTCTTTACTGTCATGTTATGCTCGTTGAATAAGCAGTTGAGCTTTCTTTACTGTCATGTTATGCTCATTGAATAAGCGGAGGATCTTTCTTTGCTTTGGTTGGCTAGCCGCCTAGTGCTTTCTTGCTATTTGTGATTTCCCGTTGAATAAGCGGAGGTTTTCATTTCATGCTTTGGAGATTTCATACTCACCCCACTAAACAAGTGGCTAACTTTAGAAGCTCTTAATTGTAAACCTTACCACCGCATGCCTCACCTTGCCCACATTGGGATTTAGGTGATTAGAAAGTGGAAGGTATTTTCTTTCAGTTGATTCCCGATTATCACTCATCCCACTGAACAAGTGAATGCTTTCAGTTAATGCAATGTACACCTTACCACTGTATGCTCTCACCTTGCCAACATTGAGATCTAGGTGATCAAAAAGTGGAAGGTAGCTTTATTCAATTGATTATCTTTGTTATTTTGGCTAACACTAATGGGTGCAAAATTGAAAAAAATTGGTGTGGCTATTACATATGCTTACCAATGTAGACATTCATATCTTAGTCGTAGTCAGGTAGTAGTAGTCAGTCGTAGTCAGCCGTAGTTTACTATGTTTAATAAAACTATAGTTATAATGCAAATATTTCATGTAATAAATGTCATGTGCTCGAGTAATTAAGTCTCGATTAGTGTTAAATGGGTTGCTATGAAGCATCACACCGGTTGGTTTCTCAACCACCGCCAGTGACTATATGTACTAGAGTCTTTGTAATCGGGAATATCATTATGGTACTGTTGACATTTATGCTATTCTAATGTTGTCATTCTGCTTACTGTGAATAAATGAATAAAAGCAATCCTTATTCATGCATCATGTGTTCTAAATATGTTGTACATATCTATGTTCTATGAATAGCTTAGTTAACTCTCGTAGTACGTTGAAATCCATCCTATGAGTAAACAACCAATGCCATTTAGAGCGTAGTTTCAAGGTTGGTGACATGGTTTACTTAAGGTTTCAGCCCCACAAATAGTCCACACTCAAGAAGAGTGGGTCAAAACAACTTAAGCCACGATTTTGTTGTCATTTTCGAGTCTCCAAAAGGATTGGAGAAGTGGCGTATAAGCTGTAATTACCGGTAAATTGCAGGATTCACAATGTTTTTCATGTATCTTGCCTCAAAAAGGTGTTGGGCCATAACGTAGATCCCTCTTCTAATTTGCCACCATTAGATGAAGAAGGGAAACTTATTTTCATTCCTAAGGCTATTATTGATATCAAGGAGAGTACTCTTAGGAGTAGGATCATCAGGGAATACCTTGGGAAGTTGAGAAACTCACCAATTGAGGATGCTACTTAGGAGAATGAGCAGATCTTGTAGCATCCAGAGTTGAAATTGCTTGGGGACAAACAATTCTGGGGAGGGAGGACTGTAATGTCCCCTCTCAATATATAGTGGTAATGTAGTATTTTAATTTAACGCTAATGATTTAAGTTGAATTTGTTATTTAACTTACCGTCAATTAAAATATTACTAAAAGGGAGTTGTAGGGGTTTTGTTTAAAAAGAGAGAAAAAAAAAAATTTAAGAGTGAATTAAAAGTGACATCTTTTTCTTTTACAAGATTAATTTTTTAAGTGAATTCAAGAAAGGGAGTTGGGATTTACATTCGGAAGGATGGAAAAAGCAATTGGGAAGTTTTTTTTTTGTGGATGTTGGAGTTTTCTTTTTACTAGGGAAGGAGTTTTTGCTATACTATATATAGAACTTTGTGCGGATAAAATCCTCCAAAAAGGATATTGTCTTCAAGGTTGGAAGATACTCCCTAGGCAATTTTCAACTTTTTTCACAGGAATTGTATTGATATTAAATAGATAAATCTCAAGATTTGTTTGGAAAATTGATATTTTATTGGAGTTGTTGGGTTAAATACCTATGCCAAGCGTTTGAAGTTAAACCTGCCATTGTAATTTTTTTAGAAGTAGCAGACTATTCAGGGATTAGTTGTGGTCAAAAATATTTGTACAAAGTGTCGTACAATAGTGGGAGGTTTTGTGATTTATAGTAAGGTAAATATTACTCATAGAATCTAGTGCCATACATCTAGTCGTTGACTTGTGCAAACTTTGCAAGGAATATTGAACTTTAAAATATTCATTGGTTCGCTATTTATTTTTGGGAGTCTGGAAAGAGGTGATGCAGCCAGGAAGAAATACGAATCTCTTTTTTTAGAATTATGTTGGTGTTTCAATTAGCACCTCTGGAGTGCTTATTGGAAACAGACAGCGATTGCAAGTGTTATAGTACTGCTCTTCAAATTATAGAAAAGAAGATCTCTCTTCGCTGATGTTCTACGTAAAAAATTGTACTAAAGTTCCTATCTTTTTTACTCAGCGGCAAGACACAAGGGTGCATAAACACAATGCGCCGTAGCTAAGCTTTTCTTTGGTTTCTGCAAATCTTAACTACGACTAAACTAGCTTCTAAACTATCCTACCTCCTCAAGATAAACAGAGCATGAGGGCATAGGAGTGAAATGGATGGGTTGGATTACTTGAATCCGCCATCTCCGTAGAATATGGCGGAGGCTTTGAACTCTCAGATATATGTTGGGATAAGGTTTTATGCAAGTAAACACTCTTTACGGTAGGTTGGATTTGAGACTTGCCAAGGAGGAGGAACCTCTATCTGAGGTATCGGCTAGGAAACAACAAGGTACGAAGATATGGATATCAAGATTTCTAAGGAGGAGGAACCCCTGTCCAAAGTGTAGGCTGAAATCCAGATCTTTAAACAACATCAAACGATAGCAATCGATGACAAAATATCCAAGGAGGAGGAACACCTGTCCGAGGAGGAGATTGAAACAATAAACTATTAAAAACAAAGACATTGGATCAACTCAAAACTTAGATCAAATATGGATACGCCATCTGACTTTCTTCTTCAAGCTTTTCCAAAGAATTACAAAGATTGGGACAGTAAAGGCACGAAATCATGCACAATTACGATCAACCAACAAACTCTCATCCAAGAGTGAACAAATACAAGCAAGCAAACTCTGGCAACAATGGCGCAGCAATTTTGCGTAGTAAATAAAGGTTAAACAAATAATGAGCCCAAGGCTCTTATTTATAGAAACTCAAAGGAGTAGGCAACCCTAAAATCTCCTTGAGTTAACAATCAGTTATTGCCAATCAGCAAGATTTATTCCTATGTCTAAAAGTAGGTGAGCAAGCAGTTAACTGGAAATCTACTTCAGTTAACTGAAACTAAACAAAAGTCAAACTGGAAGTCTACCTCAGTTGACTGACACCTAACTAAAAGTGAACTTAAATTACAAATGTGCCTCCAAAATAGACATCCACCTTTAAAGAAGATCTAAGATCCACAAATCGTGGAAGTCAATTAGACATCCTCGATTAGTGGGATCTGACATGCATGATCTGTGGAGATCTAGAGTCAACTTGGAAAGGGGCATCAAGTTGACTTCAGTCATAGTTATTGCTACTTTGGAGGGTAGGACATCCTTCTTGAGGTGTTTTAACACCTCATCACTATTGGTAACGGTCTTTTTATCCATTTGTTGACTTCTTCTGCCTTACGCAATATGCTTTTGATATTCAACCTTCTTTGCAACTGCGTCATCTAGATTTTTTGACATGAAGTGCGGAAGGTAGTGTGATAGTAACCTGATGGCGACACTATATTTGAACTGACTACCTTCCAAATTCTTTTGCAGCTTTACATTTCTAACATTTCCCTTGATATTTCTCAACGGAAGAGTATTGTATGATGAAACCATGAAGTTTGACCATGAACATTCCAGCCGTTAGAAATGTACATGAACTTGTTGCACGAGCAAAATTCCAATAGTTAAAATCCTCTAAACTAGCCTTGGAAGGCGATTAGATATACGAGGTGACACCATTATAGAACTTGTGGACTTGTGTCTATGCTTGTCAATCTATCCAAATTGACCACTGGGTGTGCCCGATGCAGGTCAGTGCCAGTCGCTTTCAGAAAATCATGGAGTAAGACCATTTTGGCCTTGTATTCATCTTGGGAGAACTGCATTTTTGAAAACCATGAAGATTGATTGTGCACATGATGTTGTTCGGACAACTTTTTCTAGAACTGCTAAAAATGGCCTTGCCAGGGGTAATTTTTACAAGAAATTATGAGACATGGGTTTTGTTAGAAATAATTTTCTAATCAAACCCAGATCGTCAAAAATTCGAAAAAACGTATTTTTCTATGACATGCAAGCGCCCTTCGGTGGTAGAGGCAGTGAGGCACCAAAAAATGATTTTTTCCCGAAAAAATCCAACACATGGGTTTTGTTCGTGCTTCAAACTGAACAAACCCAGTTTGCCTGTTTTTCAATTTTATGACTTTTTTCTGAAAACCCTAAAAAATAGGGGTAGCAAGGCTACTTTTTCTAGAAAAATCTAACATGTGGGTTTTGTTAAAAAAGTAGTGTTGATCATACCCAGCTAGCCAGATCTCTAATTATTTGTTGTTTTCTTAAACATGCAAGTAGATCTAAGACAAGGAAAGAGGAAAAAGACAAGAAGAAGATTGGAAGTTATCAACTGTCTTTCTAGAAGAATTATGCCTTTTGATGCAACCTTTGATAAGTGGTCCCTTTGTGCAACAGATCTTCAAAAATATGAATGATGAAAACCCCTCTGTCAGATCTTCAAAAACGTTGGAGAAGAAAAATATATGTTCTTGAGCTCCTCAACCTACAAAGAAATAATGAAGAATGGATGCCTAGATGCTTTGATATGTTAATTTGTAATTGCAAGCATCAATTGGGCATCCAACTCATGATTGAGCCTGATTTGGAGTTCTAAAAGCTGATTTCCACTGATCGTGGAGTGTTTGGCCTCTTTTTGCCTCCAAAATTTGTTAACTCAAGTCAACAAATTGCTTTTGACCTTTTTAGGCATCCTCCTTGAGTGTTGAACATATTTTTTATCATTTTCCAGGTTGAAGTGCCTTTGTTCAATCTTTGCTCTCGGTCGCTCAGTTGACCCTTGGCAGCTGCTGACGGATCTGTTGTTGGGATGGAACCAACCTGAAGAGGTATGTCTGGGAGTCATCAAGCCAGAAACCTGAGTTTGAGGCTCCAAATTAAAGGGCGCCTTTCTTCAAGAGGGGCTCTTTTGACCTTGCCTTAGTCAATTTTGATGACTATTCTTCGTCTTCATTATTTAGACCCTTTGTGCTTTGATCTGACATTCCCGTTGATTGATGAGTCAGATAACTCTGCTTGATTTTGCATCGGGTAACCAACTCAATCCTGGAAAGGACGACCGACTTCTCAGCTTCGAGCAGCAAGTTAGGCCCTTCAAGTCCAAGGGCACCCCTGGCCAGCAAGGGCACTTTTGGCTTGTTGACTGATATTATTCATGCTTTAAATTGCCTGCTTTGACCTCTATCATCTGGTGATTGAATTGTTAGATGCCTTCGCAAATGATTTCATTGTCGAGATCGATCAAAGTGGAGAAGGTCGTCTTGGAGGTCAGTGAGCAATCAGGCTGCATCTACATGTTCAAAAGAAAGGGCGCCTTTCTTCAAGAGGGGCGCTTTTCTTCTGTACTTAGCCATTTTCTTCTCATTTTGGCATGTTCTTCGTTCAACACCTCCATGTTTTGTTGATGATCGCCAGTGATTCTTGAATCAAATGATCTTGTTTGAAGATGCGTTGAATAGACAGCACGAACATGAAGAGGACTGTTTCCAAAGGATCTGGCGCCTACATTTGCTCTTTGACATCAAAGGGCGCCTTTCTTCAAGAGGGGCGCCTTGGACCTTGTTGACTATATTTCTGCCTTGGTAACAAGGCGTCTTCATTCCAGAGTTAGCCAAGTTTTGGCCTTTTTCATTTTGAGAATCTCCTTCATCGAACAGCATCCTTTTCAACCTTTTCCACTATGTCTTCTTTGTTGAACATTTTGAAGCTTAGCTATCAGTGCCTAGTACTGGCCAATCTGCCATTAATGGCGGCAGAGCTCCTAACTTTGTTCCTGAAAAACGAGAATAGACCCACCAAAGTAAAACATGTCTTTTGATCATTCTCACTTGACCAATGTGATCGTGAAGTCGATTAATCCTATCAAAATCATTTTCAATCATTTCCGGGAAGGTTCTATTTTCGGGGGTTTCCCTAAAAATAGGGGCATGAAACCCTGATTTTCAGTTTTTCAGAATTTTAACCATAGGTTCCTTGAAAGAAACCCACAAAAACCTTATGTTTGGTTTGACCTAAAATAAACTTTTGACGCCATTTTTACATGATTTAGCTCAATTTAAGCAAAATGCCAAAAAATCATTTTGGGTACAACAAATTACTAAGACTCGGTGGAGATGTTTGTGGTGTCAGGTCTTCAATATTAGTCGTAGCAACTTCCTTCATCGTTGCACCATATGGAATGTGGGAAATAAATATCTTGAGAGCTCATACTAGGAACATTAATTGTTATTTAAGGAGTTGCACGAATTTCTAGACTATCATAATTCTTTGGACCAAAGTTTGTAAGGGAAGTGTCGTGTTCATATTGGAGGTGTTATTTCTACTAAAATAAAGCCTATGGTATGCCATCACATGTTACAGGTTAGCCAATGTTTTAGAATGAAAGCAAACTGTTTATTTTTAGGAGTCCCAAATATCTTGTCATCATGTTAGTATATGACCTGTTATAATTTTAATTATTGTTGGAAAAAAGATGGTCAATAAAATATGAATGTTGAAGGAATTTAAGAGTATGGTAATCGCATTGAATTCCTTTACTTACATCTTAAACAAAGAAGAACACATTTAACCTCTAGGATACATGCTACATTATTGTTGAATTTCTTGAGATCAAAAGAGGGAGTTGAAAAAATTTGGTGTTTAAATTGGAAGTGGAATTTCATCAAATAGGGTAGAACATTACAAGCAGTCCCCATTGGTGGCAAGGGGGGTACAACGAATATTGGCGTTAGTGTAGACGAAGTGCAAGGGAGAATTTGCTTGCTGCTTCTTTTCCAGAGGATGGCCAGGAGTTGAGACTCTAACAATGATAAGAGCCTAGCACCTTGCCAAACCTTCACTAGGGTAAGGGATGTGAAGTTGATCTCGGCATTGTTCAATATAGAGGCTTCCTTTAGGGACGTATTCTATAGGTTGAGACATCAGATGACATCCACTGATGGTGTCACACAGGAGAGGAATGAGGCTCTACAAATGATGCAAAAGGTACGAGAGTAGTTAGCTGAGAGTACACAAAAAATTTCAAGAATAGTTAACTCAAAAGACACAGCTCACTACCAATGAGCGAGCTAGAGCACCGACTGTGGAGGCCTAGATGCCAGAGATGGAGAAGGAGACACTGTGATGTCCCCTTCTTGCACCTGATCAGTATGTGCTACCCATTAGCCTATTCCAGGGTTCCAGTAGGCTAAGTGGAGATGGTTAGAGGACTCAAGTCCTATGTTGGGCTTTGTGGTGGTTTTCTGCTTTTTCCAACAAGGGTTACTATTTTTAGCAATGGCCATTTTTAGCACTTACTATTTTTAATAAGTTTCAATGTATCTCAAATTGAGCCAATTTGTTGTTTACTTACTATTTTTAGCATTTTTCTATTTTTAGTAAGTATTATTTTTAGTAGCTGGTCTCGGCCTCTATTCCTCTAACAGTGCAATGAAATATTTTTAGTCAGCTTGGTGAGTTCCAAGGGTGATTGAATTAATATTTATTATTTGTCACTTAATTTCTATTATAAAGTTACTTTGTAACTTAAGTGAGGGTCATGTGTTCATAAAAAGGTCCCCTTGACTCACGCCTAGCAAGAAGGTGACTTCAAGTTGTTTTTAAAAGCTAAATATTTGCCTCCAAAGGTGGACACCAAGATTGAGGGAGGCATAAGGGAAAAATTAAAAATAAATTAAAAGGCTCATGAGGGGAAGCATAGCATCTTGGGGGGAAAAGCTAGAATTTGAAAAGTGTTGCCCTAATTCCTCCTCACCTTCTATATATTCACCTTTTGGGCTCTCATTTGGTTTCCAATTTCTGCTGGTTGGGGACGAAAACCCTCATCTCTAGTAGCTGGTTTCGGTGGTGAGAGACCCACCCTAGCTGGTTGGAGTGATTCTACCTCAAGAATCACCTTTGCATTCACAGTGTTTTGGTTGTTCATCATTTTGGTGGAGTTAGAATGAATATATTTCCCGTATTTTGATATAAGATCGAAGATTTTGGTTTGTTAAATGATTTGCCTCTTTTTGGAGTGTGTTTGGAGCTGTTTTGATACACTTTCAGGGGTCTGATATACTATTTCTGAGTTCTGGAAAGCACTTTTTTCTGAGTAGCTGGAAGCACAAATCCTGCTCGTAACTCCATCTGTGGGAAGTGCATCATTCTAGGTGTTGTTTCTATGGGTTCCTTGCAGCTGGGCGCCTCATTTTGAGCCCTCATTTGCATTTATTGGTGAAGGATTGATTTACTAGAGCAGATCGCCCCTCCTAGGGAGCCATACCATTCACTGGGCTTTGGTCATTGGATTGAAAATCAGATTTTGCAATTTCAAGGAGCTGCAACTCACTGTTGAAGGTGTCTTTTCACAACAGCATGATGGTCAATGCAAAGGGAAAGGCTCGAGTTTGATGGTTCTTGCTTTGGGTGACTTCCATGAGGAGTTATATGCATTTGCTGCTCATTGTATGACTGAGAAATGTACATTTTATGACTGTAATCAGATCTGATATAAATTACCTAAAGCCTGATTTCAATTATTCTTCAATGCCAATATGATTTGTAGAATGGTTTAATATGGAATGATGCAAATACATGTTCATTTCCTTTCTATGCAATGATTTCTATGAATGCCACAACATGCTGAATGGAACTTGAAACACACAAACATTCTGCAATTTCCATCTTTCTCTAGATGCAATGAGTGGTAAGTGGACCATTCATTATCATGAGAGATAGGTTCTTGTGAACCACTACTCATAAACCATGGGTCAATGAGTTTGATACGTAAAACTACATTGTTGAATCCTGATAGCAATATCACAATTTGACATGCTGTGGAAAATACCTCCTACTTATCAATTGATGAGCTAAAGGGGCTCTATAATGAATGGTTCATAAGGCACAACACTTGCTAAAGGTTTTGGAAATGGGGTTGCAAGCTAAGTGGGCTTAACCTTAGGGAAAACTCTATGGTTAAGCGTGCTTGAGCTGGAGTAGTACTAGGATGGGTGTGGGCTTAACCTTGGGGAAAACTCTATGGTTAAGCATGCTTGAGTTGGAGTAGTACTAGGATGGGTGAGCTCCTAGGAAGGCCCAGTGCTTCACCTCTGTGAGCATCACCTAGATGCAATGAGTGTTGAATGGACCATTCATTACCATGAGAGATGGATTCTTGTGAGCCACTACTCATGAACCATGGGTCAATGAGTTTGACCCGTAAAACTACATGGTTGAATCCTGATAGCAATATCACAATTTGACATGTGGAAAATACCTCCTACTTATCAGTCAATGGGCTAAAGGGGCTCTATAATGAATGGTTCATAAGGTACAACACTAGCTGAAGGTTTTGCAAATGGGGTTGCAAGCTAAGTGGGCTTAACCTTGGGGGGAACTCTATGGTTAAGCGCGCTTGAGCTGGAGTAGTACTAGGATGGGTGACCTCCTGGGAATGCCCAATGCTTCACCTCTATGAGCATCACCTAGGTGCAATAAGTGCTAAGTGGGCCATTCATTATCATGAGAGATGGGTTCTTGTGAAACACTACTCGTGAACCCTGGTTCAATGAGTTTGACCCATAAAACTACACAGTTGAATCCTGATAGCAATATCACAAATAAAAAAAATTCAGGGTTGGACATCACAGACATAGCAAAAAGTGACAGTCGTAGAGGCCAACCAAGCAGAGAAGGACAAGGAAATTGACCAAGCAAAATGCAGCAAGAGAACAAGAGATAATGGCCGAGCATCAGTTGAGGATGCACACAAAGGAGGTTCACAGGCTGCGGGAGTTACGCTCATTGACGTCCACCCCTACTTCGTCCATTCATCCAAGGATTTCCTCTCACCCTCATTCTTAGTAATTGTAAATTGGGTTTTGGGTTGTCAGCTTCCAATTTTGTTGTTGTCGTCTGGAAGATGACTTTCTTTTTGGGGGGCTAATGTAGTTGGCAAGATAGAAATAAATAAAGAAATGAAATAATTATGTTAATATATAATTAAGTCCCCGGCCATTGGGTGGTTGTACTTGGTAGCTTGTCGATGATTGGTGTCCTCAACCAACGTCGGCTAACTATATATTGCATGTTTTCATTTGTAATTGGGGACCGCACACATTTTGTATGATGTACTTATTTCCTATCTGTGTAATGAATATGTTTTATTATTGTTGTTCTATATTTTTGTTTACTCTACATTAATCGATCAAGTAGCTAGCATTAAGGAGTAAAAACTTGGAAGTTGAATATTGAAGAATTACAACTTGAGTCTCCATCTAGAGAGAATTAGGTGCCACATTTTGGGTGGTTTTAGCTCATGGTTTCCTAATTACCATTTCATCATAATTCTCAAGATGAGTCCACAAGCTAAATACAGCATATTCCTTCCACCTACCATAAGCATATCATAATCTTCTTACCAACTTAGGTGCTCCATTTAGCTCCATAATGTCCACTCAAAGATGTCTTATGACATACCATAGCATATATCATAAGTTGGTCAACAAGTGTAACTCCCTCTTACAACTCTCTTATGTGCCATAGATGTCCTTAGACTTTCAAGGTGGAAGGCCCAATTTCCAAAGGTCATGAATTTTGAGCCAAGAAGCCAATTCAACCCATGCTTGTAACTACCTTTCCAATTACAAGCCCACTCCAACATTTTTTTAAGGCCAAAAATGACGTCTATAGATTAAAAAATGATATTTTTGTTCTATAGCCCAAAATTGCATTTTTCGTGTTTTCAACATTAGGATACAAGGTTGAGACACTTTTCCTAAAGCTTGCATTCATGCTATAACCCAATTACTCTATATTTATTCTCTTAATAGGTTTCAAATGTGGGTGGGCAGTTATATCAAAAGGCACAAGATGAGATAATTGATACCAAACAACAACAAAATATATGGTTGAACCAAACCTATTCAAAACTTCATACTATAGAAGTGAAATTCCACGAACAGCAATGACAAGACCAAATAAAAGGTCATCATCAAGGACAACACATGCCCAAAAAATGACCATATAAGTATAATTAATGCCCTTTAAAGTTTAGATACTAAAGGAACTGCCAAAGATTCAAATAAGTAATAATAAGTCAACAATTGTTATTTACGAATCTAAAGAGCCTAACTTTGCAAGTCTCTTGGCTTCTTTGATTTCAGAAAAAAAAAAAGAAATAGTAAGCATCTCATTGTCTATTTACATCACTAATTCATCATACACACAAAAGCATAGGCATATATCAGAACAAATGAAATCATATTGCGCTAAGACATAAATATCTTTAGCCTAAAGGGCAACTCAGCCAAAGAACTCATAATTGAATCAATAGAGGCCCTTTGGGTCTATTGAAGAAGGCCTTATGGTAAAATTAGAAACCTAAACCTATGATTGTGTGTTTCAAAAAATACCAAGGGCACCCAAAGGGAAGAAAATACTATCAGTAACCATCATCAAAAGGTTGAAAAAAAAAATCTATCACATGGTGCTTGTGTATTTTATGGCCACTTAATGTACAATACAGTGTCCATTGTAGTATCATATTTCCTAACTTTGTCTGCACTTTTATTGGAATTAAAAAGCATGTCATATAATTTAATATTTTTCCAAGTTTACCCACTTCTCATGAAACTATGCAGCCCCAACCATGTGAAGGAAATTCAGCCACTACCAATAACCTGATGAATGTTGGGGCCTTGTCCACTAAACTGCTGCACAGTGGAAAGTTACTTGTAATAAATCTCGAGAGAGGTTTTCAGAATCTAGGTCTCCTCCTAAGAACAAAACAATCATATTAGAAGCCTGCACGGAATATAAGACAAGCCCATCAAATTTGTATGGAGTATTAGGAGGATCTACAGTATTTTAATCATTAGAAGAACTACCATAAGTATCCCTAGAGATGATGTGAGGAGAGGAGGTGGTAGGTGGTTCGATGAGGTTTCTAACAAGAGAAAAATACACGTGGCAGGTCTAGGTTTGAAAACCAAATCTCCATACACTACTTTTGCTAAGCAAAAAGCAATTCCTCTATCAATATAGTAGTCAGCTTTTTCCATGTCTTCCATTTTAGAGTTAGTCATTTTTCAAGAGTGTAGAATTTGCAAAGGAGTATTGTGGAGGCTAACATAAGATGCAAAGGTGCCCAAAGAACTTATCAAATCAATTGAGGTGTTGGGCAATAATGGAAAGAGTATTTTTTATGTGCATTCAGGTGGATATTTTAATCTTCCATCATGTTGTTGTATGATGAAGGGTATATGATGGATTAAGAATTTTCTAAGTTACTTGTTTGCTAGGAAATGCTCCACAGTTCTACTCCGGATCTGGTCTGCCAAGGGGGCCACCCAAGGTTCCGCATTTCTCTTGCAAGTCCGTCCAAGACGAACCCAACGATACTCACAGAAAATTTGGTCAGGTCCGACACCTAGGTGGTAAATATCACCCTTATTTTACTTTGTTTGACTTCCAATTTTTACCAAAAAGCAAAATTTGCCCCCCCACACCCTAAAATGTGGTATCCAAGACATCTTAAAGACAAAAACAAACTCATTTTCTCATATTGTGAATGAAAAATGAAAATACTAATCATTCTTGCTAAACTTTTATTGTTACTTGCCATTGCATGAATAGAGTTGAAGATTGATCGATAAATGTTCCAAACTGGTTGGTTTTCTATTCCTACGCATTTGCAAGAGTTCATTTGTTGCTAAGGATATTGTAGAGGAAGATTTCTACATAAGAGGTAGATTTTTTTCAGGTTTTTGGTCTTTTATTTTCTACATTTCTTTTACAAATGAACTCTCTTGTTTTGTTTTGAATTTTTGTTTTATTTTCATTCTTCTATGAATCTTTAACACATGCTTAATTTTTTTAAATGAATTAAATTGTATACAGATATTTTTATTTTCATTTATTTCAATTCTTTGAATGTGTTGTTTATTGAACTTGTTGTCATAGGTATTACAATGGCATTCAATTCTAGCTCCATGGGCCATCCCCGCTTCAAAATTGAGCCAAACTCTCCCCTTTAGAAATATGTTGAAATGGTATAGTAGCTTCTAGGTGGCGAGGGTTATGTTTGGATTTCTAGTGGGCGTAATGTTAGATATTCAAGTTCATACAATCAAGTGAAAAGCCATTTGTGCCACATCCTTGGACTAGACATCAAAGCTTGCCAACGCAAAGATAATGTATCCATTCTAGAATCACAAGTCATGGCATATATTAATGAGAAAGAAAAAGCCGATCAAGCAACAAGTTGCAAATCAAAACATTATTTGTTAAACAAAGGATCTTGAGGAATGAAATCCCCTCCACTCCCTTCTAATATTCAACCTATAAAGAGCCACCAATTTTGTCTACACGTGACGAACAACTCGTTGCCTTTACACATAGGAGATCAAAGGGACCGTTGGAAATGGTAACTCAAAACGAGTCTCAAGAGATTGCCAATCAACACATAGCAAGATGTCTTTATATGAATGGATTGGCATTCAATGTTGTCCACTCACCATATTGGCAACAAATGGTAAAAGCAATTAATGAAGCTCCAAAAGAGTACAAGGGCTCAGATTTTGAAAAGTTGAATAGCACCTTATTGAAAAAAAAGGTGAAGTTCATAAAGGAATCATTAAAGCCCATAAGAGATTTGTGGGCCAAAACAAGGGTGTCCATTATTTCTGATGGATGGAAAGATGCAAGAAATTGGCCATTGGTCAATGTTATTGCAATGTCCATGAAACAAGCAATGTTTTTTAAAGCACTAGATTGTGAAGGGAAGGTGAAGGATGGTGCATTTATTGCTAACATTCTTTGTCAAGCCATGAGGAAGTGGGCCCTTAATATGCTGCGTGAGTTATAACAAACAATGCCAAAAATTGTAGAGTGGTTGGGTTATTGGTTGACGAGCATTATTCACTCATTTATTGGACACCTTGTGTTGTCCACTCCCTCAACCTTATGCTACAAAAAATTGGCACCAAAATTGATTGGATCAAACATGTGTATGTTGAGGCCAAAGAGATCCAAATGTTCATCACCAACTACCATTTGTCACAAGGCATATTCGGAACATTCTTGAAATTGAAATTGCTAAAGGTAAGTTAAATATGTTTCATTTTAGTAAAAAAAATAATATTATTTTAATTTTAATTTTTGTATTTTTTCTTTTTTAATTTTGATTTGTGAATAGGTTGTTGAGACCCATTTTGCCTCCAACACAATTGTCTTGAGACGACTTGTGAAGGTTTGTCAGGCACTCTCTAACATGGTCATCAACCCAAATTGATCTGAATGGAGGCAATCTAGCGATACAAGCACAAAAAAAATTAAGCAAATGATCCTAGATGACATTTGGAGGAATCGTGTTAGATATCTCCTCAATTTAATTGAGCCCATTTTGAGCATGATCCATTATACCGACATGGATGGGCCTTATTTGGGTAAGATATATGATAGCATCAACTCAATGATTGAGAAGATTAAAGCCATCATAAATGCAAAAGAGCAATGAAGAAACTTTCTTCAAACAACTACACAAAATCATTGAAAAGAGATGAAACAAGATGACCACTTCGTTCATCTTATCACCTTTGCATTGAGCACAAATATTATAGTGTTTAAGCTCCTTTTTGTGTCAACAAAAATTGCCCCATATAGAGATGTTGAAGTCAATCAAGAGTAGAAAGCAACACTTCGCAAACTCTTCATTGATCCTAACTTGTGGGATGCAGTGAGGATTGAGTTCATGGATTTCGTACACTCCAACAACTTGCTCTTGTCAAACTGAAATATAGCTACTTGCTCTGGTAGGTGGTTCCCATATCTGTAAAATGAGATCACATTTCCAGTCCAAATGGGAACATAGATAAGAAGACCCACTCGGCCCATACTTATTCATTATAATGAGTGATAGGCTGGATCGTTTATTTACAGAGGAAGAAGCAAGAGGAAACATTCATGGCCTTCTTGCTATAAGGGAACCTGGTTCTTTAATTTTCATTCTTTGTTGATGACACTCTCCTGTTCTCTTGCATAATATTTACAGAAATAAAAAATAAATAATCCTCTTATGCAGTTGATAGGCTACCCAATTGCCTATTGTTTGTTTATAGAGAGAGCCCTGGCAGTGGCTTTCTCTTGCTAGATTCTGCAGGAAAATTATGGAGTACTGGAAGCATGTGGATGGATGCCTGCTAAAAGAAAGCAAGGACTTGCTGATTAGGAAAAAGAGAAGATGTTTCCACACTTGTATCTTTAAATTCCAGTCCTATAACTATGCTTTTAGCTCCTATAATTATGTTTTTAGCAATGCTAAAGTTAGGTCTAGAGGTAGTAATAATGGTATTGCCTGACAAAGGTAGACAACAGCAATTGCACACCTAGATACATAGTATTCATAATCAATTACTATGTAGCAAATTCAGTACCCAAAACTAAATGCTCCTTGATAAGAATTTCCAAAATGAAACTCAAAGAATGTTAACATGTTTTGCTTAATTTTAATTTTTTTAAATAAACCCCAGTCAATAGGGTTAATAGTAAATTTCTAGCAAGAAGGGAAATAAGAAATTTCAGTATGTTCTAAATAAATTCTTTACAGTTTGAGAATAGTAAAATTAAAAATAGTCTCCTTAAAAGTATTGACAATTAATAGAAATGAATCCCTGAATTAAAGCTTAAATTCATTTTTGAGTAGCTAGTGATAAAGCAAACAGTTGACTATAATTCAACCATTTATCTCCATTTCAAACCAAAATTGAACAAAGCCAATTGAAAATGAGTAACGTTCATCAGTCTCTTAAAGATTTGTTTTAAATATGTTTTACAATTATTGCTCTAGCCTCGACCTCCTTCATCCTAAATTTAGAAATCCAGTCCTCTAGAAGCATCTTTCGCCCAATAGAGAAAAGAGTGAATAAATTATTAAATTATTATTATATACAAAAGGACATTGTAGATCACTACTCCAACATAAACTTTCAAATAACAGAATATAAATTGAAACGGGATGGTAGGAAAACACCACAGATAAAGGATAGCAATTAACACAATGATAAAAAAAATGAATGACTCACCATCACAATGGCATATAGGAGTGGACAACACAAGAGGTTGTGCTAATGGTTTTACCTTCAACCTAACACCAAATATCAAGGAAACAGATGTCAACAAATAGCTTCAGACAGATTTTAGGCCAATAGTTGTTTAAGCTTTAAAATGCCAAATATTCTTCATTTTACTCACTTGCAATAAATTGTCGAGAAAAAATGTTTAAGCCTTGAATACATTGGAGATTCAATGTTTGCAAACTCCTACAGCCAACATTCAAATTAGTATTGCAAAAAACTAATGGCATTAGAAAAATGTAGAAAGAGTTGAGCTACTAGACAGGATGTTGAATAATCCAAATGGCAAACATGTGTGAATGTAAGAGTTCTGTCTTCTCGTGTTATGCATACTTGTAAGGTGACATTATTACGAGACCAGTGAAAATTCCTCTAGTAATTGAGAGATTGGGAAAGTTCAAATTGATAGCATGGAAAAAGTACAAACATGCACAACCTTCTTATTAATTAGAAGAATATAGACGTTATCCTGTAATTATGCATGTATTTTTTAATGTGTTGAAATAAGTCCTTATGGGTTTTCCAGAATGGAATGATTTTTCTATTTAAGTCCCCAGTGACAAAATGCTAATAGAAAAGAAAATTATAAATAAAGCTTTGCCAATACTGACTTAAGGGTTTGAAGAAATTGTGTAACTAGCATAACTGATGCCATGAGAGCTAGTCACCTGTTGAAGCATGAAGGTAAGAATAGAACAAAATCCCATCAGCCTTTACAACTTATCTTCATGGGGTAAGTTGATAGCCATAGACTACCCAAGAACCTTGTTCTATTGAAAATGCTATCCTAAGCTACAAACATGCATTTCTAACTTAAAACATCCAACTTTTAGCAGTATTACAAAAAATTTACCATAGATTTTAAACATGTATTTCTACTTAAAAACATCCAACTTTTAGCAGTATTACAAGATTTCAACCATAGATTTAAACGTATTGAATAAAAAATTGGTGCATCCAAAAATCATGCCCAGGAATATGTCAAACAAGGTCAGATAGTAGAAATTGACAGATCCAGATGTGATTTTTGCCATCAACTTTGTCAACTTGGCCAAGGAGTTAACTCATGGCAAACATAGTACTTCAAGATCATGTACAGTTTTCAAGGTGTTGTGTCACTAAAAATTAAAAAATCCTACTAGTTATGGTGGCAACAATAAACATTTATTTATTCATTCTTTGATGCATCATTTGAGTTTTAGCATGATAGTGATGTAGATAAAGATGAAACAAGTATACATTTTATGACAGAGAAACCTGACAGACACATTTTATCAGATATTAAACAATTCTAAGAATTGTGCCATGAAAATTATTTTTGAGAAATCTGTGTATGATACTAGTAGAAAAATCATACTCTAGGATTTAAGAATACTTTGGACATGGCACTAGAAGTGACTGGTGATATGTGAGGGGAGTATGGTTATGGGGCAAGCTACACAGGATCAAGTTAGCAGCAAAGAGCCAAGAAGCCCTGAGGTTCTTGGTCTCAGATGATAAACTCACCCAAGAAAGCTTAAATTAAAGTACCTCCTAGAAGATGAAACTAAGAATGAAACTAAGAATTGAAATGCAACTACCATTCAACACAAGCAACTGTAAAGGCGTGAAGCTTGTTTACATTGTCTTCGACTCATTGTTGCATTGCAGATTCAAGCTGTGTATGAATTTTGAAATTATCTTTTATAGGATGAGTGCAGAGAGCAAGCCTACATTAACTGTCATATAAATTTCAGTTTAGCATGACCTCAAACAAAAAGAAAGATAAGGCATTGTAAGAAGTGAATGTGGTTATCGATGAAGGCTACAATTGTTCAACTAAACCCATAGGGAGAATTAAAGGCATCCAAACTCAATTCACTTAATTAGTGTTCAAAATAAGAAAAAGAAAACCTAGTTGGTTGAAAACAAATCACCAGAAAATGCTTTCATTGAAGGGCTCATGCATTTTGTTTTCATATTCCATGCATGTATCAATATTCATTCCTGTTCCAAACGATACTAGCAACTAGAATCTAACGAAAGTCCCCTTCAGAAATTAATAAATTATATAAAGCAGTTCAGGTATGAGCAACTATCAAGGGTAGTAGCTTCTTCCATTTTACATAAGTTGAACATAATCACTTCAAATTTTATTGTCCTTGACATTGGCACAATTAATTCTGCCATTTTAGCCTTATCAATATGGCATCAGTTATTTGCATGTCCATAAATATTTTCACTCTTAATAGCTAAAGGACAATCTTATGACTGGATGTAAGCAAGGTGTCAAACAAGACAAAGTACAGCATCAAGAGTAAAGCTCATTCAGGCAAAGCATACAAAACAAAATTTGAATATTGTAGACTGTAAGAGTCGTCTTCTACATTAAAATTATGATGAGGACTCAACATCATAAACTCGAGAACTATTAAATGTTAGATACAATGCTTTGGTAATTTAGCTTGAATCTTAAACAACAGAGTATTTTGTATAGCTTAGTTCTACCTTAAAATTGAAGGAAAAAGAGTTTACAGTGGCCTACTCATATGATTCAGGTAACAGATCTTCTATAGGGTCTTGATAAACTTCAGACAGAGATAATGACCAAAAAACAATAGAATGGAATACTACAGCAGTATAAACAATTAAAATAATTTGCAATGTCTATAAACACATTCCATAATTTTTCATAGATAACAATCATAACATAATTAAAGAACCAATGTAAATATTTGTTATAATAAGATCACTCAACTAGTTAAATATGGGCCACATCTCAGAATTTTACAAGTGTAATGTCGCCTTATTCGACCTAGATGTTCAAAGTGGACCCTTTAGCCTATTTCATTCCTATAGGCTAAATCGGGATTTTGGAGGGGGAATAATTTAATTAGTTAAATAAGGTCGCCTAAATTAAATATCTTCCAAGCAACTTGTATCCAAATTGTGGAATTTGTTGGCTAATAATTTGAAAGACATTCCTTGGCTTTGTGGGGTTGATTTTAACATGATTGAGAGTAGAATGGATAAACTTGATGGCCATAAATTTTGAATGGAAAGGTAATGAAAAAAAATTGGGATAAATTTAAGCAGAAAATAAATTCGATTCACC
Organism: Sequoiadendron giganteum; assembly: GCA_007115665.2. NCBI lineage: Eukaryota > Viridiplantae > Streptophyta > Pinopsida > Cupressales > Cupressaceae > Sequoiadendron > Sequoiadendron giganteum. The sequence goes on along the minus strand of CM021106.1, from coordinate 626,226,911 downwards.
TTTTATTGGGTTGTAAGGGTGACAGCAAGGGAGTTTGATCTGCTTGGTCAAATTTTCAGAAAAGCATTAAGAGAGTGTTTTTCAAATTCAAAAGGTTTATGTTGGATGGGTTTCTTTTAAGTATTCCTCCTATTCAGGATTATAATGGTGTTCAGGTTCTGCCTACTAGTCTCTTTGATCATCATCCTATTAAATTTGAATTTTTTCCTCTGTCTAGCCCTCCAAGTTGCATTGTGCTTTTAAGCGTTTGTGTAACCTTTTAATGTGTTGCACCCAATATAACACTCAATTGTGTTATCAATATACTTGTTTTCTGCCGACAGTTTAATGATTATTAAATTATTTCAATTTGTGTAACAAAGCTAAATTCATGAATTAGTTAAGTTGCATCTTGTCATATTGTCCATCATATTTAAAAAAAAATTAAATAATTATTAATTAATATTTTTTAAATTATTTTAATTAATAATTAATTTTTTTCATTTAAAAATTAAAAATCTAAAAATGGAAAAATTGCAGCTGTCTATTTTATAAAGGATTCGCAACCTTTTGGAAAAGCTCTGGCCAGCATAAATTTCCAAAATTTTGGCAACTAAAGTTAAAAGGCAAAAAGAAAAAAATACAAACCAAAAAAGATATTTAAAAAAGCAGAGGCCATCTTGCTGATATGCTGCGGGAAAGACAAATGAGCCTTATAAAGTGTGTCCGATCAGCAAAAGAACCAAAAAGCAAGAAAAAGCCTATAAAAAAATTGAAGCGGTCAGCAAAGCATCCGCAGTAAAATACAAATCAGAGGAGAAGGTGGTCAGTTTTAGGATCCAATCAGCAAGAGGAACACTTCAAAACAAAAAATATTGCCAACTTAGTTCATAATAAACTGAGCACACCTTTTAGGGATATTTAGTATTTTCTAAAAGTGTATTTCAAAATGAAAAGTCATGCCTATATTGAAGAAAAGTGGCGCGCTTTTTAGAATGTTTTGAATTTTCTAAAACCTTTGGTCAAGTTGGAAAATCCATGCCTTTTTGCAACAGCGCAGTTTTTATGATTTTTGTCCTTTTTATAAAGTCATGATCAAACTTTTAAATGGCGCCATCTATTTTATGGGGGGGTGAGATCACCCAATCATGAAAAGGTTGACATCTATTCTGGGTGCTTGAATTTTTTATTTTTTATTTTTTAAATAATGCAAGGGGAAAGCTATTATTGGCTGGGTTGACTAATGTGGAGGGAAAGACAACAAGACAGATATTCTATATAAGAGCAGTATTATTTCTCATCCAAAGCTCGCAAAGCTTTTCCCCTCACTGTTCATAGAAGAAGATATAGTTTATTTTCTGATTTCTGCAGGTTTCAAAGTTTGGTTTTGACTTCATGACAATTTTTCAGTGGTAGCAGCTGTTGCTGAAAGAATATTAGGCTACTGCTAGTCAATCCAATTTTCAGGTTCTGATTTTTATATTCAGTTAAGAGTGTACTCACTTTTGTATTTTCCAGAGATTCAAACAAACAAAAGGGATCGTTTCAGCAATGGAGTTGCAAGAAGGTGTGCTGGAGTCCGACAATTCTGTCAAGTTCATCACATAAAGTCATAGATACTCTTATTGGACACAATAATATTATTGAATATAAGATCAGAGAAAAACTAAAATCAGAGTGACTTGACTAGCAAATCGGTCGACAACGGATTTGATTCAATTGGCTACATTTCCAATCACCTCTCAGTCCCTATAGTTGCTAACAGCATGCACTCACCATTGTTTATCAAATACTAGAAGTGTCATGTCTTCAAATAATCAGATAATATGTAGGTTGGATGCGAATACTATTGATTTGATGTAGAAATTGCAACCTTTTGTGATGTCCCCGTCTAAAGCCTAGACGACATTTGACATAATTAATTAAATATTTAAAAGAGTCTTTCTTTACTCTTTTAATTATTTAATTATATTATTAAATAATATATATTTAATAAAGGGTTAAAAATAATTCGGTTTGTGAAAACTCAAATATTCCGAGCCAATTTTTTTTTTTTTTTTTCCAATTACAAATTACAAACCAATGCACCCGTTAAGGTTAGCAGCTAAACCAAAACGTTGCTGAAGCAACTCTAACCAGAATGTACACCAGGATCCCGATGTGGGCAAGGTGTGAGCATTGGTCAGAGGATCTTAAACAAAATGCTTATGAAAGAACTCTAACCAAGAATGGCGCCGATCATGGCGAGCATATGGTCAGAGGGTCTTCTACACTAAGTACTGAAAGGGAACTCGACACCAAGTATGTGCTACCCAATCCAATATGGAGTTGAGGCGACCATATGGCGGAGCGTAGGAAATTACAATGCTTGAAAGAAATAACTGAGATGCTGAAAGTACTCAACACCCAGAATGTGTTTTCTAACCCAGAGTGGGAAAGGAGCTACCATAGGGCGGAGGTAAAGGAAATACTATTGCAATTACTAAACGGACAAAGCCTTTAATGATTTCCTAACACCAATCCAAGAAGGAGAATGCAGATTTCTTCAAATCTGTTATGACAGACCTGCACTTTAAATTATATAACCAGCATGCCTGTAACCCACTAAATTGCTCATATATCACTCAAAACTGATCCCAATGACCTCAAATTTGATGCAATAGACCTTCAAAAAGATGGCGCCTAGTTTAGTAATAAGAAATGGCAACTGAGAGTGGTTATTAATTACTGGCACGAATCCCAAGACACCCCAGAAAGTACGGCCTTCAAGGAATGACGAATTTGCTTTATAAAATCATAAACTTCATATTAAAATCTGCAAATATTCATGAAGGGTCGCCTCCAACAGGGAAACACAATGAGACAATACCCAAAACGATTCTTTTTGTATTTTTTGACTTATGAATAAAAAGACAATCTACTGTAATGAAAATGCAACTCCAGAATTTCACTAAAATGCAAATAAGCTGATCTACAAAACCACACAATGAATTCCAATGCAGAAATCCACTACAAATCACTCAACACTAAACTACTTCACCACTAGTCGCTATCTTTCAAGCGAGAAGCAATGCCAAGCTAGGAGGCTTTCACTCCTCAAAGCAATCCCAAAGCCAATCCGGCAGCATAACATTTCTGTAGACAAAAGATCCTGAATTGAGGATCAAGGGCTTCCTTTTATAATTTCCTGTTGACCTTCTCGAAACCCTAATCTTCACGTCAAAAGATGGCGTCCCTTTCTTCAAAGCTCAATCTTGACTTTTTTAAATAAATTCAACACATTAATAAATGCATCCAAACTTAAGGCATTAATTTCAACCTTGATGAATATAAAATTAACTTAATGATGGCGCCACCCTTAATGACCACCTTTTTAAAACATCATTAAGTTAAGAGACTAGGCCAAGGGGTAATTTAACATTAAAATATAATGTTATTTTAAGTGAAATGGCTTATCTCTTCGAAACTGCATCCCGAGGCCAGAAACTGAATAAACCCATTGAGTCAATTGAAGAGGAAAGTCAACTGTGCCGAGACCGAACAGACCACTGCCAGAAATAGGATTTACTAAAAATAGTAAATTCCAGAAAGTGCTCAGACTGCCAAGAGAAACATATCACTGCGAAGCTCTCTGAAAACCCAGAAAGAATCCGCCATTGAATCAACCAACTCCGAGCAAGAACATCCTTCAAAAATAAGAAACCCTAATTTTACCTTCCGACTAGCCTACGGGTCTCCGGAATAGGCCAATGGTCACTGGAAAGATCAGGCTTGATAAGGGGACATTACAAAAACGAAAGTTGACAATTAAAAAGTTGATCAGGAAATGGAATAGGCATCACGGAAGATTGAAGATTATTTAGTATTCATATTGTAGAATCTGAGAACGGAAACTCTCAGAGATCAGGGTCGTGTTCGACAAAAAACCTGGTGTGGCCAATTTTGTGTAATCATATAAATTCCTTTATTTGATCAGATTGGATTTGGCAAATTCTGGCAGCATTATTATTAATGAATAATAATTTGGTTTGTGAAACCAAAAGTTGGCAATTAAAAGGTTGATCAAGAAATGGAATAGACATCACGGAATATTGAATAACGTCTGGTTTTTTAATTGAAGAATCTGAGAACGGAAACTCTCAGACTTCGAGGGTCAATCTCGGACAAAAACCCGGTTTGGCCATTTACAGTGATCTACTATATTTCTGAATGTTTACACAGTTTGAGATCTTCATTATAGGCATCGCTTCTCTATGGTAGGGCTCAAAGGAAATTTGTAAGTAACATTCTGATTGCGGGATTGGCATCACTATTGATCTCATATTTTCATTGCATTCCTTATTCCAGACTGTTGGTGCTGAACATTTATTGGCTGATGATGAGCATTTACTAGCAGCTTATATAGGGAGTCAAAACGGTAGTAAATTGGAGACCCGATATCGGGCATAATCACGAATATTACACAATTTGTAATTATGGCACCATCTATGTTGTTCGATACGCAAAAACATTTGTTGGACGGATGTCTTATATATCTATAAATCGCAGACAATCACATATGCTATCCGGTTGACGCGGCAAAAGACCTTTGGTGTCATGTCCCTGACCACAGCCTGCATAGAAAGGATAAAATAATTGCTGCAAAAGAGGATCAATGAAAGAAAAGATTTTAATTAAATAAACTGTCGCATCCCCACCAAGATAATGGAGCAAATCGTATAAATTCAAACCACTACAAATACAAATCAAAGCCCATCGAGTTATACAAACATACAAATTTAATTTAGTTAATATTAATGTAATTAATTAACTAAATTAAATGCTGAATACCCAAAGCAAGGATATGTCTTTTAATTAAAATCCGATATGAAGAGGCACGTCTTTCCCCAAACAAGAGGTATAAGAATGAATCACTCCAGACGGAAAAGAGGAGCATCGTAGATAGAAGAAAGAAGAGATAATTAGCAGATAAAGAAATGCAAACATTAGCAACACGGGTTGGTAAACCCAATTGACTTATATCACAAGTGTAATTCTATCAATCAAAATATATACATGATTTCTTATTTATTCTTATATCTGCTACTTATATGATCAGTCGATATGATCTGAATATCGTTACATTTTATGTTGCTTTGATTATAACTCTGCTACTCCATTATTGCTACCTTGCGTAGAATCTGATGCTGTAGAAGTCTGTCATTTCCATTCTTGCATATATATGTAGATAATCTTGGTCTGCATAGTATTAACTGTCTGAATTCTACAAGTGAATGAGGAAGCAATACATTTCGCTTACCAGACTTAGACTAGATTTTATTATTTAGAATTAAACCAAAATTGCATGTGATTGTTTGTAACCCAGCCTATGGAAGGGCCTGAGGTGCCAATGGTAGAGCCCAGAAGCCCATCTACGACATCTGCCCAATTCCTCATGAAGGTAGGCCCTGAGGTGTAGTGGTAAGTGCCATGAGAGCCCACTCGCTATCTCCGCCTGATCCCACAGGTTGGCAAGTGTTTTTCAGAGCACGGGACATGATGGGGAAAACAGGTACAAGTCGCCAAGGGAAAGGGCTGTGTTATACACCCTTCTAGGCTTAGCATATGGCTTCTGGCAGACCCATCACGTTCCCACTCCCAATTTCTAATTTTGTTGCATGATTAATAATCTGTGAATGTGGTACCTTATCTAACTCCATATGTTTATATATATATGCACTTGCATACTTGTCTATGTGGTGCTTGCAGGGATCAAACCAGCCTATGACGAGCCTATTATATGGAAAGGTGAAGTACCTAACCCTGACTTGTCACAATTGAAAATCAATAGGCACATTCTATGGCAAATTGGGATAGAGGACTTTACAGTGGTATCAAAGCATAATCCTGCCATCCTGTGAAAAAGTGGTTAATGCAAACTTACCATAGAAGGCACCCTAGAAAGAACAACACTCAAAACAACACCATGAGCAAACAAATGAGCAACAAAATGAGAACATTCACAGAACAAACCACCCAAGCACTCATGGACCAAAATGAAAGGAACAAAGGAAGCACCCAACTCCTCCATGCCATCCAAAATATGAATAGCAATAATGGGAGGGAAACAAACTCTAACCATTCCGAGAACAATAATCTCACCTCCCCGAAAGCAACCAATTCTAGACCAACAAGACCCTCCTTCTTACCAAGGGAAGAACTCATGGAAGAAGGGGAAGCAAACAAACCTCCCACATATAATGTGGATAAGATTGCAGCAGCGTACTATAGACTCGACCCCGAAATTAGGAGAACTATCCCTTTTAAAGATTATTGTGATGCCAAATTAAGAACCGCCCCTAGGAAGGAAAGAATTAGCCAACACAACAAAGACCTCAAGAATAGAGTGAGCAAGCTAACCCTCCCTAATTTCGATGGAGAAAGAAAAACCATGGCACGCTCATGGGTCCAAAAGTTGGACACGTATCTATCACTAAGTCCAATAACAAAGGACAATGCTATCAAATTCGACGTGCTACAAATAACCGGAATGGCCCACGAATGGTAGCACCACGGTCTCATTACCCAAGGCCATCAACACATAGCCACCTATGATGATTCCACCCACAAGCTAATCAAAAGATTTGACCAAAGGCACCCCAAATGGTACTTTAGAGAACTCGCCCAAGTAAGACAACATGGAACTATAGAGAACTATTCCACCAAATTCCAAAAACTAGTTGTCATGGTACCCGAAATCTCTCAAGAGAGACTCACCTACTTGTTCGTGGAAGGATTGAGGGGATTAGTCAAGAACACAGTGAGTGCATTAGAACCCACCAACTTAGATGAAGCAATTCAAAATGCCATGAAATTTGAGGATACCCTACCAAAAGACAAGCCCAAGAACTTTAATGCACCCTCTACATACTCTCTTAAAGACGAAAAGCATAAGAAGGAATACCAAGGGAACACCTGCATCAATTGTAAGGGAAAATGGGAACATGGTCACATGTGTCCATCCCGAGAGAACCTAAAAAGGAATGGTTTGTGCTTCAAGTGCAAAGAACCATGGAAACAACGTCACCGATGTGGAAAGGGGGGCTGCACCCAAAAGATAGAAGCAAATCATGAAGGGGAAGACAACGAAAACCCAAGCAAGAAAACAAGGTATGATGAAGGAGATCTCAAAAGTATCTAAACGAAAGAAGAAAGGACAATAAACAACTGGAGCTTTGTGGAGGAGCAAATCTAGCAGTACGATGCATTTACACCCCCAAGATCTAAAAACATACTACCCAACCAATCTCCCCAATAAGAATTATAATATGTAAACCTAAAATCTCTTCATAAGGCCCCTAAGGTTTCCTTGTTAAGTAAATGGAAAACTTCCTCATAGAACACCACATAAATGCATGTCATACTTCTAATCCTCTTCTTAAGTTCTTGCTTTAAAGTTAAGGGATATCTACGGCATTCAAAAGGGTTTGGTTAAAATGGCAATTGCTTGAAGGCAAGCAAATCGAGAGGGGTGGGTTGTCATGTCCCTGACCACAGCCTGCATAGAAAGGATAAAATTATCACTGCTAAAGAAGATCAATGAAAGCAAAGATTTTAATTAAATAAATTGTCGAGTCCCTGCCAAGATAATGAGCATATCGTATAAATTCAAAACACTACAAATACAAATCAAAGCCCATCGAGTTATACAAACATACAGATTTAATTTAGTTAATATTAATGTAATTAATTAACTAAATTAAATGTCATTTACCCAAAGCAAGGATATGTCTTTTTATTAAAATCCAATATGAAGAGGAATGTCTTTCCCTAGACAAGAGGTATAAGAATGAATCACTCCAAACGGAAAAGAGGAGCATCCCAGATAGAAGAAAGAAGAGATAATTAGCAAATAAAGAAACACTGACATTAGCAACAAGAGTTGGTAAACCCAATCAACTTATATCACAAATGTAAGTCTATCATTCAACATATATACATCGATTACTTATTTATGCTTATATCTGTCACTTATTTGATCAATCGATATTATCTGAAAATCGCTACATTTTATGTTGCTTTGATAATCTCTGCTACTCCATTATTGCTACCTTGCGTGGAATCTGATGCTATAGAAGTCTGTCATTTCCATTCTTGCATATATATGTAGATAATCTCGATCTGCATAATATTAACTGTCTGAATTCTACAAGTGAATGAGGAAGCTATACATTTCGATTACCAAACTTAAAATAGATTTTATTATTTAGAATTAAACCTGAACTGCATGTGATTGTGTGTAACCCAATCTATGGAAAGACCTGAGGTGCCAGTGGTAAAGGCCAGAAACCCATCTACGACCTCTACCCAATTCCTCATGAAGGTAGGGCTTGAGGTGTAGTGGTAAGAGCCATGAAAGCCCACTCGCGATCTCCGCCCGATCCCACAGGTTGGCAAGTGTTTTTTCAAGGCATGGGACATGAGGGGGAAAGCAGGTACAAGTCGCCAAGGGGAAGGGTTGTGATATACACCCTTCTAGGCTTAGCATATGGCTTCAGGGGGACCCATCACGTTCCCACTCCCAATTTCAAATTTTATTGCATGATTAATAATCTGTGAATGTGGTACCTTATCTAACTCCACATGTTTATATACATGTATGCACTTGCATACTTGTCTATGTGGTGCTTGCAGAGATCAAACCAGATTTACATCATTGACGAGCCTATTATATGAAAAGGTGAAGGACCTAACCCTGACTTGTCAAAAATTGAAAATCGATAGGCACATTCTAGGAAAAATCGGGATAGGGGACATTACATTTGGCATTGCAGATACTATTGGGTATACATGTTAATATCTCATAGTCATGGTATCTATGTTGTCATCGATCATATTTATAAATGGTTGCGGAAGTTTCTTCAATAGCCGATAACGGATTCAGGGCATGCTATCTATATTGATTGTTGGTGCCTCCATTTGCTGGCAACAACTTTATTTGTATACGTTTGTTGGAGCCTTCCCAAAGACCGATAGGAATTCAAGGCTATATATATGTATTGCTATCGCCATTAATATTTGGTATCGGTGTCCTATTATTGGCACGTATCAACTGACTAAAAGATATCGTCATTCCAAGTCGCATTCAGGCAGATTTTATATCTGTGTTGCCCTTATCATGGATTGAAGGCGACATCTATGAGACGTCTATGCGTCGTTATCAACACTGGTGTTGGGAACCTTTTCCATGTAAATACTCCTATCGTCTCATCGATATTGAGGGATTTAATCAAGATCATGGATTTCATAAAGAGTTGTATTAAAGTTAGATCGAAGGAGTTGGGACTTGTATGCTTGTGTGCATTTGGATTTGGAGTATATGTATGTTGGCATCACATATACATATCTCCTGAAGTTGTGAAGTATTGTAAGAAGCAAGGAGTCATGGGAAGACAAGGATAACAAGAGAATCAAGGCATTATAGTCGACACAATTAAATATTGAACGATTTAATTATATATCTTGCCAGTAATCGACTGTCTTCAATATTTTATATTGTCGGACTTTAATTCATATCCAACTTGCAACTATTGGTGCTGACATAATATTTACTTTGCTTGATTATTGGTGCTATCGTATATTTATATGCGGGTTGGAGAACAATCACGGGCATGGAGTTTGCTCAAGTCAGAAATAAACTTCTATATGTTATTATGCCTGAATTCTGAACTATATGTATTAAATGTTTATCTTGGGACATAGAAGACCAGTCATATGATTATTTTGTTGTTAACAATTCATACCAATATTCTATGCCAGTGTCTTGATATTGTATTAGAGTGCTATGTTCTAAAGTAATAGCATTCATTGCAAATTCTGGAACATGTTATTCTTCCTCAAACTGAAATTTTGGCTCTTATTGTGAACCCAACTATTGGTGTTTGAATGCACATCCTATATGTATTTGCCATGCATTGATATTATGTCAATTGGTCTGAAGTTATCATATTGTGCACCAACAAGATTATTTACTCTGCATATACAAGAAGGTTAATCGTTTCAGTCCAGACGGTTAAATTAGTTTGACAAATAACATTGTCAAACTTGGGAGATTGATAATAATCTTGATCCACAGGGTAAGAGTTATTACAATGGTATCAAAGCCATCATCCTACCAGCCTTGGGTATAAATCAATTTGCTTCAGCCACAGGGTGCATCAATGGATAGAATTAAGGATAGACGGTTGTTTCCTATCTTCCTTCCTATCTCGCCTGCAAAGGAACAAAAGCCTAGCATGGAGAAAATGTCAAAAGACCATGCTCAATCTCAAGAAAAGATGTATCTTGTTATGCAGCAAACACATCAAATGCTAAATCATGGTTTGCAGCGTCTTGCAAATTCGCTTTCAAGAGAATCTCAGCACCCTAACTTCTCATTCACACCTACAAGTTACTCATGATCTAGCTAATTCAAGGCGAGCAGTCAGACATCATCAGTAGCTTGCGAAGTTTCATATTTGAAAATCATACATCTACCACTCAGTGGAGAAACGCAGCTAATACTCTGGATAAAGAAGAAGAAAAGGCCGATCTTGCAGCAGGTAGACCAGTTTTGCCAGCACCCGCATGGGAATAAAGCAACCTAGCTTACCAAGTTTACTACAGAAGGAAGCGCAATCCTCCCATTCAAGAAGAGCCTCACTTTGAGGAGGTTCCTAAGCATTTTCTCGAAGGATTAGAAGAAGAATCTCCAGTCCCACCTATCACAATGGGTGACAATGACAACAACAACAATGGCAACGGTCAGAACGGAAGGAACGTGAGACGTCCAACCCCACTACCTTGGGGCAATAACATCGGACCGTTGGCCTTACAAGGACATCATGAGCTGCCTAAGGGATCACGAAAGCACTTTCCTCGATTCCATGGCGATGGATCTAAGCATCCAGATGAACACATATCAGCATTCACAGCGGCTTGTTCCGTTTTGCATGTTCCACATGAAAACATAGTTGTTCGTCTCTTTGTTGAGACCCTGGAAAGCAACGCATCAAACTGGTTTCATAATCTTGAACCTGGTCTTATCACAAGTTGGGCAGTCATGAGTGAGAAATTCTTGGCAAGCTTCAAGCCGGCCGAGGATAATCACCAATTATTTGCATAGCTCTCAAACTCAAAGATGGAGCCTACTGAACCAATGAGGGAATTCATAGCAAGGTTTAACCACCTTGTTACACGTCTTGCCCATACATTAAATCCATCTGATGAGATTTTGATGAGCAGCTTCATCAATGCACTACCGTCAGAAATAGCCTTTCTCTTAAAGGGAAGTGAAGGAGTAGATCTACAACTCACTCAAGAGGAAGCTATCAAAATTGAAGACAATATGATCACGATGGGCAAGATGAGGAATGATTCAATCAAACCGCTTGTTCAAGCGTCTGCTGATCCGCTACTTCAGAAAGTAGCAAACGAGGTGACCATTCTCAAGAGACAATCACCCGCACAAGGGCAGCAAGCACTGCCTACACAATAGGCATATCAACCGCCATATCAACCTCAACAGCCGTACCAGCCAAAGAGGAATAACTTTCAGCCTTTCAACAACTACAAATCAAAGTTTCCGCAAGGACAACAAAGACCGTATGTTGAAGCTGAGAAGTCTACAGCTTATTGCACTTTCCATGACACAGTTGAGCACACCGGATCTACATGTCCGGAAAATCAAAGAATGAGTCAACTCATGGGATTTGCTGAGGCTGCTCCTAGTTCAAGTTTTGTACCTTCACCAAATAGAAACATTGTCTCACCACAGACAGGCAACTTTGATGGCGACTCCGCAACAAGATATTTTGATAGAGAACCCATTAATGAACAAGAAGAAGAAGAAGAAGACTACTACCGATACTCTCTTGCAGTCAATCATGAGAATATCTCATCGCTTGTGTTTACACGTGCACAACACTTCAAAGCACAAAAAGAAGAAGGGGAAAAGCGAAAGTCTAATGAAAAAGGAAAGGAAGTGGCTTCCACTTCCAATCAAAGGTCTTCACAAGTAAACACCGTGCCGGCTGTTCAGGATTCATCCTCAGCAAACTTCGACATTGTGTCTTCCATGATGAAGACGAAGGTACAAATTTCACAACTGGAGTATCTTCAGGATCATCCAGAACAATTGGAAAGAATCCTCAAAGTGGTAAAGAAGAAGGCTGTGATTCAACCTACATTACTTGAATCCTCTGTTCTAGCAGAAGACAAGCCAAAGCCGTTCTATATATCTTTGTATATAGGAGGTTTTAAACTCAGCAATTGCATCATAGATAGTGGAGCGTCGGACAACGTTATGCCTTTACAAATCATGAACGCGTTGGGACTTTCGTGCACCAAAACCAAAGAAAAGTGTTATTCACTTGAATCAAAGCCGGTGCCATTAGTTGGCCAACTCAAAGATGCGCAAGTAAGGCTAGCATCTTGTCCAGAAAAGAAGATTATGATGACTATCTTGATCGTTGACATTCCTACAAGTTACGAGATGTTGCTCAGCAGGAGTTTTTGCAAGGATCTTGGAGGAGAAATTCAGTTGGATTGGTTGTTCGCGACAATTCCATTGAAGAAGGGAACATTCAAGCTGGAGCCTGAGGTGAAATCAAATTTTACGATGGTTAAGTCCCAGTTTCCGGATGCACAAGTGTTGTATCAAGACACAGGACCGGGGACATATGCTATGATATCTGATGTCAATGAAGATTGTCAAAATTTTGCACTTTCCACGACTACATCACATGAAGAATCAAAAATGTGGAGGATGCAGTATGATGGCAGTTGTTCAACGTCAGGATCAGGAGCGGGAGTAGTAATCATCTCTCCCGAAGGTTGCTTATATCCATTTGCATATAGGTTGCAATTTGATTGTACCAATAATACTGCCGAATATGAGGCGCTTTTATTGGGTCTCAAGAACGCGAAGGATATGGGGATCAAATTACTTAGAGTTGAAGGAGATGCAGAGCTCATTTTCAAACAAGTCAGGGAGCAATTTCAAGTTAGAAAGAATCGCCTTCAATCCTATAGACAGAGGGTGTGGAATGCCATCGATTGGTTCGATGCTTTTGACATCCAATATATTCCAAGAACGAACAATAGCAGAGTTGATGCCCTTGCAGTGTCAACTGCCCTTTTCATGCCGCATTATGACTTTCGTCAGAATTCTTTTGCTATTGAGCTGAACTACAGGCCAGCTGTACCAGATAATGCAGACAACTGGCAAGTCTTTGATGACAATGATGACATCAAAGAGTTTCTCGTTATGGGAGACAACTACAAAGAATTGTTCTTTGAAGGGAATCCTATTCCTTTCAAAGAGTCAATTGTTGAAGACTCTGAAGCTACGGAATCCGGAATCATACAACTGAAAGGAAATCAGATTCCCAAGGGTTTTGTATCTTTAGAGGATATTTTTGACCGGCATGACCGTTTCATCCAAAATCAGAAGATGTCAGGTGTTAATACTTTTGCTGAACATTTCCAAGTGAACATCGGCACCGAAGACAAACCTCGGTTTGTGAATCTAGGCAAGTGTTGTACTACAGAAGAAGCTAAGAAGTTTACCGCCTTGTTCAAAGAATACAAGGATGTATTTGCTTGGTCATATGAAGACTTGAAGGTCTTCACACACATAGAATTGTCACATACAATTCCTCTGAAGTCTAATGTTAAGCCTTTCAAGCAAAAACAGAGACATTACAATCCACGGATTCAAGATACTATCTACGCGGAAATTCAAAAGATGGTGGACGCAAAGATAATTTACCCAATCCATCACTCCACCTAGGTGTCTAACATTGTTCCTGTGCGCAAGAAGAACGGAGAAATCAGAATTTGCGTGGATTTCAAAAACTTGAATTTATCGTCCTTGAAGGACAATTACCCCTTACCGATCATGGAGCATACATTGCAGACAGTCACCATATCGGAGATGCTATCACTTCTTGATGGTTTTTCCGGTTACAATCAGATTGCAGTGGCAGAGGAAGGGCAGATCAAAACAGCTTTCACCACGCCGTGGGGAACGTTTGCTTATGAGAGGATGCCTTTCGGCCTTATCAATGTCGGTGCTACTTTTCAAAAAGCCATGGATTTGGCGTTTGGGGATCTTAAAAACAAAATAATAGTAGTTTATCTAGATGACTTAACCGTTTTCTCAGATAAACGAAGTGATCACTTTTTGCACCTCGCAAAAGTTTTCGAAAGATGCAGGCACCATAGAATTTCATTGAATCCTAAAAAGACCATCTTCGCAGTAACGGAGGGCAAGTTACTTGGCCACATCGTTTCCAAAGAGGGAACTAAAATTGACCCAAATCGGGTGGATTCAATCAAAAGCCTGTCTCTTCCTACAAGTAAGAAACAAGTGCATTCCTTCTTCGATAAAGTCAACTTTATCCGAAGGTTTGTACCAGATTTTTCGGAGCTGACGAAGGAAATCTCAGCCATGATGAAAAAGACGTCCAATTTCATATGGACAAAAGAAGGTAGACAAGCCTTCATCAAAATCAAGGAAGCTATTGCTACCGCACCAACGTTGGTTCGTCCTAACTTTCAGAAGGATTTCATCCTTTACTGTTATGCGTCGGAGCATACGTTGTCTGCAATATTGACTCAGAAGCTCAGTGAAGAAGGAGAATCTCCTATCGCATTCATGAGTACCAGTTTTAAAGATTGTGAATCGCGCTATTCTCAAATTGAGAAGAACGCGTATGTTGTCGTTAGAGCTATCAAAAATTTCAGGTTCTATATCTTGAATTCACATACTGCGGTGTTTGTCACCGATCTAGCAGTAAAAGGTGTGCTAACTCAACAGGAGATGGGCACGAAAAGAGGAAACTGGATCGCAAGAGTTCAAGAGTATGATCTGGAAATCAAACCAAGCTCGTTCGCGAGCAAGGTCTTTGTCAATTATTGGCGTATGATGGTGATGAAAAGAAGAAAAGCAATAGTGGAACTGAACCTGAACCAGAAGAAGACCTTCCTTTGGTCTTATTAGTTGATTCTGCGAAAGAATGGTACACAGCCTTGTGGTATTATTCAACTTATGGAGAATGTCCACGTCACATGGACAAACAACAGAAGAGAACATTAAAGCTGAAAGCACAGAACTTTGTGCTTGTCAATAACGTTCTGTACAAGCGTGGCGTTGATGGAACTTTCCTTTTATGTGTCGGCAGAGACCAACAACAGAGATTGTTGCATGCTTTTCATAATCAAGCATGCGGTGGTCACTTCTCATCAAGGGTTATTGCATTCAAGATCCTACGAGCACAGTTCTATTGGCCAACCATGTTTCATGACGCATATGAATGGGTGTATAGATGTTAGTCTTGTCAGCAGTTTGCTGGTAAAGTCAGATTGGCAGCTACTCCACTCAGGCCAGTTATCATTGATGCTCCATTTCAGCAATGGGGTATTGATTTCATAGGTCCCATCAACCCACATTCCAGCAAGGGGCATATTTATGTCCTTATAGCAACAAATTATTTTACAAAATGGGTTGAAGCGGTTCCTACCAAGCGAGCTACTTCAGAAGTTGTTTGTAACTTTTTAAAGGAAAACATCATTTCGCGCTTCGGAGTGCCTCGCAAAATTGTGGCTGACAATGCAACAAGTTTCTCGTCAGAGGAGATACTTAATTTTTGTTTTGATCACGGCATCACGCTATCACATTCATCAGATTATTACCCTCAGGGTAATGGACAAGCCGAGTCATCAAATAAGAACATAGTCACAATTGTGCGCAAGCTAGTTGACACAAATCAGAAAGCTTGGCATAGCAAAATATATGATGCTCTTTGGGCTGATAGAATCACTCCCAAACGAGCCATCGGCACTTCGCCTTTTATACTTTTGCATGGTACAAACGCAATGTTACCCATTACATTGGAGTTGTCCGCTTTGCAGTTGGCATCTACAGTGGATAATGAAGAATTCAAAGATCCGATCGAAAGGAGGATCTTGTACCTGATGAAACTAGAGGAAGAAAGGGTGGAGGTTGTTGATAGGATCACTCAGCATCAAGAGCGAGTGAAGAAGATTTTTGATAAGAAAGCTCATCCGCGAAACTTCGAAATCGGAGATCAAGTCCTATTATGGGACAAAAGACATGAACCTAAAGGAATGCATGGTAAATTTGATTCCTTATGGTTAGGACCCTTCCAAATACATGAATCAAGGGGAGAGAACACATACATTCTCTCACATCAAGATGGAAGGCTTCTCCCACTACCTTACAGTGGGCAATATCTCAAGCACTTCAACCCTCCGGGGGAGGAGTAATTTTTGTAAGTTTTATAAATACTTTTTATGCTTTATCGTAATGTCGTATTGTGTTTCCCCATTCAGTGATGTTTTGTCGTGTTTTAGGTGATTAAAATAGGTAGTCTTGTTGTAGGTGATTAGGAAAAGTCCAAGTGTATTAGGTGATTAGGAAAGAAAGTCCTGACTCCAATGCCCAATGTTAAAGTCACTAGTCTACGAAACACAAAGATTCCTGAATTCACCTATGCCGTAAGTATCTGACATGGTCACCAGACGGAGCCTAATGTTATACTCAAACCAAATTTTTTGCTTCATTAAGGCATTTTGCTTAAAATGGTCTAAACCTTGTAAAAGTGGGGTCAAAACTCAATTTTTGGGCAAATAAAGTATGGGCTTTTAGTCAGTGTGATGCTAGTAAGATACTGGCAAAATTTGAAAATTTTGAAAATTAGGGTTTCTGAAATCTATTTTTAGCCTGAAACCCTAAAAAATAGGAACTTGTCAGAATTGGCTGAAATTAATTTTGATTGGCTTATTTCACATCACGATCACAGTGGTGAAGTCAGTTTCAGTTAAAAGTCAGTTTCAGGCTGGTGGGTAGTTATAACTTTTTCAGGAGAAAAGTTAGGACCTCTAAGGTCATTAATGGCAGTTGGCCGGTACCAGGTGTTAATATCTAAGCCTGAAACTCAAAGAAGAACGCTGTACAATGAAAGATGTTGAAAATTATGCTTTTTCACGAAGGAGATTTTCAACGAGGTAAAATACTGGAAAATTGGCTAAGTCTGGATAGAAAAAGCGCTACTCTCAACTAGGGGCGCCCATCATTATGGAAGCTATATTCAACTTTTTGTGAGATTTTCTACCAGGATGATTTCTCCAGTTTCCTGATAGCTTCGCAATGAGCCAACCAGCCAGTCCAACGGAGGAGTAAAACGCCTGAAAACGGAAATTCAGTACAGAACGAGGGAAATGCAAAGTAGGTAACTTTGAAGAGAAAAAGCACCCTTGGAGGCCAGGGGCGCCCATCTTTTTGAAGATTCAGATGAAGTCTTTTGATCAAGTGACACCCAGGAAGTTTGTTTCCATTGTTGGTCCAGCTTCGCGATGCATCTGTCAGCAGGTGAATCTGAGTTGTCGAGTTGCCGCCATCAGTGGTCAAACTTGAGGTTTCAGACTGGATCAAAGATTGTTCAGAAAGGACAAAAGCGCCCCTGGCCTCCAAGGGCGCCCAAGGTTTTAAGACCTTTAATGAAATATGTTTGATGATTTCAGAGGTTCGTCTCGTTCATGTCAGTTCTAGCTTTTCGTTGCCTGTCTCAGCCGGGTCAGAAGATGTCTTGGCAATCCACAGCCGGAAGTTGAGTAATTTTTGTCAGTTATAGTATTGGATGACATTGGTTGGGAAAAGCGCCCCTAGAGGCCAAGGGCGCCCATGATTTAGGAAGGTTTAAAGATGTTTTTATACAAAGTGTTCATCAGGAGCCTTTGCTAAGAAATCAGTCTGCTCCACAGTGAGCCAGTCAGCATGTTCTGAAGTTTTGTCAAATACCGGGAAACGTCAAGTGAAATATGGTCAAGTTATCAGTGAAAATGGTGAAAACACCTGAAAATATTCTAACACTGAGGTCAAAAGCGCCCCTGGAGGCCAAGGGCGCCCATCTTTTTGAAGCCTCAGATGGTTGAATTTTGAATTGCCACCTCAAGGAATCTTCTTGTCAGATTTGGTCCTGCTCTTCATCGAGATTGTCAGCCTGCTAATCCGACGTGATAGTCAACCAGAATTTGTGATCAAACATAAGTTCCGTTTGAGGTTTTAGATTCTAAATTTTCAGAAAATGTCTAAGTAAGGAAGGATGCCTAAAGTCAAAGGTTGACTTTTTTAAATTCAAAAGTATAAGTGTGCATGAAGAGAGTTTTCAGTTTGCCAAATTTTGATCTTCAGTTAAACTCTTTTAACTTGATTTCTATTTTACCTATTTTTAGTCATAACTGGCTAAACTTAGTTTGCATGCACTAGTTAACTGAATCTTCAAGGTGGCGCCCTAACTTGGGTTGGTTCTACATCCAGTTAACTGAGTTTGAAGCCAAATATAGGCCATGCGTGAGTTTTGAAGCACCAATTGTACTTCAAGCGCCATTTCCAATGCTTGGCATGCATTTCACATGCCTTAGAAGATATTTTTCTATATATTTTGCTAATGGCGTCCATTATTCTTCATCAGAGTTAACAAGAAACATCTTTCTTGAGCATAAAATTGATCTGCAGGTGCTACAGGTGTCAGATTTCAGTATTCTTTGTAGCTACAGATTCAGATTGTTCAAGGGAAGATTATTTCAGACTTGGTTTCTATTTTGCATGCAAGTTTTATCAGTTCTACTTCAAGCATAGGCGAATTTTTACAGAAGAAGAGAGAAAACAAAAAAAAAAAAAAAAACTTCTATTCTTCTATCTTATTTTCTTCTATTCTTGTCCTAGGTTTTCTTCGCATGTCAAAGAAAACGACAGATTTTTCAGAAAAGCATCATCTGGGTTTGAGTATTTCAGCATCAACAACAATACCCATGTCTTAGATTATTTTGCGAAAATTGCCCCGTTGCCTTTTTTCTAAAAGCGCTGTGTTTTTTTCTAGAATTCTCTTTGCATGTGGGCCTAAATCACATTTTTTCGCAAATTTGTTGATCTGGGTGGTTTTAAGATTCATTTCTACACAAAACCCATGTTCCAGATTTTTGCGGGAAAAATTGCCCCCAGTACCCCTAACTGCCAGTTCAAATCTCAACCGAAAACCTTTTGCATGCAAGCCTAAATCCCATTTTTTCACAATTCTAACATTCTGGGTTGTATTAGAGTTTGATTCTACACAAAACCCATATCTTAGAATTTTTCCGAAAAAATTCACTTCCCCTTGACATTTTTAGCCTATCCCCGAGCTTTTCCAGTTTTTCCAAAGTGGTCCAAACATACCCGACTTTACAGTCAAAAGTCTAGTTTTTCAGAATGCAGTATAATCCCATAGACTATAAGGCCAAACAGGTCTTTCTTCATAACTTTCTAAAAACTACCGATACCGACTTAAGTCATGTTTTTCCCATCGTCAATCTGAACTCATTGGAGGGTATCAGCAGTACTAAAATCAAAAATCTTGAACGTTCAGGGATACTTGCAGCGGCGTCCATTCCTATCTCAGTCTTTGATCTTGAGTTCGTACTTGCTTGTGTTAAGCATTATGACTCATCTACCAGACAAATCAGATCGACAGATGGAAGGATTATTTGTAGCCTTAACCCAAGGGATGTAGAAAAATGTTTTTCTATTCCTCCACGTTCAGATCATTTCACTGTATCCATTTCAAATTGTGACAGAATATGGGAAGAGGACAAGGATAGATCACAGAAGAAAGTAGCTCAACGATGGTTGAAGGTTCAGAAAACCAACATGCCAAGGAAGATTGCACGTGGGGATTTCAAGGACGAGATTGCTATTTTGATAACTTTACTTAACCAGTTAGCAGGTTCTGAAGACGCAAGCGTTTTCCGAACATGGATGTTCTACCTCATCTCACGAGTTATTGATAAGAAAGAAACGTTTGACTGGGCCATGTTTATCAGCGAGTATCTTCACCAGCAGATTACAGAGTTCCTAAAGATTCGCGAATTTCATATGGTAACTTTTCTAGTTTATTTAGTTGCATTTCAAGGCAGCTTTAAATTATTAAAGACCGATGGAGTTCTGGGTGTTCAGCGAGTGCATGAATACTACCCTCAGTTGGAGTTTTTGAAAGTTGAACAGGACTTTACAGCAGTGAATGACCACTTTCTTATGAGGACAGTCAGAAATTTAGATAACGAGATGCATGTGAGAATTTCTACAGAGGCACAATCAGCAATGGAGAGTTGGGCAGATTGGTTTATCCAATTTCCTACTTTCACATATATTTGTGTATATGGATATACAGGAGAGCCTCTGATGCTACCGAGTTACCCATCGGATAAGGTTCTTTTCATGGAGTTCATGAGACAGGCACATGAGGTTCACACTTTTCTTCGCAATCGACATAAGCCAGCTTTCACCTTTCCGTTTGAGTTGGGTATTTACAAATGCAAAACAGCTGCCGATTGCAAGTTAATGGCACACGAGTTAGAGAAACTTCAGCTTGGGTGTTTTCCTCAGAAGCGTGCCTATGATCCGTTGGGTCATTATTCAGCAAGGTTGGAGCGGAATGTTTCACATTTGGCAGCGCTTGAGGACTTTTGGGTCAATTGTGAGGATGAATTTGAGGTGCGTCGTCGTCATTATTGTAGGCTTACTGTTCCACAGATTGCTGATTTCTTGTCAAAAGATGTGGAAGGTTTGTCTAATGATGATGGCGAGATACTTCTTCATTCATTCATTAGAGACCAAGTTGCTCGCCAGCCACGTCGCCAACCTGATTGGTATATTCCAGTGAGTACTTCAGTGAAAGACTTATCTAGGTCTGTTATCAAAACCACCATGTACTTCCTTGAGAGCAAGCGGAAGCGAAGGGTGATCCCAGTTACAGAGCCGCCAGCAGTGGTGATTTCTTCTTTACCTTCTACTTCTAGGGCTAAACCTCGAGTCAAGGTTACTATGACGCCGCCTGAAGGGGTTAAGATGGGGGTTAATTCAAAAGGAAAAAGCATCACCAAAAGGAAATAGGTTGAGAAGGAGCCAACACTTCCAGTTGTAGAGACAGTACCTCAAGAGCAAGCATTTCTAGTTACAGAGACAATACTTCCAGAGCCAGTTATTTCATCGGAACCAGTTATTCAGACTGAGGCCGGTTTGTCATCTCCAAGTTCACCTTTTTCAGCGCACTCATCTCCCATAGATATTGATTTGGAGCCTGAGACTCCAATACATGAGACCTTCATACCAGTGGATCCGCCAACGGCTGATACAGTAGAAACAGCTCCACCTCGAGAGGACAGTATTCCTTATTCATCTTGGCTCGAGAAGTCATTGGAGAGGGAGAGGCGTATGCCTTCATATAATCTTGATTTATCTGAGTTTAGTGAGCCCTATCAGAACAGGTTGAATAAGAGGGGCAGAAAGCAGATAAATATTGAGAAGAACCTTGAGGCAGAGATCGTCATAGAGGTTGCTACTCCTCCAGAAGGCAAATACTTGGATGAAGTTGATGGTGATTTTACCTTCGTCAAAACTAATCTGGGTAAGAATACTCGACACACCGACGTAAATCTATTCAGAGTCGTCGCGAGTAATCTAGAGGAATGCGTCATGAAGGATGGTGAGGATAAAGCAGCTCTCAAGGTTGAAATCAGGCAACTCCGCATGTATATTTCAAGTTTACTTCATGGCAGCGAGGGGCAAGCACCTTTACTTTCACAACTTCGAGAGACCGCTACAGAACAGCAGAGGATTCAACACTTGGCTAATCGAGGAAAGTTGTTGGATACCTGGATTGTAGATTTTATCATTGTTGGTCGACACCTCCTCATAGAGCTATATCAGTTGAGGGTTGACGCACATAGTCTTCGTCAAAGAATTCAGGAGCTCGAGATTTTGGCCGAGCGTAAGCCAAAGGACTTGATTCTGATATAACAGCTTGCAAGAATCTATGACGCCATTACAGCAGATGGAGATCAAAAGAAGGTCTTCACTTGGAGAGAGTTATATCTTTGCAGGGTGGAGACATATGACAAGATTTCTGCTAAGATGAGCATGATTCGGGAAAAGGTTGTTGCAGCTCTTCGTTTCATCAGCGAGTACATCACTCAGATCCCATGTCATTATTGGCATGAGGATGGTACATACGCCAAGTTAGAGGCAGTTCAAGCTGAGTTGGAAGAGTTAGTTCGTGATAACCTATGTGGAGGGCCAGAGGCGTCCAAGATGGAGGAGTTTACAATGCTGACTATCAGTTTCAAAAAGGTGACCACAGAGGTTAGAGATAGTCAGAGGGAGATCCGAGATGGAGTCAAAGAGTTAGACAAGCAGTTAATCATCATGGACAACGTCAGAGTGCCAGATGATGATACTATTGATAAATTCTTGGAGGAGATGATAAACTTGGAGTAGACTTTCAGTTAGACCATGCAGTTGAGGACAACGATGAGTCGTCAAAAGTAGTTAACTCGAGGCTTCTTTCTGAGTTAACTTGCTGTTATACATTGCATGCATGTCTTTCTTGGAAACATCTACATATACTTGGAGATTAGATTAGATTTTTCAGTTGACTGATGATAGCATTCCAGTTGACTTGCTTTCAATAAGGACGTGCATCTTGCACCTTGTCCATTTAGATTAGATGTTACAGTTAACTGATGATAGTTTCCCAGTTAACTGTATAGTTTCATTCAATTAGGGTTTAGGAATAAGATCTTGCATGCATTGCAAGACTGTAGTTGACTCAAGGTGATTTTAGGGTTGCCTACACCTTGAAGTCTATAAATAAGAGCATTCAGCTCATTTATAATTTAACCTTTGCTTGATAGCATAGATGTTGCGCCTCACTTGCCTGTAGTATTGCTATTATTGTATCTGTTCAAAGAGTAATTGCTGTTATAATAAATTGCTGCGCCTACCTTGCCTTCATATTACTGTTATGGTGTTTATTCAACTTTAGTTAAATGGGGTTGCTGGTTTGATCGTTATTGCATGCATGTCGCATCTATACAATCTAGTGTCCCAGTTGCTTACCTTTTGTTTTGTTTATTATAAGCCTATTCAGAAGAGCAAATAGTTGCACCTACCTTGCCTTCATGTTACGAAACTGTACTCAAAGCTTATTGTTTGATGTGTGTTATAGTAGGCCCATTCAGCCAAGCAAATAGTTGCGCCTACCTTGCCTTCATGTTGTGAAGCTATACCAGGTTTACCGTTCATTTGTTTGTTTTAATAAACTTCTTCCCGGATTAGCAAATAGTTGCACCTCCCTTGCCTTCATGTTGTGAGCCCGCACCTGGAGTTTATCGTACAAAACCATTCCCACTCCATTTCCTCATGCTCTGTTTCTTGAGGGAAGTGGATAGATTTTAAAGAAGTTAGCTTAGTTGTAGTTACATGATCTGTGAAACCAGAAAATAATTAACTGCAACGTTCTAGGTTTTCTTAACCTTGTGCCTCTACCAGCTGAGAACAAAAAGATAGGACATTAGTTTAGTTTTCTATTCCATGCATTCCAGCACAATGAGGGAGCTTCCCCTCCTAATTTGAAGAGCACTCATTGCGTAGTGTGCATAGCTGTACCTACAAACTCACACTCCAGAGGTGTTAGTTCTTACGCCAACAACATTATAAAGATGACTATTCATTGGAGATGGCTATCTGTATGTTAGGACTGGAGACAAATGTCTTGGAGGCATTTACTCATGATTGGTATTGTAATGTCCCTCTTCGAGTGATATTAATTTATGAAGAGAATTTTCTAATCTTTATTTCCTAGGATTAGAAATATACCAAAAATATAAGGGAATACGGGGATTATTAAGTGAATAATTAAATTAAGACTAAAAATATTAAAGTAGTAACTTTATTTAATTATTCATCTTTGAATATTGGTGCGACCACTAGGCGCTTCAACTTTGAGATTAATAAATCTAATATATGCTTAAGTCAATTAAGGGCGATTTGGTGAAGGATAAGATTTCTGGTTTTTCCGAATTAGAAACAATTTCAAATCAAGGATGTCGATTGCTTTTGTAAAAATAAGAATTGGCAACTTCAGATTTAATGAAGGAGATCAACTGCTTTTGTGAAGTTGGAATTTGGCAACCCCAGACCTATTAAAAGGCTCGACTTGTTGTGGAAACATATGCAGACATTGATTTGAAATTTTATCTATCTTCGGCGAACAATGAAGAGATTTCACTAGGACGCAAACCCTGTGTGGAATTCAGACGAAAACCCCAGTGCATTGAGTTAATTATCTTGTATCGACTAAGGCTGCATGTTGGATCATTGCATGGAGATTGTTGGAAGTGTTGAGATGTTTGGAGGCATAAGAAGTTGGTTTTAAGAGAGGCGTCCAGACAGTATTGCTGAATCGCTGCATGTAGAGGTGGAGACATGTCTTGATTCTCTAAGACCATTCATTGCTGAGATTTGCGTGGAGTTTGGAGGTGTGTTTCTGAAGTTGTTGGCGCTGGAGAACCTTCAAAATCGTGCTGCAAGCTTGTGAGAATTTCTCAAAGCAACATAAGATTCTTCTCTAATTCAGGCAAGTGCTGCTTCCAGGTTTTCTAAAGCTTATGTTCAAGTCGTTCCTTTCTACAACACTGCATATAAGAAATTGCTAGTCAAACTGATAATCAGTCATCAAGATTTAATTTCTATGTATGTACAAGGTTATTATATAAATCTGGGTTAGTCCCAAGTTGAATAAATTGTGGTAGATATTCTGGAAATCATTTTTGTTTACATGCATATTCATGAGATTGTGCGTCACACAACAAAAATTCTGAATACATTTGCAAAGCAAAAATCTCAATCAAACCAGTACTTTCACATACATCTTCATACTACCGGAAAAGATCATTTCAGTGGTATCAAACCTAGAATCCTGCTAGCCTACTAGGAATTCATCTTTGCATGTTAGTTTGGAAGATACCCAAAAGGTTGCATGTGCCTTTTGATGCATTTCACATCAATATTTCACTAGAAGTAGGTCAGTTCATCAAGGAGTGAATAATAACACAATTGAAGCTGAGATGGGTGAAAGAGAAGGTGAAAGCCCACCAAGAAATCTGAATGCACAATTGGATAATGTCCTAACCACATTTGCCCAACAGCAACAACAAATGCTACAATAGTTTCAAGATCATATGATCACAGCCATGGGTCAAATGAGATTGGATCGTGCTAGATCGAGCAGATCAACCAGTGGCCATGGTAGAAGTGATGTTGGTCACAGGAATCGTGAAAGAGCGGCCACTAATGCCATTAGGACAGCAAGCACAACATCTGATCGGCCTTTACGTACCACATTTGTGACAAGACAACCAAAAGTGGAGACCATCCCAGAGTTGGAAGAAGACACAGATATCACTGTTGATGTTATGGTGGCTCACCATGAATACAGAACACTTCCACCTGATGTGAGGCAAGCAATTAATCTAAACCTGTTTATGAATCAGCGCAGGGATAAAGCCAGAGCTAGGCAAGATAGAGGCCCCAGATGGCAAACCGGTCAAGGTAATCAACCCAAGGAATACAAGGAAGCATTAAATAAGATTCCTTTACTGGCCTTTGATGGAAGCGGGAAAATAAGTGTGAGATCATGGGTGCATAAGCTTGACACTTTCCTGTCCTTGAAACCTATAGAGGAAGAAAAGGCTATTCAATTCGCTACGATGCATCTAGAGGGAGTAGCATATGACTGGTGGCACCATGGGTTAGTTTCACAGGACCATGCCATGATACATTCATATGAGGAGTTTGTTGATAAATTGATTGCACACTTTGACCAAAAGGATATCGAGGTTTACTACAAGGACTTGGCTCAGTTGAAGCAGAGTGGACATGTTGAGACTTATATTAATGAATTCCAGAAGATAGCAGTCATGGTTCCTGATATGTCAAAGAGGCGTGTTACTATGTTGTTTGTTGAGGGTCTGAGTAACAGATTGAGGGGTTTAGTGAAGGCTCATAACCCTAGTTCACTACATGACGCCATTGGCCTAGCCCTCAATTTGGAGACTACACCTCCCTTCCAGCCACAGAAAAAGACCTCCAATGAATTACAGGCAAAACAAAAGGATTCCAATCAGCCCAAGCCTACGCAACATATGCTGGATTTTAAAACAAGGAATGAGCTACCTAGGAAGGGTTTATGTTTTACTTGCAAGGAACCGTGGGAATCAAATTACAGGTGCCTTGGAAAAGGCAACGTGCATTACATTGAGGTCTATTCCGATACTAATGAGGAGGTTCACACGAGTTCAAATAGTGATCATAAAAGGCAACCACACAATGATACCAACACATGAGATATAGCTCATTGTACTATGGCAGCACTATCAGGAGTTCCAAAGTATCATCCTTTCTGAGTGAGAGTTGTTAAGGGACAGCGGGTCACTTGTTTGATTGACAGTGGAGCTACTCAGAACTTCATAGACGAGGGATTGGTTGTGAGGAAGGGATTGCAGGCTGAGGAATTTTCAGGTTTTAGAGTTACGATGGCTGACAAGTTTAAAATGAGTTGCACTAGGAAGGTTCCTCAATTGAGTGTGCAGTTGAATGATTATGTGGTCACTGATGATTTTTATGCAATTGGAATTGGTGAATCGGATGTTGTTTTGGGCATTCAGTAGCTACAGTCACTAGGGAGGTATATACAAGATTTCCAACAAATGGAGCTAGAGTTCACAACGGATGCGAAAAAGATCGTATTGAGAGCTTTAGCAGATGGTGCTCCAAGTGTAGCAACAGCAAAGAGGATGGAGGCTCATTTTGTGGATGAGGAGGTAAATAACTTTATATGTTGCATGACATATTCACTTCCAATTATGACTAATTATACTTATGATGATTTAGAGAGCATGATAATCAGAGTAGCGCAATGGTCTTCTGCAAAGACTAAGGTATGTGATGGTGAGTTTTTTTATTACATGTTGAGGATTCACACTAATTTCCAAGAGAAATAAGGTGATGTTGTTTGCAGACTTCTTGCAGTGTAGTATTTTCGATAATAGAGTTTGCAGATTTTTGAGACTGATATGGGATCCTAGAAGTTGGGGTGGGGTATGCAGGTATCGATTGCTTGGAACAAGCAATCTCCAGGAAGGGAGGACTGTAATGTCCCTCTACGAGTGATATTAATTTATGAAGAGATTTTTCTAATCTTTATTTTTCGGGATTAGAAATATATCAAAATATAAGGGAATATAGGGATTATTAAGTGAATAATTAAATTAAGACTAAAAAAATTAAAGTCTAGTAAATTAATTTAATTATTCATCTTTGAATATTGGTGGGACCACTAGGCGCTTCAACTTTGAGATTAATAAATCTAATATTTGCTTAAGTCAATTAAGGGCGATCTCCTGAAGGATAAGATTTCTGATTTTTCTAAATTAGAAACAATTTCAAATCAAGGATGCCAACTGCTTTTGTAAAGATAAGAATTGGCAACTTCAGATTTATTGAAGGAGATTGACTGCTTTTGTGAAGTTGGAATTTGGCAACCCCAAACCTATTAAAAGGCTCGACTTGTTGTGGAAACGTCTGCAAAAATTGATTTGAAATTTTGTCTATCTTTGGCGAACAATGAAGAGCTTTCACCAGGACGCAAATCCTGTGTGGAATTGGGACAAACCCCAGTGCATTGAGTTAATTATCTTGTATCGACTGAGGCCACATGTTGGATCATTGTGTGGAGATTGCTAGAAGTGTTGAGACATTAAGAGGCATAACAAGATGGTTTTAGGAGAGTCGTCCAGACAGTATTGTTGAATCGCTGCATGTAGAGGTGTAGACGTGTCTTGATTCTCTAAGACCATTCATTGGTAAGATTTGTGTGGAGTTTGGAGGTGTGTTTTTGAAGTTGTTGGCGTTGGAAAACCTTCAAAAATCGTGCTGCAAGCTTGTGAGAATTTCTGAAAGCAATATTAGATTGTTCTTTAATTTAGACCAGCACTACTTTCAAGTTTTCTAAAGCTTAAGTTCTATTAGTTTTATGATCAAAAATGCAATAAGAAGAAAAGTCAACACATGAAACAATGAACACAGTGATTAACCTAGGAAAGCCCTCATACTCGAGGGAGAAAAAAACCCAGCAACAATATTCTCTTATATATTAGAAGATAAGTGCAAAAAACTACATACAAAATCAGGCCCTAGAATAGGCCAAGTCTCATACAATGAGAAATAGCACTTCTCCTTGAAGTGAACCTTAAATGCACTAATGATAACACTTCTTCAAAGTTTGATCTGCTGCTAGGAGGCGAACTATTGTTGAAGATATTCAAATTGGAGTGAATTGATTTCTTGATCAAATGAGAGGACTTCGTCCTCTTTATATACAAAGTTGGGCGACCTCCTCTCTAGGTCGGCCCTTAGAAAAATATAATTTATTTATGAAGCAAAGGCCGACTTGCCTTTAATTAAGAGAAAATAACTCCTAAAGCTATAAAACACTAACACTCCCTCTTAGCTAGGGAGGTATTTTCCAGATATCCTCATCATGGAGTCTCTCAACATGACACCCACAATGGCTACACCCATTTGTGGAAAACCACATCTCAATCTCAAAGATGTACAAAAGTTCATCATGGAGTCTCTCAACATAATGTCCACAATGGCTACACCCATTTGTAGAAAACACATCTCAGTCTCAGAGATGTACAAGGGTTCATCACGGAGTCTCTCAACGTGATGTTGTCATGGAGTCTCTCCACATGACATCCACAATGGCTACTCCTATGTGTGGAAAGAAATACATCTCAGTCTCAGAGATGTACAAGGGTTCATCACGGAGTCTCTCAACGTGATGTCATCATGGAGTCTCTCCACATGACGTCCACAATGGCTACTCCTATGTGTGGAAAGAAACACATCTCAGTCTCAGAGATGTACAAGGGTTCATCACAGAGTCTCTCAACGTGATGTCGTCATGGAGTCTCTCCACATGACGTCCACAATGGCTACTCCTAAGTGTGGAAAGAAACACATCTCGGTCTCAGAGATGTACAAGGGTTCATCACAGAGTCTCTCAACGTGATGTCGTCATGGAGTCTCTCAACATGACTTCCACAATGGCTACTCCCATGTGTGGAAAGAAACACTTCTCAGTCTCAGAGATGAACAAGGGCTTGCACCTCATATCTCTCCTTCTCAAAGAAATATACACTACAAGGGCTTTCACCTCATATTTCTTTGTTTCAGACAAATATACACTACAAGGGCTTTCACCTCATATTTCTCTGTCTCAAAGAAATATACACTACAAGAAATCTTCATCATGTTGTGACTCCCTCTAGAGCTCCAAGTACCTGCATCAACCTCCTAACCTCCTCGTCCAAGATTGCCTACAATGCTTGCCTTAGAGGAACGGTTTCCAACGCACACCTCCAGCACTACTGACTTGCAAGAGTCCAGGACTGTCCTCCTCAACCTCATCCCAGATTAGCCTATTCTGAATAGGTTTGCAGTGCTACCAAGTCAAAATAAGGTTGACTGCCTTGTGCAATTACATTCTCTACAACTGAAGAAGCCTTCCAAAGACTTGACCTTGCAACACTGCAACCCACTTAGCTGGCACCTTTACTTCTTCTCAGTGAGTCACTTTAGTTCCTCGAGTCATAGGACACAGAGCTCCCTTTCCTGAACACAAAACTCCCTCTAGATCCCTGCCTCAATACAAAGATTGCAAATATCCTCAGGAAGTGAACTCCCCTCCATTGACAAATCTCAAAATCTTAATCCTCTTCCCAGCAAGATCTCAACTCATGCCTAGAATTCTTGGAATTTAACTCCCTCTGAATGGCAGAAGAGTAATCGAGGGATGAATCCATATCCATTTGCTACTTGATGCATCCTGCATTTTTAAGAGATTAATAATAGTTCATAAAATCAAACTACCCCGAAGAGGAATATACAGACCAATGCTAGTAGCATACATGATTCATTATTCCCAATGTTATTGCATGAATTATTATTGACTCCATGATTATTTAAATTCATGATCATTATTTAAAGGTACAAACATAAAATACTTAACTCTTTATTGTTGATTAATTCAACGATGCCTTTTCAGATTTCGATCTCCATATCTTTCCCTACTATCAGCACCACGGTCTCTTTCACCATATCGACCACCACTATAACGATCCCCTCCAAGACGATCTCCACAACCCGTACTAGCATGCAGGGATAGCGTGAAGAAAAATGAAAAAGATGGGAGTTGGACACTATGTGTTAGTTGGTGATCATTAAGCATGCATCATAGCCTTACTGCCAACACCCAAGCTGCCATCACCCAGGCAATTTGAAGCCAAACCAACAGTACCACCCAACTCACCACCAACGTGATCCACCATTGATGTTGTGTTATCCGAAGTGCTACCTCTGTCCAACTCCTTCAAAAGACTGAACAAGCTTCAGTTCTCCACCTGTATTTTATACCGCTTCTTCCCTTGATTGAATAATCGCCCAGATTTCCAAATGCTCGATGGCTATCAAGAGTATTCTAACTACAACCAACTGGAGCAGCAATCTGTACAGATTTCGTTCACAAGCATCATTTGACTCTGTTGCTCAAATAAACTTCACCAGTTGCTTTCCCATCCACGTGGCGGATGAATGTTTGACCCTCTTCTCCAATCAGATCTGAAACTCTTTACAATTCTGCTCAAGAATTTCTACTCATAGGTCTACAGGTATTTCCCTTTAAGGTCTGCATAAAATGTCCTT
The DNA here is from genome assembly GCA_007115665.2 of Sequoiadendron giganteum. NCBI lineage: Eukaryota > Viridiplantae > Streptophyta > Pinopsida > Cupressales > Cupressaceae > Sequoiadendron > Sequoiadendron giganteum. The sequence continues at coordinate 626,196,247 of CM021106.1, read as the reverse complement.
CAATTCTGCAATAGATAGCCTTTAAATCTGGAACAACTCGCCCTTGAAGATCTGCACTTAAGTCTACCACAATTCACCTTTTAGGTCTGCAATCATTCGCCTCAAGGTCTGCTCTTAAATCTGCTAGAAATCGCCCTTTAGGTCTTCAAAAATTCGCCTTCAAGACTGCTCTTAAAAACACCTTATATTTGTTTCTAAAGTATGCTCCAAATCTGCTATTGACGGAATGATATTTAATGAAGAATGCTTAGACAAATCTGATCAGATCTTTTCTAAACCCGCTCTGATACCATGTTAGTTTTATGATCAGAAATGCAATAAGCAGAAAACTCAACACATGAAACAATGAACACAGTGATTACCCTAGGGAAACCATCCTACTCGAGAGAGAGATAAAACCCAGCAACAATATTCTCTTATATATTATAAGAAAAGTGCAAAAAACTACATACAAAATCAGGCCCTAGAATAGGCTGAGTCTCATACAATGAGAAATAGCACTTCTACTTGAAGCGAGCCTTAAATGCACTAATGATAACACTTCTTCAAAGTCTGATCTGCTGCTAGGAGGCGAACTGCTGCTGAAGATATTCAAATTGGAGTGAATCGATTTCTTGATCAAATGACAGGACTTCATCCTCTTTATATACAAAGTTGTGCGGCCTCCTCTCTAGGTCGGCCCTTAGAAAAATATAATTTATTTATGAAGCAAAGGCCGACCTACCTTTAATTAAGAGAAAATAGCTCCCGAAGCTATAAAACACTAACATGTTCAAGTCGTTAATTTCTACAACACTACATATAAGAAATTGCTAGGCAAAGTGATAATCGGTCATTAGGATTTAATTTATATGCATGTACAAGGTTGTTATGTAAATCTGGGTTAGTCCCAAGCTGAATAACCTATGGTAGATATTCTGGAAATCATTTTTGTTTACATGCATGTTCATGAGATTGTGCGTCATACAACAAAAAATTTGAATACATTTGCAAAGCAAAAATCTCAATCAAACCAGTACTTGCACATACATCTTCATACTACCGGAAAAGATCATTTCAAGTATACACATGTGAGCATTGAGCTTTAGTGGTGTGAACCAAGGTGAGATGAGCATGAGTTTCTTGTGCATTCATTATTGATGGGTGGTTGTCCTGCATTGATGAGTTTAGAGTTTTCAGGATATCAAAAAGTTAATGATGATCCTACGATGAGATACATCTATGTTCTCACTTGTAGTATGGGTCCTAGATTGATGTGGGATCTAGGAATTTGTTTGACAGATGAAGTGCTTCACAGGTGGTTGTGCCATGACAAGATTATTACAATGTGGGATCCAGGAATTTGTTTAATGGATGGAGTGCTTCACAGGTTGTTGCATCAGGACAAGGGGACTAATGATAGTTATATCATAATAACGCAACAGATTGGCAAAGCAATGTTTTTGAGGTTTGTTTGGGATCCGGGTATTGCCATGGCTATTTCGATTGCTTGGGACAAGGAATCTCCAGGAAGGAAGGATTGTGATGTCCCCGTCTAAAGCCTAGACAACATCTGACATAATTAATTAAATATTTAATAGTCTTTCTTTACTCTTTTCATTATTTAATTATATTATTAAATAATATATTTTTAGTAAAGGACTAATAATAATTCACTTTATGAAACCGAAAGTTGGCAATTAAAAGGTTGATCGGGAAATGGAATAGGCATCACGGAATATTGAATAATGTATGGTTTTTTAATTGAAGAATCTTAGAACAAAAACTATTAGACTTCGAGAGTCAATCTCGGAAGAAAACCCGATTTGGCCATTTGCAGTGATCTACTATATTTCTAAATGTTTACATAGATTGAGATCTTCATTATAGGCATCGCTTCTCTATATAGTCACAGGAAGACAAGGATCACAGGAGAATCAGGGCATTATAATCAACACAATTAAATATTGAGCAATTTAATTATATATCTTGCCAGTAATCGACGGTCTTCAATATTTTATATTGTCAGATTTAATTCATATCCAGTTTGCAACTATTGGCGCTGGCATAATATTCACTATGCTTGATTATTGGTGCTATTGTATATTTATATGTAGGTTGGAGAACAATCACGGGTATGGAGTTTGCTCATGTCATAAATAAACTTCTATATGTTATGCTTTAATTTTGAACTACATGTATTAAATGTTTATCTTGGCACATAGCAGACCAGTCATATGATTATTTTGTTGTTAGCAATTCATACCATAATAATACCATATTCTAAGCCAATGTCTTAATATTGTATTAGAGTGCTATGTTTTGAAATAATAGCATTCATTGTAAATTCTAGAACATGTTATTCTTCCTGAAACTGCAATTTTAGTTGTTGTTGTGAACCCAGCTGTTGGTGTTTGAATACATATGCATTGGTATTATGTCAATTCGTTTGAAGTTATCATATTCTGCACCAACGAGATTATTTACTCTGCATATACAAAAAGGTAATCATTTCAGTCCAAAAGGTTAAATTGTTGATGTTATAGCAGCTTAGGGCTGCACTTCCTTTGCACGAATTACAACAAGAGAGCATGAATTAAATGAATAGCCATTCAGCTATTTAATTCATGATTATAACATTTAATAAATTCAGGAGGGCCGACCCTGTATGATTCGCTTGCCTTGTTCATCACTTGGGCCGACTTTATTTATAATTGTTATTTATTATATTACTTGAGAAGGCCGACCTACCTTGAAGACGCGCCTCTCTTGTATATATATACAAGGTCTTCTCTTGTCATTGTAATCAATCAAGTTCATTAAGAACATTCGCATTCATAGAAGGAGGTCGCACTTTAGCAGCAGATCATTATTGTGAAGCAGCAGATCATACTGCAGCAGCAGACCGATTTCAAGGAAGAACATATTCATTTGTATCTTTTGCGTCTAGGAGAGGTGCGACTGTTATTGTATCATATTCGGCCATTGCTGGGCCTATGTTGTAAAGCAGACTTCTGCTCTTGTTCCTACAATATATAAGTGAATCATTGCTGGGTTTTTCTCCCTCAGGAGGAGGGTTTTCCCAAGGTATCTGATTGTGTTCTCTCTCTCATGTGTTGCATTTTTTATTACTTTCATTTCTATATGTCTGATCGGTTAAACAACAACATGGTATCAGAGCGGGTTCATCTTGGGAATCTCATATACAACGAACTCGTGGGTGCAGTTCTATCGGGTACATGAAGGTTATATTTATTGATTTTTGGGCAAGTTCTGTAAAATGTCCATTGGCACGGGAGATGGATTTGGCATGTGAAGAATTGATAGACTTGGCCGGTTATGTTGCCCATTATCATCGGAATCCATCATTGCCATTAACGCTGGATAATCATTTCATCGTATCCTCTTTTCTGGACGGGAACAATACAATGCGGGTGATATGGAAGGAGGACATCTTATGTTATTATGGCTAGGCGTTGTTGCATATAAGATAGCAATTGAATGCTATTGGTGTTGAACTTGAAACATTCATAGGAATCAAGTAGATGACCTTGTATCTGGTCGATATCAAAGCAAAGGATCATAAGGCGAATTTGGAACATTATTGTCTTGTGTGGCAATCATATACAGATCGGAATTTCATATACAGTGGGCTAAGCGATGGAGAACATTTATTTTCGTTGAGGAGGCATAGAAATGATATCATTCAAACTTGTGGAAGCAAAAGACCCGATATTAGGTGTTTAGTTTGACAGGAACGGGAAGAGGCACAGAAGATACAATCCCATTTACTGAGCCGAACCTTTCCTGATTGGTGTTGTGTATACACATTGGCGTTTTCTTCTTCTGTCATTGGCACGGGAGCATATGTGTGACCAATGAACTAGTCTTGTGCGGAGGTAATTGTTGGCGTGAATCAACGGGTCTAGCTAAACATATTGTTATCTTGTAGTTGGAGTCTATATGTCGTTTGTGTTGAAGGCATATCAGGTGGTCATATGTTAATGTGGCAGAGGCAATCTTGAATATATATTTCCACCAACATTATTATTGGCTCTTCATACTGGCGCTGTCTTTGGCATCTCTTGTGCATCGATACTGCTACCTGTACATTTCTTGTGCATCGTAATTGCTACCTATCCATTGAATTCTGAAGAATATGTTGTGATGGGGTGGTATTTGATATCGAGCTTTCTTATTTATTGTTGGATGAGTCCTTGATCATCGGTTGGAGATAGATAGCATATGGAAATCAATATTCAATGTTGCTGCTTGTAATGTTATTCTGGGCGCTGGAGTAGTCATTGGTAGAGATCGTGTAACCTATCAGAACGGTTATTAATTCATACTCTAACATTGAGATATCCTGAGCATCAAGCAATCTGCATCTGGAAAGAGTGGATATCAAAGTCATACCGAATGAAGAAATGATCAAGCTTGGAGTCATAGCTTGCAATCATTGGACTATATTGATAGTTGGAGATATCTCTTGAAGTCAATGTACCTTTCAGGTCGTCTTTGTATTCAAACTATGAAGGGTATAGATTGATCTAAGCTCAAGTACAATGTATCACACTATGTCCAGCATTTGGACCTATCAGAATAGTTAAAAAGATAAGTATTCTTTGGTTGCTGAGTTATATCATTTATTTATTCTTTGGATCTTGTAATTAAGAGAGATAGTAGATTCTCTTGAATTGTGTTGTGTTCACTAGCATAAGATCTTTGAAACAAAAAAAAAATCATGATATAACTTGTACGATTCTAATCTTGATATTTCTTTGGATAATTATGGACTGTTAGTAATCTCTATCTAAAATGCTTCCTGGATAGGTTTAGGGGGAAGAAGATGATAAGAGATTACTTAGTGATGAAAAGCTTGAGGCATCTTATGAAGAAGTCATGTCAACCAACTTGAGGCATCTTATGAAGAAGTCATGTCAACCAAAGAAATGATCAAAAGGGAGTAAACACTAGAGGGACTGAGTTGGTGGCTAGAGGGAGTACATCTCCAGAAGTCTTCTTTGCAATCTTTGAAGTCGGGATCAACGGGGAGTTCTATGACTCACTGAGAAGAAGTGGTTGATGCAAGAGATTGAAGATTTAGAGGGAGCCTAGTGAATCTAAAGAAGATGGTTGTGCTGTTTTAGTTGAGGCCTGCGATGATATCCTAGTTCAATAGGAAGCAGTCTTCTGTGGGATTGAGTACAGCAAAGACTGAGTACATTACAAATTGTGTGAAAGCCTGTGGCTTCGAAAGTTCCTTGCAGGATTGGTTGAACAAGTATTGAAGCCAACTGTCATCCTTTGTGTTAACCAAAGCTTTGAGAAGCTTTCTGTTCTTCATGGGTTTCATGACAAAACTAAGCATACCACTATATCAGAGATATGGTATTGAGGAAAGATATTCGTTGAGACATATCAGCACTGATGAGCAGATAGCAGTCATTCTCATCAAGCATTTTTTTGGGATAATGGTTGTGTACCTTCGTGACAAGCTTGATATGGTGGAGAATGAAGTCCTAGCTAAGAGAGAGTCTCAGTATCAGTGTTCCTTTGTTTAATGAGTTCTTCTTTGAGAGAAGTTCGAGGTGAAATCCCTTGATAATGCATTTCTCTATTGAGAGAGATTTGAGGTGTAAGCCCTTGAATAATGCATTTCTCTATTGAGAGAGATTTGAGGTGTAAGCCCTTGATGGTGCATTTCTCTTTTGAGATTTGAGGTGAAAGCCCTTGTTTCCACCCTCTGGGAGAGCCATGGTGGATGTCATGTGTGTGACTCCATGACAGCATCACGTGATGGAATCCGTGATGATTTTTGATAATGCATTTCTCTTTGAGATTTGAGGTGAAAGCCCTTGTTTCCACCCTCTGGGAGAGCCATGGTGGATGTCATGTGTGTGACTCCATGACAGCATCACGTGAGGGAATCCGTGATGATTTACTTGTGCTTGTGTGTCACCCTCTGGAGGAGCCATGGTGAAAGTCACATTGAAGTGACAACATCACATTAAGTGATGAGCACTTGTTCATACCATCTATGGAGGTAGCCATGATGGTTGATATCACGATGAGGTGATATTCTATTTGTTTTCATTCTGATATGATGTATCTTGTGCAGGTGGAAGTTCATCCCTAGCTGAGAGGGAGTGTTGATGTTATAGCAGCTTAGGGCTGCACTTCCTTTGCACAAATTACAAGAAGAAAGCATGAATTAAATGAATAGCCATTCGGCTATTTAATTCATGACTATAACAATTAATAAATTCAGGAGGGCCGACCCTATATGATTCGCTTGCCTTGTTCATCACTTGGGCCGACTTTATTTATAATTGTTATTTATTATATTACTTGAGAAGGCCGACCTACCTTGAAGAGGCGCCTCTCTTGTATATATATACAAGGTCTTCTCTTGTCATTGTAATCAATCAAGTTCATTAAAAAGATTCGCATTCATAGAAGGAGGTTGCACTTTAGCAGCAGATCATTTGACTGTTTTTTGCATTTTGGACCATATATTACAAGCTAGAAATTTATTAGACCGTATCATTTGACTTGCTATATTTTTATATAATCGTAAATATGACACTTAAAATTATTATTAAACCGTAAAAATTTATGGTAGTAGATATATATATATATATATATATACACACAATGTTTACGATAAAAATATAAATTAGTTTAGAATTGGAATAATTCTTTCTAATTTCACTTTATATTAATATATATGATTTATTATAAATATATTTATTAATTCAAAATTTGTTCAAAATAGAATTTTTCAAATTAAATATAGTTCTTTCTAATTTTTTAAATATTTTTAACAATAAATTTAAGATTTTAACATTTTTACTAATAGTTATCATTGTTTATATTAATATATATGATTTATAATATTTATTATAAAAATATATATTAATACAAAATCTTTTCAAAATAGAATATAATTGTTTTTTAACTTTTTGAATATTTTAACAATATTTATTTTCTATATGAATTTAGAAACTTCTTGTGAATTGTAAAGTAAATTTAAGATTTTTACATTTATTTCTAATTATCAATATTTTCTAATTTTACATTTTTAATATATATAGGATATCATATGAATAACATAACACAAATTTTCATTGTTTTTTCAATAGTATGTTATGTTTAGAGCATTTTGTTTACAGTGATTAGTGATTCAAGCTTAACATTTTGTTTACAATGATTAGTGATTCCAGCTTTGATTTTTTTCAAGATAATACAACTTTTGTGTTTATTGGTGAACATGTTGAAATTTCATTTGGCTTTTACAGATAATTTATGTTTTTAGATAGATAGATTTAAGGATTAAACTATTAAAAAAATTCAAGAGCTTTGATTTTTTTCAACATAATACATCATTTGTGTTTTATTGGTGAGCATGTTGAAAGTTTAGATAATGAGTTGAATAAGGATTAAATTATTTTTAATTTTATATAATTATTTCTGAATAGATTTGAAACTGATATTTAAATTTTTTTGACAGTTGCATTTTTTCATAAAACGTAAAGTGACAGGCATTTAAATGAACAAACCGTCAAAAAAAAATTATATGACAGGTAGGGGTGGCCGTCAAATTCCAGGCCTGATCCAGGCGCCTCCAGTCAAGAAGGGCGCCCATACTCCCATGCCTTAGAAATTTTTTGTGTCCTACAACTAAGGTCAAGACAAGCACGTCAAACGAGGTAAGAAAGTTGAAAAGTTCATAAATTTTTCTAACTCTGCCAGCCATGGGTGCCCTTGAAGGAGAAAGGCGCCCAGCTTTTCAAGAGGTTAAAATTCAGAATTAGGGTTTCTGCTTCTAGGTCAACGTTGCTCAAAATCTTCCCGGCTCCACAACGAATCAATTAGCACGAACAACCGGTCGACCAGAATCTCAGATCAAACAGAGGTCACGGAGAGAGGTGTTTCAGAACTCTAAAGTTTGAATATCATCAAAATGGCTAAGTCTGGAAGAAATGGGCGCCCTTGAAGGAGAAGGGCGCCCAAGCTTTTGAAGTGTTAAATGATGAAATTTGCAGAAGGTACCTCCAACATAACTTTGTCAAACTGGGTCAAACTTTCCAATGCATTCATCATCTCGTCCGAAGGAGTTGGCAGCCATCAAATGTCGCAAGCCGAACAGAAGAGAAAAAGTGAACGAAATGACAAACGTCAAAAGCAACAGTGAAAAACTCAGAATAAAAACTCTCTGGAAGAGATGGGCGCCCCTAAAGGAGAAGGGCGCCTAGGCTTTTGGCCTGCCAGATGTCAGTTTTCGAAGACGAGGTATCTAGAAGACCCCTTCCAGAATCTTCATAGCTATCCAGTGGACCTGACAGCCAGTCAATCTGACAAGTACAACGCCGGATACCATGAATTCATCTGAAGGTCAGAAGACAAGCATAAATTTGAAGATCATGAAAATGGCTAACATTGGAGAAAGTGGGCACCCCTGGAGGAGACAGGCACCTGACTTTTTGAAGGGTCAAACGAAGTTTTCATCATAAATCTCCCCCAAACAAACTTTGTCAGATTCGATCAAGCTCTGCGATGAGACATTCAGCTTGTTCATCGAATCAATCTAGAGGCCAGAAGTCCGAATCAAACTAGGGTTGAAAATTGAGTTAAAGTTGAAAATGACGAAAAAATGGTTAAGTCTGAGTGATATAGTCGCCTCCAACCAAGAAGGGTGCCCAACTTCCAATGCCTTAGTCAAATTTTTGAAAATTTCAAAAATTGAAGATGAAGACTTTTGAAAATAGATAGCATCGGTCAAACAAACCTAATGATTGATCGTTGTTTAGTAAGAGATAAGAGTGTTAAATAAAGGGACACGTCCAATGAGCCGATGTGTCTCCACTTTGTGGAGACACATCGGCTCATGGGAGGTGTCTACCACATTTGATATTTATATCAACTCTTTCCTCATTTGGGAAACATGGAAATCAATAGATGTTTACCTGTGAGGATCGACACATAAGGAAAGAAGAAACTAATCTTTGAATTAACATGGTATCAGAGCAAGGTTTGGAAAGATTCGATTAAATTCATGATCTCCGGGTATGTGAGGAATGAGAGAACTGAGGATGCGTGCAGTCTGTTTGATCTAAATGCCTGAACGAAATACAATTTCTTGGACGTCGAATCCGAGTTGGTCCTCCGGCCCTTGCACTGCATGTGCGCACAGAATATTCTTGGTTACACTACAGTCCATTTGAAACTCGACCTCGATTGGCTTGGTGCACCCCATTTCTGGTGTGACTTGGTGCACTCCTTATTAGGGGAGCGTCTTACGGACTGTTCCTAAATCCATTCTGGAACGGACAACCAACTCCGAGAATGTCGTTTCACGCAGGACATCGGATTCCTATGCCAAGTAAGGGACAATGACGAAATCACCACATAACAATCCAGTAACCTGCGCATCCATTCCAACTCCGAGAATGACATAGAATGCCTTCCCGAGATGTGGTTTCCTGCAGTTCACTGTCATTGCGATCGATTCCTATCAAGCGTGGCACCAAGTGCAAGGGAAGCGAGTAGGTTGCACTCTTGTAAGGAATGGCACGGTTGTGCCTAGGACCAGTAGCGTTGGTTAGACTTCTGAGAGAGCTCGCCACTCTCTAATTTAGCGCGGTACATACATGACTTACCCCATTCGGCCTGAGGGATCTCGCAAAGCTCAACGATCCACCTACATGCTTGCCCAGGAATGTAGAACGGGTTCTTGGTTGAGGAATAGAACCAGTTGTTGGTCGGCTGAGGGGGGATGGCGCGCTCTCTGTCTAAAGCGACATTGTTCCTGTCAGACGCGCACAGGAGACCACTGATGGTGCGGGTGGCGAGAGCCAAAGGCTACACAGCCACCTGCATGAGATTTGGAGATCGTGATTTCGGGTTTGATCATGAGAGTATGAAGCAGTTCATAAACTCTCGAGTGGTGTCAGGAGATTATTCCGAGATCTATCCACAAGTCTCTCAAATGGGCGTCAGATGTAGCAATCTGTGTTGATCATTGGAGTCGTCAACCTACTTATAGTGTAAAATATTGATCTATTTTACTGATGTCGTCTTCTAATGTATGCAGGAGTGACGCAAACAGGAACGGTGTATATGCAGGGGGGGGCTGCAAATCATCCAAATTCCTTATTTTTGGTCAGTCGCCATATCCAGTGCGAACTCCTCATCCTGAATGCAGCACATGATCTCTGTGTATCGACGTCTATTCCAATATTCATACAACTTATTGATATTTTATCATGTGTTGTATACGGATGGATTGAGTGTTCTTTGCGTTCAGAGCTCTCACATACAGGGGGGCCTTGAGCGCATCTTCAAAGTCACCTGTCATTTCATGAGTCAATTCAGGAGTGTCTACAGGATGTAATTCTACCCAGATGAGAATAATTTCCTGTAGCCTGGGCGTATCTTCATCACTCCTGTATCATCGTGCTTGGTGACTCCCGGATCCTTGATGAGTATGAAGGAATAATGTTCATTGCTCTAAACATTCTTTCCGTCTTAAGGCATTCTGTGATTGGTATTTTCTTGTGGTACCTTTTGAACCAGTGGGAGAGATTTCGTGCCTCCTTCAATTGAGCAAGATCTTGTGAAAGCCAAGTGCAAACCTGAAAAGTGTTAAGTTTAGCACTCTCAAGGAGTAAAAGATGGAAGAAACAGATAATTCAGAATATTTAAAGAGATAAGTATTTTGTTTGCTTTGGTTGTATTCACCCTTCTAGGCTAAAATTCAGTTTGCTGAGTTGTGCAAATCCAATTTCATTTGCTTGGATTATGTGTGGTGTTCACTGGGATAAGATTCTTTAGAATTAAGAAATACTCATTGCAAGTTGTTCATACTAATTTCTGAGTGTGACTCTTATGACTAATTTTCTATATGCATTATCTGTGATAGAACCTCGAGTCTTTGAGAAGTTTGGTTCTATATGCTGACTACGTAATGAAATCTGTGTAGATTGTCTTTTGTTATACTAAGATTAGCTCTTCCGAGAAAATGTAAGAAATACATGTCTAAAATCAACAAAGATGAGTGATTAATTATCTAGGGTTACTAAGGAGATTCTGATATCAATGAGATAAGTATTGCATGATTGATGAATTGTTATGTAGATATTGATTCATGCTATAACATTGAGATAGTCAATCATGTATGCTTCTAGCAATTGTATTTTTGTTTGAGATAGTTGAGTTTCATGAACTGTTAGTAATCTCTTCTTAATGCTTTTAGGACGGATAAAGAAGTGTAAGAGATCGCTTCCAAGAAGAGCTTGATGCATCATGTAGGTTGAAAAATGGAGACACTACTTGCAACCATGAGATTGTGTGAATGGCTGAACACATCTTTTTGAGGAAGAATTAACCTTCAGAGGGAGCTCTATGTCTTGCTGAGAACAAGTAAGGGTTGTAATGTTGCAAGGCCAGATGCTAAATCCTTGAAGTACCTCTTCAGCAGTTGAGATCAGAATTGCTCATGTCAGTCAACCTGGATTTAACATTGGTAGCTCCGCAAACCTATTCATAATAGAATGATCTGGGATGAGGTTGAAGAGAACAGCCCTAAATCTCTACAAAGGTGTGAGTTGGAAACCATTTCTCTAAAGCAAGTATTGCAAGTGATTTTGACGAGGAGGTCAGGAGGTCGATGCAAGTACTTGGAGCTTCAGAGGGAGTCACATCATCACTTGTTGTAATGCATAATTCTCTAAGATGGAGAGATATGAGGTGAAAGCCCTTGTTTATCTCTGAGACTAAGATGAGGCATCATGTTGAGAGACTCCATGACGACATCACGTTGAGAGACTCCATGACAAAATATGCAAATTAAAGAAAGCCCTATATGGACTTAAACAGGTCCCCAGAGCCTGGTATGAAAGAATCGATAGCCATCATTTGGACTAGGATTTTCCAAGAATGATGCAGATCCAAATCTCTATTTTAAAGTAATTAAAGGTGATATGTTAATACTAGTTTTATATGTTGATGACTTGCTAATAACAGGAGAAGATCACCTTATTACTCAATTGAAGAAAGACCCAGCTTCAGAGGGAGTCACATCATCACTTGTTGTAATGCATAATTCTCTAAGATGGAGAGATATGAGGTGAAAGCCCTTGTTTATCTTTGAGACTAAGATGAGGCATCATGTTGAGAGACTCCATGACGACATCACGTTGAGAGACTCCATGACAAAATATGCAAATTAAAGAAAGCCCTATATGGACTTAAACAGGTCCCCAGAGCCTGGTATGAAAGAATCGATAGCCATCATTTCGACTAGGATTTTCCAAGAATGATGCAGATCCAAATCTCTATTTTAAAGTAATTAAAGGTGATATGTTAATACTAGTTTTATATGTTGATGACTTGCTAATAACAGGAGAAGATCACCTTATTACTCAATTGAAGAAAGACCCGGCTTCAGAATTTGATATGAAAGACTTGGGCATTCTACATTATTTCTTGGGGTTAGAAGTCTGGCAGAAATCAGATGGTATCATTTTAAATCAAGGAAAATATACTATTGATATTCTGAAGAGATTTGGGATATTAGACTGTAGACCCATGTCTACACGAATGACGAACCAACTTACAGAAGTTGAATATATTGTAGCCTCTATGGGGGCAAGAGAAGCAGTATGGCTTCGGAAATTGCTTGTAGGATTATTCGGTGAGTCCTTAAATCCTACTATTATCCACTATGACAATCAGAGTTGCATTAAGCTCTCTGTAAATCCAGTATTCCATGATAGATCTAAAGCATATTGAGATCCCCTACCATTATGTAAGAGACGTGGTAGAAAGGAATGTAATCCAGTTGGAGTATATTAGTACAAATGATCAAACAGTAGACATTCTCACCAAACCTCTCTCCAAAGTCCAGGTTGAACTCTTCAGGAAGAAACTTGGTATGGTCGAAATGTAATTTGATATTATGTTTGAAATTCAAATTGTTTAGAAGTTGTACTAATATATTTAAAGATGTTTAATGTGTAAACTCTTTTGTCATGTGTGTGACTCCATGACTTCATGGGCCCTCTCCCCCTGTGTACATTATTGAAAGGTGACGATCTTTCTAAATAATGAACACTTGTATGTGACATTATAAAGTGACGACTCTACAATGATGAGTTGAACTATCATGATAGATATCATGTGACTTGATATCTGTGGACATGTCATGATAGTATCTCTTGGACACTTTGATGGGTATCATGGGACTTAATGTCATTTGAAGATCATTGTGATCCTTAAGAGATAATCATCGTGGATATTTATATATCTGTGGATATGCCATGAATTATTATGGTAGACATCATGTGACTTGATGTCAGTGCACATACCATAATGAAAATGTGTTATGAAGAATGTCATGTGACTTGACACTTTCAGAAGCATACCATATCTTCTGATATCACGAGTTAGGTGATATAACTTTTACTTGGTGGAAGTTATTTTCCCTAGCTAAGAGGAAGTGTTGAAAATTAGGGTTTTGAAGAATTAGGGCAAAAGAAAGTTGTTTTTTCAAAGCAAAGCTAATTTAAGGCACCTTTGTGTTTCATTATTCATTATTTTCTTGCAGGTGGTCTTCAAGGAGAAACAGAGCAGCAACTTCAAACCCTTATTTTCAAGATTCAAGATTTTAACTTGCTGGTTTTTCCAATAAATTTTCAGATCAGCACTCAAGAAGGCTTGCTTTTGAATATTTTTTCATCCAGAACATCAAATCTTTGAAGGAGGCCATTACTTTCAATTTTCAGCAAGCTGGTTTATACTAGTTTGATCTTCTAGATTATTTTTGAAGAGATTTCTCAAGGTTGCAGCAGCTGCTTTTTATTTTTGCATGTCAGAGAAAACTTCAAATTTTACAATTTTCTAGGTCTATCTCAAATATTTTTCTGGACAAAACCTATATAACAACTTTTTCAGTGAAACTTCAAGTGGCTGATTTTTCAATGAAACTTCGAGGTTTTCAAAATCTAACAAAATGGGTTCATCCAGAATGTGCCTCTGAACAATACCCAGATGACAGTTTTTTCTTCTTTTTTTGGAGAAAATTAGGGTTTGCTGCTTTTTCAGTCTTCACTCAAAATTTTCAAAACCGGACGATCTAGGTTGGCTTGTAACGAAATTCTAATCAAAACCCATATCTCAAAAAAATTTCATCCGTTTGACGAAGAAAAATCAGCAAGCTAAATTTAGAAAGTGCACCAAAACTTGTCAAAACCTAGGCGAGTTTACTGTCAATCTTCAAGTTTTTCAGCATGAAGTACTCTCCCATCAAATTCAAAGCCAAACAAGTGTTGTATCATAATTATCTGAACGGATGATGTTGGCAAGTGCTTTTCAGTACTAGCATGGACATAAAACGTCCTCATCTCAATTGAAGAACGTGTAGAGGGAGTGGTATGAGCGAAAGGACAAGTGTCATAAAAATTTGTGCAAAACTCTTCCGTGGGAGAATCAAGAGAAGTGTCAGATGCACAAAGTCGCAAAGCCGCCAAGTTATCAATTAGTGAGTCATCTTTTGAGGCAGCGATGTTTTTCAAGAACAGAACTCATAAAGAAGCTGATGATTTCAAAGATTCACTAAGTTTGATTGCAAAAGGGGAGAAGATCTTAGAAAAGCGGAATATGGTTATAGATAGTATCAATGCTCCTGATAGAGAGGCAGTTTCCCGCTTTTTGGTGGATGTGATAGAGATTTAAAGCAACAATCTTCTAAAAGCTTTCTCCAAACTTTCTTTCCATTCTTATCTCACGCTTTCTTTCTATTCTTGTCTCAATTCTTATCCATTCTTTGAAGAAGAAGGAAAACAAATGTAATGAGTTGGCATTTCCTATTTTACACGCTTTCTTAGGTGTTAGATGTTATATTTTCTAGGTTTAGAAATAAAGCTTGCATGTTGGCAAGTCTTAGTTGTAAAAGCAAGGAGATTTTAGGGTTCCCTACTCCTCTGCTTAGTTATAAATGAGAGCAGTGTTTGCTCATTTTAGTAGAGCCATGCTAGTGATAACAAGACACAAGTGCCTTTAGTGCCTTCTCTTTGTTATTCAGTGTTGTTCAGAACCGTGCTTGTGATAACAGAATCGTTGAGCTTATGCCTTCATGTTTGTTATCGTTTAGTGTCAGTTCACTTTGTGTAAAGAGCAAGTTTGCATGCCTCCTTAGCTGCAAATCCTTGTTTAGTGCATGTGTTATGTGTTAATTATAATCAGGTTGATCACATGTTGCAAGTATTTTGCTTCAACTTGCTGCCCCGAAATTGTAATCTTTGTGCCAGAAGTTTGAGTAAATAAAATCTGAGCGTGCTTTGCTACCTCGATATAAATATCACAAATTTCCGTTTATTGTTTTGTGTCAGAAGTGTTAGGAAATAAAATCTTGAAGCTTGCTTTGCTGCCCTTGAAATAAAGTCTCATATTTCCGTAATACTTTTATGATCTCTTTTTTCAACTTACATTGAAATTTAGTAGATGTATGTTAAGGAAAGTTTATTCAAGTATCTTTGTCAGAAAATCAACCTTGTCCATTTCTAAACTCTCTTACTCTGCGTGTACTTGAGAGGATAGAAACGTTTTAGCATAAGTTAAGTTGTAGTTGTCAAGTTTCATTAAAGGGAAAATCTCAGCTGCAACATCTAGTGTTCTCGCAGCTGAACCAAAAAGATAAGCAAAATTAAGCTTAGTTTACTTTTTTTATGCAACTCAGCAAAAGAGGGAGCTTCCGCTCCTAATTCGAATAGCAATTTACTGCACATAACTGTCCGTTTCCAAAACGCATTCCAGAGGTGCGATTTGAAACGCCAACATTCTCTACACTTGATTGTGTATATGGATTCAGCATTAGTGCCAAGGGAAACCAAAGTAGACCAATTCCTTGAGAGCTTTCAAAAACGTGTTGCAACAAAAGATTCTATTGAAAATGCAAAATAAAACATTATTTTTGCCTTGACTGTGCGTTTAGAAAAGAGCTCTAATGGAATCTATCCTTAGTTGACTTTTCATGCAAGTGATGTGAGCCTTGGATAAGATTATTATTTACTTTTGTAATAATCCCAACTATCACTTTAACCAATATGCTTTAGATTGCATTAATTTGTAATAAAGATTGCATTCATACAATCAAACTATTCAAAGTATAAGTAGCAATTGACTTCATTTATTTTCATGCAATTACTTTGTAAATAGTATAAATAAGTGCCACTTGAACATAGATGGATAATAGTAATTTTCAAGCCTACTTATTGCCTTTGAGGTTGGCTGTGTTGTGAGTTTAGTGTTTCCAATAATTTAACAAGCTTTGTGTTGTTGAAATCATTGGAAGAAGTGTCATCACTTTCTACACAATCCTTTTTATTTTATTCATAACCTGTGTTCGCATCTATGTGTTTGTTTGACAGATCCTATCTTGTTCCATTTATGATTTTCAATCTCTTCAATCAATTGAAAATCATAAATGTCTTTTAGTTGTGTCTAATTGTTTCTACAATAGATATCATTTACACATAAAAACTTCTTATCTACTGTAGATGTGCTGAAAATCCATTGTGCTCTAGACCGAGAAAACAAAAAGATAGATTTTTATTATGTTAGTTGCATTACATGCTCTATAAAATTGTTAGATTTTAGGTTAAATAGAGCTTTCCCTAATTAGTTGAAGAACAGTTTACTATACACACCGCTCCGTTTTGTGTCAAATTGAAAGATGTGAATTAAAATGCTAACATAATGTTTCCCAATTGAAAGATCCTTCCTATTGTAATACCTTGTTCAACCTTTGGGTTTTGAACTTGGTATGTTTTATGTGGGGTGATCAAGGGAACAAGCCCATTGAGGCTTTTCTTAATTTTTTGAGAAATTTTGGTGAATGTAAGGCCAAGGAAAGAAGTGCTAGGGCAAGGAGGTTGCAATAAAATCTTATTAAGATGGAAAATGGTCTTTAGTGAATGCCCTTTGACAAGGTGTTGCAAAAACTAGCTACGTAGACTAAGAATTTTTTTAGGTGTGATTAGTTTTAGTCTAGGCTTGTGTGCTTGCATTTAAGGGACCTAGGTTCAAAGAATTCAAATTTCGGGAGGTGAAGTATCTTAGGGGTAAAACTTTGCTATCAATGTTGATTGTGTCTTATTAAAAGATGATATTGATATTAGGGATGCCTTCCATAATTTTTGTTGTGATCTTTTTGCTAAGAGTAAAGATGATGTTGATATGGACAATGCTAGAAATATAGTTTCTAAGATTCTTCCTTGCAAACTAGTCATAATATTGTTGTTAATCTAGATAAGTATCTCGCTTTGGATGAGATCAATAATGCTATCTAGATTCTATCAAATGAAGAATGGGAATGCTCCTCATTGTGATGCTTTTCCTGTTGAGTTTTATAAAGATAACAGTAATTGGATGGCTAAGATTTTGCTTGAGGTCTATAAAGAAACTATTGAGACTGGAGACTGATTACTTTGTTAAAAGTGTCACATAAAAAATTTCCTAAAGCCTTGGCTTTAAGGGTTCAAAAAAAAATTAACTTTTCTTACCTCTCCCTCTCAATCTGGTTTTGTGAAGGTAGCTACATTCTTGATAATTTGACTACTCACTAGGAAGGGATGCACTAGACAAATGCTTCTAAACAGAATGTTGCTATGGCTCTATTAGATTTTGAGAAAGCTTATGAAAAGATGGAGTGGCCCTTATTATAATAATGCTTAAGGCTTTGGGGTTTGGTGAATTTTTTTGTAGGATGATTAGCATTATTTTCAAGGATGTGTTTGCTTAGATTAGTATCAATGGTGAGCTTTCTGATTCCTTTCCCCTGCAAAAATCTATCAGACAAGGGTGCCCACTTGCCCCTTGTCTCTTTGTTGTTGCTATTGAAGCTATCTATTATCTTTTAAGAGATTCTTGTTTAGGGCCTCCTGTTAAAGGGTTGATATCATCCTTTCATGATTATGTTATTGAGCAGCAATCTGTTGATGATATATCTGTTTTTGCAATTGTAGATGAGATTTATTTTAGTAATTTGATAAGAGATTGAGCATTTATTGTGTAGCTTTTGGATTGAAAATTGTTGTGCATAACTCTAGTATATTGAGCCAAGATGTTAATTTTCCTTAGCAAACTATGGACAGAGGTTGGAACTGATTAGGTCTTGATGAAGTCATTAGGTATCTAGCGATCCCTTTCTCCTTCCATCCTTCTCTAAAATGCATGTGGAATTGGGTAATAGATAAAGTCAATAGCAGGATTGTTAAATGCCAGGATTGTTTGTTGTCTTTGGCTAAAAGGTTTCAGATTTGCCACAAAGTGTTTTCTTCATATACCATTTATTTCTCTTCTTGTTGGTTTGTTGCATTTTCACTTGTTAACCGATTAAAAAAGCTTAATAGAAGCTTTCTATGGTCTAATGATAAAGGTAATAACAAGAAGCATGTTGTTTCTTCGGCTTACCATACCACTTCTAGAAAGGTGGGGAGGATGGGGTTTAAAGATATTTTCAAACATGGTGTTTCCCTTACTATTAAGTGGACTATCAAAGTTGTCTATGCTAATAAGCCTTGGAAGCAACTCTCAAGTTTAATCCTAATAATTGTGTTCCTAAACTTAAAACTAATTGGATTGGGTTGCAATTGTGGGATGTTCGTTTTGGCAATTTCAAAATCAAAACTTTTGAGTCTATTGTTTCTTGTTCCATTTGGAAGGCTTGGTTATATGTAAAAAGGATTATCTAAAGATCCTAGTGTTTTCTCTATTAACAACAATAAGATTTTGATTGGGGCAAGCGCCCTAGCTCGATTGGCTAAAGCATCCTATTGCAGGCAAGAGGTCACGAGGTCTAGTCTCCCTCCATACCCGTGGTACCAAAGGGTGTGTCACACCAATGTCACCAACCACATGAAAAAAATTTACCAAGCACATTGCAGTTTATAGGGCGAGCTACCTGATTTCTACATTCTAAAAAAAACGATAAGATTTTGGGTTTCAGATCTATTTGGTTGGCTTTGAATGGTGAAAAGGCTCTTATAGCCTCTACAAGAGGATGTTCTACTAGATTTTGGTATAGTAAAGGGATTGATTCTATTCACAATATGATTTTTATTAGGAGTTTGATGAGTAGGGAACTTGTTCAGAACTTGTTTGGTCTTCTAGATCATGTTATGTCCCCTTTTTCAAACTAGAGCCACAGAGAAAACCTCTAGCCTATTCTCATTTCACAAAGGCTAAGGGGAAGAGCAAGGGAAATGCCTTATAAGTTGGGCCCAACAATTTTATACTCACAAGGCAACTTATTATAATATTATTTTATTTAATTAAAGTGTTTTTGAACATTATAAAATAGTAGTTTTAAATACTTTGGAGGGAAATTATTAATCATAGGCTCGATTTGGAAAGGTTTATTAGGAGGATACCCAACTTAATTTGCGATCTAGTATTTCACTAATTTTGCGGATTGAGTAACATGTTCATTCAATGCATCCAATGGCAAAAACCCTTAGCTGTTTTCAAAAATCTTTGAGGAAAAAAACCCTCTTGGACTTCCATTTTTGGAGGTGAGGACAAAAACCCTCATTCTCTATCATCAATAATTCCACACAGGAGTTACATGGTGTGCTAATTTGGAGATTTTGTGCACATTTTCAAGTTTTGGCAAAAAGATATTTGCAAGAAAATCATAGATCATTGTTGCTAGAGCTGATTTTGATCATTCACCTTGAGCGTCACACTTGGGGAGGTTATCACAATTATTTATTTGCAGAATTTTAGGGTTTGTTGTTGTTTGGGGTCATTTCTTGCATGACTTGAGGTATTGTACCATTCCTAGAAGGGCAAATCAACTTTTGACAATGACAAACAGCATTTGCAATCATTTTTGGCATGTTTTGAGGGGTGATCAACTTGTGGACAATTGTTTTCACAATCTAGGGAAGCTATCAACATTTTTACATCATTCCCAAAATCATTCTAGGGCATATCTACATTGGGGAAGCCTTTAAACACTGACATGGCACTTTTTACACCCATTTCAAACCAATAACATCATTTCGCAATGTTGCCACAATCATTTTCAACTAAAAATCAACGAATACCCATTTCGAAGAGTCCTCTGAAAGTAACTTCAAACCAAACCCACCATCAACAATTATATTGGTGAGATTCCTTCCAAGGATCTCCATATTTACCACCGTTGGTTTGTTTTCCATGTTAACTGTTAATAACATTGGATCCATCACTTGGTAACCCGATAACAAAGGTTTGGTTATTGGGTCTTCATTCTCTCCAAACTCCAAATGGCTCATCACAAGCACCATCTCATTCTTCCCCGATACAATAATAGTCATAGCATTTCAAATTTTAAGACTACTTTGTAATAAATCTACTACTTTCATTGGTACAGTAGTTTGAAGTACTTGCAATATTTTCCTTGGGTTGTAATTGATTTGTTACCATACTTGCATTTGCATTTGAGTGGTGCCATTCATATTCCATAGTCTCCTTCACTTCAACTCTTGCTTCATGAAGTCTTTCTTTCTTTGTATGTGGGTCCGAGTACACAACCTTCTTTGCTTGGGCTTAGGTAACAATGAATACTTCATTATGCCTTTCAACATTAATCATGTCAATGCCATCCTTTTGCTTTGAATATCTAATGTCTTTATGGTTTCTAGGTCCACACCATTTGCACAATAGTTGCAATTTTTCCTACTTATTATGGTAGTTTCTCAAAAAGTGTCCCAATTCATTATGTTACCGCCATTGTATGATCAGACATCCTTTGGGTTTGTATTGTATTTGACTAACCTCCTCTTTGATTTCAATAATCGCCTAAAGATGCATTATGTGGCTTCAGTGCAGCGGGCTGCTCTCCTTATGTAAAGAGTACTTGTGTACTCCTAGTCTTCAAATTATATGAGCACTCTTTTATTGAATGACCCATAACCTGGCAAATCTCACAAAACATTTTTCTAGCATAGTTATCTTGGTCGTGACCTTCACTTTTGCACTCAATACACCATAGCTCATTAATTCCTTTGTTGGTTTCTTTGTCTGCATTCAATTCTTTCATCATTCGAGACATATTCCTCCAAAGCACTTGTACCATTCCTGATTCACTATCACTATTGTCATCCAAACTTCCATCTTCCATTTTTCTTTTACCGAGAGAGGTCATTTTTTCTTCACTTTCTATGTCCATTGCCCGATTGTAGGCTTCTACATAGGAAGAGGGTGGTACTACCTTCATCTTTTTTCATAATTATGGTATTATACCTTCGATGAGCCATCTTTTCTTGACACCATCGGTCAATTCTTTTTATAACTTTACAATCAATTCTTTAAGTCTATGGTTCTAAGCTCATACGTTTTCATGCTTACCTTCTCTTGTATTGTAAATTTCTACTACTATTTCATTATCATCTCAAAGCAACTTAAACTCTTGCTAAAAGGCCTTTTGTAATCTCTCCCATGTGTTTTGGCAGGCTTGGTCAATTTCTATATACCAATCAACTACAAATAACAAGGTCACTGAAAAAGACTATAGCCAAATTATTTTATCATCTTGCCCATTTGTTGTCCAAATTGTTTCAAGTCTTATAGTGCTTGATGGGATCCTTTGATTTATTGCCTGTAAACTTGGGCAGCTTTTTCTTTTCTCCACTAGGGCTTACGATGGTTTTGTTTGATGCAAACCTAGCACTTGGAACCTATTGTAGTTTTGATTTGGATGTTCTAGTTCTTCTCTCACACTCTTGGACATGTGGTAATCGTCCACTCTTCCCACAACTTCAACATTTCACGCACTTGTTTTTGTTAGTTTTATGATCAAAAATTCAATAAGCAGAAATGCAGCACATAAGACAATGAACACAACAAGATACCCTGGGAAAACCCAGCAAATATATCGCTTATATATTGAAGTAATAAGAGCAGAAATCTGCTTACAACTCAGGCACAACACAATGCCGAATTTGATACAATGAATAATGGCGCTTCTCCTAGATGCGCAAATACAAATGAATATGTTACAACTTGAATTCGATCTGCTGTAGCAAGATGATGATCTGCTGCTCAAGTGCGAACCTCTTCTAGAAAATGTGAATATGAATGAACTGAACTTAATGATCAAATGGAATGAAATGATCTCATATATATACAATGTGAAGGAGAGGTCACACCTCTTCATGAACAAGGTCGGCCACAAAACAAATGAATTTACAAATGAATGGTGCAAATTACAAGGAGTCAGCCGAAATGAATTATAATATGTTGCCAAGTGAAGCGCCTCTTCACTTTAATAAAAGCAATAAATAAATAGCCGTTAGGCTGTATGAAATTTATTGTTCAACAAGCATGGCGGAAGTATGTAGCCCGAAGCTACAACATCAACAATTTCACCTTCAAATTTCCTTTTATATACCCTTGGCTTAACTTCTCCTTCAATTGACAACCCTTCAATGCCCCGAAGGTTACTCTCATATGCTTCTGTGAAAGAATCTAACTTCATCTCCTAGCTTCCCTTCTCTAGAGAAGGTTGTCTTGACTTTTCAACTTGATTTGAGAGATCAATCCACACTTTGTTTGGTAGTCAAAGGTGCATTGATATATCCTCCCACTCTACATTTGTGTGATTATTTGTAGTGGAAATGTGTTGTATCTCCCAACTACGACTCCTACTCACACTTCAACTCTAACTTGTACTTTAGGATGGACTTAGACTTCAGTGATCTCTCTTAGTCTTCTTTAGCATTCTCTTTGCTCTACCAATCTTAGAGATTGTTTGATCTCTTAATCCTAACCACATTGTGATCTCTTCCTACCTTTATTAGGGTCTAAGCGCATAAATCTCTTATATTGGACCCAATTTATTTTAAGGCAACGACACCAATGTTTACACTCCAATCTTATAAAATGAATAATTGAAATAATGAACAGAATTAACGGTACATACCAAATAGAGGTGTAAAATTATATCTTTAATTGAACATGAAATTATTACAAAAGTAAACAAAAGATGGTCGCCAAGGTTCAAAATAGAATCGAACTAGATATAAAAAATCTATTTACAAGACCCAACGGTTGCCAAGAGGAATACAATCATTGATTAACTAACTCTTACAACTACCCCAAAGTTGACAAACAATTAATACATAGTTAGATAACCCATATTATCAAAAACATAATAATAGTCATTGCACACTGACTACAGACATTCTTGATCATCATAATTTACAATTGCTTGAGGGCAAGCAATTTTGAGGATGGTGGACTATCACTAAAGCCATAGAAGAGACCTCTAGGCTATCCTCATTTCCCATAAGCTAAGGGGATGAGCAAGGGAAATGCTTTATAGGTTGGGCCCAATAATTTTATATTCAAGGGGCAGCTTCTTCTAATATTAGTTTATTTAACTAAAAATATTTTTGAACATTTAATTATAAAAATAACATATTTTAAATACTTTGGAGGGAGATTATTAATCATGTGCCAAATTTGGAAAGATTTAAAAGGATGCCTAGCTTCATTTCGGATCTAGCATTCACTTTGGCATTTCACTCGTTTTTTGGATCAAGCATTGTGTCCATTCTACTCTTGGCTATTTTCGAAAATCTTTGAGGACAAAAACCCTTTTGGGTTTCCATTTTTTGAGGTGAGAAGAAAAAACCTCATCCTCCATCATTAGCAATTCCACGCATGAGTTGCATGGTGTGCTGATTTGGAGATTTCCTGCACATTTAAAGTTTTGGCGAAAGGATATTTCCAAGCAAATCATAGATCATTGATGTTGCAGCTCATTTTGATCATTCACCTTGAGCGTTGCACTTGGGGAGGTCATCACAATTTATTATTTCGCAGCTTTTCAATGTTTTCTTTTGTTTGGGATTTTCTTGCATGATTTGAGTCTGTCATACCATTCCTAGAGGGCTGAATCAATTTTTGAAAAGGTTGACCAACATTTGGCATCATTTTTGGCAAGTTTTAAGGGGCAAATCA
Organism: Sequoiadendron giganteum; assembly: GCA_007115665.2. Lineage (NCBI taxonomy): Eukaryota > Viridiplantae > Streptophyta > Pinopsida > Cupressales > Cupressaceae > Sequoiadendron > Sequoiadendron giganteum. Next base: position 626,172,256 of record CM021106.1, on the reverse strand, counting down.
CTTGTGAAGAGGGGCGATCAGCTTGTAGACACTTATTTTTGACTGTCCAGGGCAGCAATCAGCATTTTTAAAACATTCTAGGGCAGATTTGCATTAGGGAAGCCTTTTCAAGGATGGCACAGCACTTTATACACCCATTTCTAGCCACCAACATCATTTCTAGCATTGACGCAATCATTTCCAGCTACATATCAGGTCATACAAGTTCATATTGGCTGCAACAATTCAGATTTGAGCATTATTTATTCAATTTCGTATGTTGTATGAAAATTTGACAATTTGGTAAAGTAAATAATGTTTCAACATCATTTATCAACATTGTACTTGTGCAATTGATTAAATATCACATCTGAGGTTTTGGTGATGATATTTATTGTTGTCATATATTTTCCAGCTCTTATTTATCGAAAGCAATATTCATATTTGACTAATTTTCAGTCACAAAGGTTATGTATTACTATTTACAATTCTTGCAAGTGAGGATTTGAAATAAGTAATTCTAGCACTATATTTCTTTTTTTGTTTATTGTTTTTAATTGTTCAGTTGCTCAGAAAATTCAAAAAATGCAAAAAAAACAGAAAATATAAAAATTCATTATTTGGGGACATTTAAAATCAACTACGCTTATCTTGAAACAAATAAGAGCAGAGATGGACTTGAAATTGAAACCAAGTTCCAATTGATCCTTGCAAAAGAGTGAATACATCAAATAATAAGCTTTAAAATATTAAGCATCATTACCAAGGATTCTTGTGTTTTTTATAAGTTAATCAATTTACACTTGTTTGAAATTCTTTGCCTAGCTTGCATAATAAAATTGTATAAGCATTAACAGTCAGATTTATTAACATGTTAAAGAACTCCATCATGTGATAAGTCTTTCAAAATCGCGAACTTGGTTTTAGAGAACAGTTTAAATGATATGATTTGAAAAGATAATATAGCATACCAGAAATGTGGCTGATCTACCTGATGGTCCAGAATTCGTACTCCACCCATATTTACAATAGCCCGATCCCCCTTGAATATCAAATATTCATTACAGAAAACAATGATTAACACATTCTAATTCCTTTTTAAACATTGATAAGTAGATGCATGTCCACCAATTAGAATATAATCTCCACTAAAATAGCAAATGTTACCAAGTTTCCATTTTAATGTTCATAAATAATATATTATTTTCTTACTTTTGAATGATAAAATTTATAATTGCATTTGATTGTGTTTACTCACTTTTTGACATCTATCTAACTTGTAAGTTCTATGGCATCACTGATGTGCAAATTTATCATCATCCAACACACTAGCTTGTATCCATAGAACCATATCTAAGGTCATATCTAAGGCCCTAATCTTGCATTCTTATAGACAAGATTAACCAACTCTAGGAAGAGATTGAATATATGAAAACTTCAACATAAAGTCCAATTGATGGAAAACAACGAAATTTTCATAAAGCTTGTTAAAAACTCTTGCCAAATAATTAATCCTTAACTATACACAAGAATAGCAGCTATGCTAATTTAAAAAAATACAGGAGGTTCAAAAAAAACATAGAATACAATAAGAAAAAAATTATTGAAATTTTTCTATGCAAATATCCAAGAGTATGTAGAACTTCATATTGAATTTTTTATTTAAGATCAACCAAGATTGGATAGAGTGTGGCTTAGTGTTCATCCACTCTCTCCAAAATAACGAGGCTTTAATACATATGGTCAAAAAGAAAACATGGCTTTTATTCAATTTAGAGGTATTTTATGTTTATGCCTAAAACATAGAATCAAATGCGTTTGACCTGCTAGATATTTATGCAGAGAGAATATATACAGCCTGAACTTTCTATCCAATTTTTCAAATTTGTGTTTGACCTCAAGCCACATATGAGTGACTCCTTTACAAGGTATCATCTGATTTTTCACTGATCATCAAAAGTGCTTTTTCCTATTCAAAAGAAAGTTTAAACTAAATTCAAACATTGTTTCTAACCCTTGTCCCCTGAGTTGTTTGGCTCCAATTTTGTCCCTTTACCAAGCTAGGAAAAGAAGAAAGAAATTAGGTCAATAACACTCAAAAGTAAAAGTTACAATAGCAAAGAGTGCTAAAAGGGAACCCCACAATCTGAAATGATAATTGATATTCGATATCCGTTATTCTATTATTTACAAAGGATACTCCTTATATAAAGAATTACAGGACGATGTTTCTAAAAAGAAACCATCGTTAACAAAAGAAAACTAAAGCAAAAAAATGAAAGATGCTAAAACAAACTAAAGCATAAACAAAAGTTACTAAAAACTAACTGAGTTAACTAATAGTAAACTATCGACTAACTAAAGCTAAGATGACCATTAAATATTACAATTAATATTTTAATACAATCAATAAAATAACTAAACTAAAATAATATAAGAACCCAAGTAGAAAAAGTGAACTTGAAACAAGCTAACCCTTTACTAAATTGAAAAGACAAAACCATGTTACAAAAGTAACCACATCAAAGGAAGGTCCTGCTATAGAAACTTACAGTATCCATACTTTTTATAAGCCCAGACTACGCTTATCTTCTTTAAAGCACACTATAGAAACTTACAGTATAGAAAAGTACCATGTGCTTCCAAAATGTGGATATCCATTATAAAAAGAACAGGTCCACATTTTCTAGAAGCACATGGTAATTTTTTTATACTCACATTATAAAAATCACTATAGAATCTTATAGTATAACATTCTATGCCCATATCTCATAAACCACACAACTAAGAAAGTTCTATTTTAATTTAAGCATAAATCGACTTCAAAAATACAATATGAGCAGCCATTAATGGCATGGTGCATTGTTTAAAACTTTGCATTGTTGTTGTTGACACCAAGGTTCAAAACCTTGATGGCCATTAAGCTCACAGGCTTTGTACCCCCACACAATCACTGAGCTC